>JAJJWW010016372.1:0-32709 GCA_023531295.1 Papaver armeniacum | reverse complement strand
TGGCAATCGTGGGTCCATGCTCCTCAAGGCCAGGGGGTGAGCATATGGCCCGTAATCCATGGATTTAACCGGACCAACCGTTAATTTGCGATGGATGTCCTGGACTGCCTGGCACGGGGTCAGATGCGATGGAATTTTTAATATCCAATCTGACATTTGACGGCCCGTGATGAACTTTGAAAATCCGTTGGACATCCATATCCTAAATTAAGTGCATTTATATAGTTCTATAAAATACTATGGTCATTTAGGAATTCTTAAGGTGTTTACTGGTGTTGTACATGGCATTTTTATCTTCCTACACATATATAGATATGGAGTCGCTTTGTGTTGGCTTTATTTTCTTTATTATAAATTTTAACTAAAACAAATTCATTGATTATCCGTATCCAATCCCATTCATCCGTGTATCCATTGGATGCAAACCGCTGGATGTGATCGATGCGATGCCAAATTTGAAATCCAGAATACTGGATTCGAGCAAGGATGTAGGTGAAAACCTACCATACCGGGCCATGCTCACCCCTACCGTCGAACTCCTACGTCCCGTAAAGTAGAACGATTTTTTTAGGGACCATGGGTTTTTTGATGGGACCATGATTTTATAAAATAACTTCCCTACACTTATAAGGGGCGTCTCAAAAGTTAGAAAAATACGCATTTACCCTTTACTCTAATTTAAATTAAAACTAACCTAATAACTATAAAATCTAATCATATATATATAATCTATATGAACCATTAATCAAAAACACCGAGATAGGAGGGCACCGGAAATTTTTAGTTTTGAAAAAAAAAATTCTCTTCTTCTTCTTCCTTGGACGTTCCTCGTTCGATTGAAAAAGCCATCACTTTTAATTGCTTTTGATAGAGAAAATTGAGCAGTAATCATCATAATATTTCTAAATGGAAGATACAAAGGGCATGGTCGATTAGGAATTGTTTAAAAATAACCTAGTTTGCTAAACGAACATTCTCAAAACCAAGAACACGAAGAACACTTCGATTATCATCACGAATTTATTTTTCGTAACCAACTCTCGAGAGTTCCCTATTGTTCGCAAAAAATATTTCTAACCTAACTCCTCAAAACCAATATGTCAGTGTTCGGGTTGGTTTGTTAATTCGAAAAATTTTGTCCTTTAACCGAACACTTGTATTAGAACAACAAATGCCGAGTTCCGCTAGTTTGCAAAAAAATTTGCTAACCGAACCTACTCTCCGCAAACACATATGTTGGATTTAGCTTATTTGAGAATTTTTTCTCCTAACCGAACTTCACTCGAGAACTCTTATATTGAGTTCTATTTAGTCGAAAATTAATGGGAAACCTAACATTACTCAGATATTCTAGAATAAAACCCTGGCTACCCGTCTCGTGAACCTCCGTTAGCCGAACTCATCAAAACCTACACTAAAAGCGAGTTCGGCTACCTGCGTCTTAGGAAAAAGTAGTCGAAACTACACTTCCAAATAAGTTCTGCTACCTGCTTCTTCAGATACTGTAGCCGAACTTGTTTGACCTAGCCAAAATCTACTTAAAAAAAAAAATTTCATTTTTGGAAAATTCAAGCAACATTAACGAATACTCTAGGAGATGAATTTTCTGATTTGGAGGAGCCATTATCAATCAGTTCATATTCACCCATCTCAAAAAAAAAATATTTTTTTTTTCATCTCCATCTTCTTCTTCTTTACCCTTTCAATAATTCTTCTTCTTATTAAAAAACAATTTATTAATTTAACCTCGCTAATCATCTTACAAACTTAATTAGGAGGGGTAATTTTGGGATTAACATAAATATTTGGATAATGGTTGACTTAGATTTACTTCAAAATGTCTTACCCAAAATAAAACCATGGTCCCAAAAAAAAGATCGGTCCCCAAAAAATCGCTCCCGTAGTATGCCCGTTTGGATACACTAAAATGATTTCCGAGCTAGTTTGGGTACATAATTTCCAAACCATTTCTGTAAGCAAAAAAGATAAATTTGTGCAAGAAATTGTTTTTGTTTTTGGCTTTTTAAATTGATTTTTGCTTTGGTATTCAAATGTACTCCTAAACTTTTTGAAAGTACTTCTCAGAAATAAAACGATAAAAGAAGCATTTTTCGTAAGTGGATAACTCAATAAGTTGTTTATAAAAAAAAAATTTAAAAAAACTTAAGAAGCTTGTAGTGTTGTAGAATCCAGAATGATTAGATTGATCTTGTATATTGATTTGTGAGATCGTCCAAGAACTCTTTCTACACAATCGATTCACAGACTTTGTTGTCTAGACATATTGATTGTGGGAAGAGAAATAGAAAAATTCTATATACATATTGTTCAAGGATCTTTAATTAGATCTACTTGCAATTGTATTAGGTTTTGTCCATACAAGTTGCCGAACCAAAAAATGGTGGTATACTTTGTGCCCTTTCCTTTTCAATTGGTATTTAAAAGAGGTAAACACCGTTAGACCTAACAAGTTTGTGTTTGTGGTTACTTGAATCTATGGACAAGAGTTCAATCTCTATTAACATACCACCACCTTCGATGACACAAATTACTTATGGTGGAAATTAGCTATGTGCTCCTTCTTACAAGCTTGTGATTTCTAAACATGGGTACTTGTCGTTAAGGGACATAATCCGCCAACAATTACATAAGACAAAAGAACTAGTGCCGCAAAGCATAATTCTCGATGGACTAAATGCTATCATTTATGTCATAAGCCAAGACCTTCAACATCATGTGTCTACGTGCACTACGTCGAAGTAAGCTTGGGGTATCTTAGAGACCATATTTGAAGTGTACATCTCGAAAAAGAAGCAAGACTTCAAAGCCTAACTTCGATCGGGAAAACCTTCGTATGGCCGACGGCTTCTGTTGAAGAATTCAATCACAAATTATCCGAGATGGTGAGTGCCTCTCATGCGTTAAGTAGGACTATTTTTGAAAGGGATATTGTAATGAAAATTATGAGATCTTTGGCAGCTCGATACGAGTCTAAGAAACATATCATCACTGAAGGAAACGATCTTACAACACTTTCCAGAAGCAATCTCCTTAGAAAGTTAAAGATTTTTTTATCATGAACAACACATTAAGGTCGGAAAACACATTCTCTTCAAATCCTTAAAGAACACTAAAGTGCTTGATAAAAGTGAAAGTGTCAGTGCCTATGAGAAATGTCATGTTGATAATTTCGATTTGTCGAATGAAGATCTTGATATTTTTGTATTTCTTATTAGAAGACAGTTTAGAGATCTTTCTAAGAAGACAAATAAATGTTTCTCCAGAGAACATCCTTCATCATCAAACAAGCCTCACAATCGTGTTCCTCCTAAGAACGGGGACTCTGACAATGGTGATAATGCAAATATGCCTCAATATTTCAAGTATAGAGGGTTCGGTCACTTTGCTAATGAGTGTCCAAATCGCATAAAATACACTGGGAACAAGGGTCTCGCCACAACACTTGATGAAACATATGATCAATATGACTCATAAGGGAAAGAAATTTCTAGTATTGCTCTTGTGGCTGAACCTGTCAATTTTGATGAATGTAACAATACTCACATTAATCTTGATAACTTACTTGATGATTTTTCATCAAACACTTCGGAGGATAAAATGGATATTTCATTCACTAATGCAATGTATATTGTCAATATTTCATGACCATCACAAATGTGTGCTCGAGGCGGAAACAGTGGTGCTTCCAATCTCTCTCCAACCGAACATGTTCATACTTACCATCAATGACACGATCTCAAAACAATATTTATGTTAGAGAATTGCTCGGATGAACCCATAATTTTGCTATCTCAATCTTGTTGTCAATGTTAGATGATCAAAACTATATCTTGATTTCTAGTCTATTAATTAGTCAAGTCTCGGACTAGGTTAGAATTGTAGTTGAGTATCGTAGATCACCCTCAAGATCAAGATCGACGAAGACATTTGGAGAACTTCAGACGGGTATGTGAAGACTAAACCATTCTATTTTACTTATTATACCATCATTTTATCTATTGAGACCATGTCATATGACTTATAGTAGAATTACAAATAAGAAGTTCCGAGTCAAGCTTGTCTTGTGAAAAATCTCGAAATATGATTTAGCAATTAGATGTCCAAAGGTCCTTAAAAATATTTAGTTATGTGAATTAATTTGTGGATCGATTGAAAATTGCCCATGCAAATGATTTTTATCACTTGGGAATGTTTCAAACATCATAATAGAGAAATATGAACTTACCGATATTTCTACTTAGTAGTTTGGCGAACCAAATTCGCAAACCATAGATATCTTGAGATACAAAAATACAAGAAGGTTAGCGAACCGTTCGCAAACCGCAAGTTTAGTTGGGAACAGTTCACGAACCCGGTTGGCGATCCGTTGTGAACTGAATTTTATAAGTTAGATAATTGGTTAGCAATTGACGAACCCTATTTCACTTAACCGTGGTCAACCGAGTTCGATAGTCTAGTAGGATCGGCGATCCTGGTTCACGAACCAATGCACCCTGACTCGTGAACAAGCCATGCGGTTCACGAACCATTGTACTAACTGTCCCAGTTTATATGTTAGTATATGCTTAAAGATTTACTTTCATAATATGTTTAGCATTACTATAACTATCTTAAACACATCTAAGACTTTATTGATTACCTAAACACTTGTGTGTGTGTATCATGATTAAATTCCTAGTTGTTTAAATGAACATCAAATAGATTTCGCCTTTGGCTAACTTGTCAACCGAATAGTCATTATGAAAAGACGAGGGTACCCAAATATACCTCAATCTAAACCTTTTCCACCTATAAGTCCTTTCTACGAAAGTGATTGTCTATGGACTGAGTCGAGACAATACAACTAATCGGTTCACACTTCGTGTGATCGTCTATGGATACGAGATCGAGACAATACGACAACAAGATAACTTGTGTGATTGACTATGGATACAAGATCGAGACAATACAACAACGAAGTATGTTTACTTGATAATAGGTTCAGACTTAACCAAACACAATAGGATCGCTATCAAGTAAATAGGAATTAACATTTGTGTATTTTACTTCTAATTATAATAAAAACAATTATAATTGCGGAAATAGAAAAGTAAAAGACACAGCAAGATTTTGTTAACGAGGAAACCGCAAATGCAGAAAAACCATGGGACCTTGTCCAGAATTGAATACTCTCAGGATTAAGCCGCTATACAAAATCTAAACCAACTTCGTATAGTTGAGACAAAGCAACTAAACCTATAGTTCACCTAGTTCCTTCTGTATCCCTGCGCCTCCAACTTTCAATAAGTCACGCACTTGGAACAATTCCTTTGGTTCGTATTCCAAACAGTAAAGGAACAACAAATATGTTCGGTAACAACTCTTTTCAATCAAGTGATATGAGTTTGACAAAAGGCTCTTACGTTTATCCCAATAAACTCCTTTGTCAGGTCCTTAGATCTATCTTATCAACAATTACCAAAGTAATTGTTAAGACTATGCAATCAATACTTTTAATCACAAAGAATCGTATTGATGTCGATCTACTCAACTAATCAATCAAATCTATCACAAAGATAAATTGATTATAGTTGGATCCTCCAGCCGATCAAGTTTTGTGCACACCAAAGATTATGAACCCAAATCAGAAATCTTCTTCGTCTTCAAATCTTCTTAGATCTTGAATAAACAACCGCACACAATCAACTTGAATCTCTTGTGATAAATCACACACAGAACAGAGTCTGTAACAATGGATTATCACAAGACGTCTTTAGATCTACAAATAGTCTAAAGATCCCTCACAAAACTTCGATCTAGTTTGAGTGAACCTTATATCAGAAGAGAAGATTCTCAAGCATAAACAAACTAGGTGCAATCAAAGTACAACAACCGTTAGTCAATCAAATCAATAGAAAACTAATAATAAACCGCAATTATCTAGTTTCCCACCAACGATACTAATAGAGCTTCAATCCCAAAGAAGTCTTTAAACCGAGCTACAATAAGGGATTTCGCCTAATTAGGTTACTTTCCTCTCCGAATAGGCGGCTCCACCAGTAATAACACAACTAGGTAGTTTTGCTGGCTCTGAGGATTAGTTTGCTTGAAATGCAAAATTCAATATTTATAGACCAAGGAAGTTTGGACACCAAGGAATTTACAAAACCGAAAATATTCTCAAGATATGCAATATATTTCCAAATTCGGTTTCCATAATTCTTGGAAATGATTTGTCCAAATATTGACCGAAATCTCAGTAGAAAATCTCCAATTAGTAAATACACATTACCAATTTTTATTTTCTAAAGATATGCATTTTAATTGTTGAAATTAAAAGCATATAAAACTAAAAACCTTAATTAAAAGATTCTTAATTTATTTCGATCCGGGATTTTCCTTTAGATATTAAGGAATAACTTTGAACAATAAAAGATAAGAGTTACTGCACATGTTCAAAGTATGTCGACATCTTTACTTTGTAGATCCTTTTTCATATCTACAATCTTGGAACCGATTTACCACACTTCCAAAACGAGTTTAGAATTGGTTCATCTGACTTTTAAGAACTATGTGATTGATTATCCAAATCACCAAACATGGGTTTCACGGTTCTACCTAAACAAGTTTCGGTTCTACCTCCATGTGGGTACTAGAATTAGTCACGCTAGTTACCAAAACTTGGTTGACTAGGTACTAGGATCGGTTCCCACATATATATGGTATCTAACTTGTATTTGGTGCACATGTCCATAGGATCGGTTCCCAATAACTAAAAACGTGTTGCACATGTTCATAGGATCGGTTCCCAATAACTAGAAACTTGCTGCACCTCTTACAAGGATCGATTCCACTTTTGTGATCGGTTGCACCTCTTACTAGGATCGGTTCCCCAATGACTAGAGTTGGTCATACCAATTACAACAAATCGATCATACCATCTCAGGTGATTACTTAAGATCGGTTTCACTAATAAAAGTCATACCAATACAAAAGTCAGGCCTTGTGAATAGTTTTACCAAGATACATAAACAAGTTATGAGCGGTTATACTAAACACACATATTGGTAATTCAAAAGATATGCAATGAATAACAAATACCAATAAGCCTAGCGATTTCCCTTTCGATTCACAAAATAAGTTTATGAATGTACTTCCTTTAAACTAATGTAAAACATTGTTTCCTAGGACGAAATCTTCACCCATACCCATACATAATCACAATAGCATTCAAACGATTATGTCGGTATCTTATATACGAAGTTCAAAAGATAAGCGTTATAATTCGTATTGTATTCCTTAATACTATGTCTAACTAGAGTATAATCATTCACAAGCCATAGCTATGTTTTCAATATGCACGACTTAAAAGATACGTTAGGGAATGAAAGCAGTTCAAGTCAAATATTACTAACCTCAAGTGGAAGGATGATGTCGCTCGTTGTAGCTCCTTACTTCTTCACATTCTTCAAGTCTTCACGTAATACTTGTAATGTTTTATATCCTAATACTTTCAAGCTAACATATACGAAGTTGACTCTAGTAAATAATCAAGCGACTCTTTAAATGAGTTTTGGTTCACTAAAATATGACAACCAAACTTAACATACCAACGCTTGGTGGGTTCAACCGATCTATGGTCTAACAATCTCCCCCTTTGTCAATTTTAGTGACAAAACTCTTGCATCATATGGATACACAAATTACAAGAATTCATTATACATACGCTTGATTCCAAAATTCAACAACACAATAACCTGTATACATTCAATCCATAAATACCATTGTTGACATTATAATAACAAAGCTAATACTCCCCCTAAAGGTAAGATAGGTAGATTTTCAATCCGCACGTCTTTGTTATTCCCTTATCAATATGATTTGCTACTCCCCCTTAGTCTATGCTTTACTGTTTCGTTAGATATAACGTTTAAGCACCAATGTCCTTCCCTTAGTGATACCAAATCAATACAAATAAATATCAATATCACTTGTTTACTCCATATATTTCTCCCCCTTTTTGTCACAAAATGACAAAGGTACGAGCAAATAAAAGAACAAACCAAAAGGATCTTACAAATCTCAAAAAAGACTTGCAACCTATAAGAGTTAAGCACGAGGTTCCACACACCATTTTTTATAACCAATCTCAAACCGAAAACTACAAAGTAATTTTGTTTTGATATGTTACCAAGGAAACAGTTGCCCGAAGCAATTTTCCCTAATAGTTTAGCAAACCAAAATCGACTAAGTACCTTAGTTCCTTTGCTAAACCGATTGCACAAATATAATCGCATTCGATAAGACCAAAATAAAGATCAGAATTGACTCTATTTTTCTCATTGAGGTTGTAATTATTCAAATAATAACTTAGACCTTTCACTTTTAAACAAGACAAGTACTAGGTTAGTTAACTAGCATTTCTTGTTAAGGCATTCGATTAGACTTGAATAACCGAAACCTCCACTTTGATAAGTCTAACTAAGATCGAATTAACTTAGTTTCTCTTATCCAATCAAATTGGACTAAACAATTCATCCCGAAAACCTTTTTCTTTTGTTAAGCCATAAACAATTCATACAAACCAAGTAAATCAACTTGCATAATTATTTACCTCAACCAGAAGCAATTGAAACAATCATAGACATTAAAGCACCATGATTGCACCGTAAATTTTGTAAGCCTAAACGATTGATACCAAACAATAAAGCAAGATAACAATAGTTTTTCTTAATCTAAACAATTAAATCACACACACATCCATACAGACAATGGAATAAACATCAATTGTACCGAAATTTTGTTATGCAACAAATGAATAAATATATGCAATAAAATCAGCTTTTCTTAAACAGAAAACGATTAACTAACAAAGTCGTTACCTCAAGTTCCGCATCCTTTTCTCCATTAATGTTTGCATCTTCCCGGGGAGAATTGATAGCAAAATATCACTTTGTGTTGTCATCCTCTTGCAAGACACAAAACAACAATAACCAACCTTTACCATAGAAAGTTTGAAAACCTATTTTAACTTATGCAATGCAAAAGTTGAAACCCCGAAACACATATGCTTTTATGCTAAACCAAACGATTCAACATATTGTGACTTTTCACATATTGTTTCAATCAGAACCCCTCATGATCCTTTGATAAAGCCTACCAACATGGGCTAGAACTCAATCCCACTAATTCAAAAGTCACCCAAACCATAAGGGTTCACACCATATGAGATCGAATATTAAGGTTATGAAGATCGAAATCATACATCCCATAAATCCAATTTGCAATACACCATAAATATTCAACAGAAAATCACATATTGCAATTACCTCAATCTTGTGGGAATTAAATTACAAACCAACACAAAAAGAATGAGGTCATTCCGAGTTCGGATGAAGAAGATATAGGTAAAGCTTTTACACTTCTTCGTATGAACTAATCATCGATGAGTGCCAAATATTGCATATTTCTACATCTATTTATTGGCATTTAACTCATCTTTGTACTCGTAATCGATATTATCCCGTATTCGTATTTTCTGTTTTCAAGAATAAATATTTGTACTAATTAATTTTGTGTTTTTAGGTAGTAAATAAAGCTCGGAGAAACGAAGGAGCCAAAGAGCGTAGAATTGGAAAAGCTGTCTATGGAGCGGAAAGCCAAAGCCCGCGACGCAATAAGTTGCAACCCAACAAGGAGCAACCCATTTACAAGACATGGGCTTGAGCTATCCAAGACCCGCCCATGACCCGATCCGAGTCCGTCTCCTCGGAGCCATTAGATTTTCCTCACCTCCATCGACGCCGCTCCAACCTTCGCATCGTATTCTCGCCCGTGCCCGCTCAACACCAAAATCTCCTATACCTAACCCGTCGAACCAAACACCCATTTCTTTTTCTTTCTCTTTCTTCCTCTCTCCCCACGACGCTTGCATAACCCATCTTCTTCCCCCCCTACCTCCTCCCTCTCCCCGACAAAATCGTAGCTATCAACACCACCATCCCTTTCCCGACACCAACACAACCATAGCCACCTTCTCCGCCACCCTAGCTCGACCCATCTCTTTCTCAGCTTCTCCCTCACCCTAGAAGCTCAGTTGGAGATGGTTGGAACTAGGGTTTGTACAACAGCCCATGCATGAAGCTCTGAGACGAATTGACAGAGGAGAGCACGATTCAACACGTGGGTGAGAGGGTATTCTCTTGTTTTTCTATTTTTGAAGTAAATTAGGGTTTTGAAATGGCATGTATAAATAGAACCGAGGTGAGGATGTTGAAGTTATGCAGGCTAGCCGAAAGCACCAATTTAGTGTAATTTGCATTTTGTTGTTTTAATTATGTTCTAATTTAATTAACTAGGGTGTTGTTGAAACCCCTAGTCTCATGTCAAGTATTTAGTCTTTGGTTGTATTTATGTTGTGGATAAAATGATCGTGATTAGGAGTTAATTATGAGCTTTTGAACTTGTGATGATTGTACCGTAAGAAGACACCCTATACTAGGAGGGGAAATAGTGAATTAGTTAATGAATATCCACCGAGCCCTTCAAGTGAAGGCTCAAGAGCATAACAGAGGTAAATTGCCTTAGCATAAGATTAGAGGTGAATTCAATCACCCTAGTGCTCTTCAATCTTGTTACAACCTGTTGCTATCTTAGTTCACGAGTCACAAACAATTCTTAGTCGTATCGACAACAAACCACAAATTGTGTCACTTTCCTTAGAAATTAGTTAGAGTAAGCCTTAGATCAACCATACAAAGACCCCATTTCTCTCGTGGGATCGACCATGCTTGCCCTTGCCTCCAATAGGCCTGTGCACTTGAAGTAGACATAGTCGTAGGCATCTTTCCAAGCCTACCAATCACCAGGACCGGTTATCGTACCAGGTCATGATACCAGTTATACCAATCACCAGGACCGGATACAACATGAATTCATACACGAAACCTTTTTAGACATAACTTTTGCATACGATGTCCGAATTCAGTGATTTTTGGCTCGTTTTAACCATGTAAACAAGAGATACACATATATGATCAGTAGATATCAACATCATAAAGTCCAAATTACCGTTTCTATCAAAATTTCAAGTATAGATAGAGAAGGTATGAGTATAGAAGAAAAGAAATCTCCCTAAAGATGTTAATTAGTCATATAATAACCGACAGATCATGTGCTCAGTTTTCATGTGCTTCCTCACCTTTTCAAAAGATTGAGCATCAAGGTGAGCATGCACATTCTAACACAACTAGGTTGTGTTGAGTTGAGCCTTGTCTTGTTCGTCACGAGTGACTAAGACAAAATCATCATTCTTGACCTCTTGCTTGGATTGTTTTCTCTTGTTCCATCTCTTGTTTTTCTTATTTGACTTGTGATAAAGAGTGTCATTATCACAGCGTCCACTAGTACAAGAGAATTCAGACATGATGTCTTTCTTTAGTCTTTCAAGAAAACTCTTGTAATTATTGTCACCAACAATTAACAGCTGAGAGTCATTCTTGTGACTAACTTTTGATCCCTTCTTGGCTATAGAGGACTTCGGGACCCATTTAGAGTTGGGTTTCATAGAGCAGCTTTCTCCTTCATACCATTAGGACGATTGTCCTTTTAAATACTTTACAAACAACTTTTCTCTAATTTGGAACATCGGATCTTGTCTTAGCATTTACAAAGTCATATCTCTTTCTATATTCTGTCTTTTATAAGATGACCTTGTCGAGCGATATGCAAAATTTGAACTACCACTAAACTTTGGACAATATCGATCCGAGTTCCTTTGAGCAGCAATCTTAGCCAATTTGTTTGATACAAAGAAATTGTATCTTTTATCTTATGAATATTGCATCCCCATTCCACATTCCCTTTATTACCACAATAACAACAATGCTTAGTAACATACGGTCTCAGTTTTAATGTTACCTTTTCGCGATCCTCTTGCATTAGAGCTTGACGATTTTTCTTCTTCTTCTTATCTTTGTTCAACTTTTTTGCTCTCTTGACATTAGCGAGAAGTGCTCTCTTTGATTGTCGTTCTTGAAGAGTGGTTGAACATGATTCTTACGCATGACCGGTTTTACTTCTTTACAAGGAATACGAGCATCTTTTACCTCGAAGCCTCTCGGTTGAGAAGAATTTGTAGCTTTAACAAATTTTACCTCTTTACTAATATTTGAAGCATATATTCCTTTATAGCCCAATTCTCGTGTATCACGATGATTTCTAACATTGAGGTTAACTTGTTTGAGCTTTCATTGGATGTTTTCGGTTCAAATTTTCTTAAACATCTTGATTTTATCAAGAAAGACAGCTAGATCAGCCTCAAGAGCGTTTTTCTCGTGAGAGAGATATTCACCTTCCTTCTCTTCAAAACTCTTTTGTTGAGGGTTAATCCTTGCATCAAATTCAGCAAGTTTCTCTTCCAACAAGTGAATTTTTTGAGAGCGGCATCACTCTCCTTTTTAACAATTGTGTTTGAGAGACTAGCACTTGCTTTTCATCAAGACCATGTATTTGTTGAGAAGTATCTTCCTAAAATTTTTGTGAATTTGACGCATCCTTTCACATTCGATAGATAATGCTTTAAAATCATCGATTTTCTCCATTATCTTTTGTAAGTGATTACTTACAAACGGTCCCGAGGTGGTTCAATAACCTCTTGCGATACGTTAATTGAGTCTTTTTTTAGTTTTCGCTCTCGCTTAACTCTACTTTGACTCATGTCTTATAGGTTGGATCCCGCATCTTTGAGGGGTGATTTTGATTTTGGTTCTACAAGTCCTAGCCACAACATACCCAATTCCCAAGAGGAGAGAGAGAAAAGAGATCCCTTCTATGTACCATATGCCTCTTTATATAGACTTTTCAAAAAGCCCTTCCTTTTATGATATCATGCCACATGTCCTAAACCTCCTTAATTAATACTAATGTCATTCCTTCTCTAATACAACCTCCTTCTTTCCTATTAATTCCTCCCTTGTCCATTACATCTTATGGACACTTTCTTATTGGACTTGGGCTTTAGTTCCCAAGTCCCCATGTTTCATGTTGGGTTTGACTCCCTTTTGGGGGCACACTAGCCCTGAAGCTAAGGGGTAATATTTTCATGTATCAACATTAGTCCCCTGACTACTGGGTCAATCGTCGATAACCCGGTAGTCACATCATGTCTTATCTTAAGTTCTACTTTTCAACGGTAGTCACTTTGTTCTCTCGATGATGTCGTCCTAAAGTCCCCATTATAGGGTGACCCATATCTCGGTTGTTATCTTCATATCTCTCGATCGGCGGCTCCACATCTTCTTGGATATACCTTGATGCAGCAATCTTATCTGCGCTCATATATCCATCCTACCTCCAGGATGAACCAATACGCTTATTAGCGTTGAAGGAGGAGGTGGTCATATTGTGGGCCCTTAGGGGAAATTCATTGAGACTAGGTGCATAAATTTTATGACGAGCATGAAGAGACTCTCTCACTTCTTGCGAGGGTCACAAGCGTCGATAAGATTATGGACGACATCCACAAGTTGGTAGACGGGTCGATCGGATTTGGCTTTGAGTGTTTTATGAGTAGGCTCGTTTAATGGTGGAGACTCGGATGTAAATATTGCCCGTTATCGTGCATTGATAGCCAGCTAAACTTGTGCGTAGTCCCGGTGTTGTTCCACGAGATTGGATAGGCGAAACGTGTTGTTTGGCAATGTTGGATCTAAGTGTAAAACGCGCCTACTCCCTTCTTTTTATTTTCAATGGAACGCGGTGTTTGGTGCTTCGCCTTGGTGGGGATGGGTGGAGAGTGTATTAAACGCACACATTCCCTTTTTTCTCAGAAATATCGGATCATGGAGGAGCGACCCATCGCCCTTTTTTGTATATCTGTGGCCCGATCGGATGAGTATACCAACCCGTCGTCTTTTTCATGTAGTTTCGGATCGGATGCGCGGAGCAACCCGTCGCCTTTTTGTAGATCTGTGATCGATCGGGTGAGTTATCAACCCATCGCCTTCTTGTAAATCAGGTCGATCGGATGCGCGAGGCAACTCGCACCCTTTTCTTTCTTTTTTTTTTAAATTGTGGTGCGATCGGATGCGCGGGGCAACCCGCCACCTTCTTGTAAATTGCGGCACCGTCGGATCGGATGCACCTTCTTAGCAACCCGTCACTTTTTGTAGATCTCGACGACCGGATCTGTGGGGGCAACCCGTCGCCTTCTTGTAAATATGTGGCGATCGGATGCGCGGAGCAACGTCGCCTTTTTGTAGATCTGTGGCGATCGGATGAGTATATCAACCCGTCGCCTTTTTGTAATCTCTGTAATATCCTGGCTCGATCAGGTTTAGCGGCCTTTTGTATAATCGTTCCATACCTTTTATGGATTTATCTCAGTGCCTTTGGCATTCCTGTAGCCTTTTGTATAATCGTCGGTAATTGGGCGCCTTTGGCATTCCATAGCCTTTTGTAAATTTGTCGGTGATTGGCGCCTTTGGCATTCCCACCTTTTGTAGATTTGTCGCTAAATGGGCGCCTTTGGCATTCCCGTAGCCTTTTGTAGATTTGTATTTGTTCAAGCGGCCTCTATGGACCCTTGCTAGCATGGTGCCCGATAACTTTACTATATTTTTTTTTTTTTGTTGCAAGGTACGGCCATGATATTCAAAATGATATTGATGCTTTGCACAAATAAAGTGACAACCTGCACATGCGACTAGATAACATGCATATTTCATGAATGACATATTCATACGCGTGAAAAAAAAACACTTGTGAAGGCACCGTGAAAGCAAATCTCGTAAAGGCGCGTGGTAGCATTTGTGAAGAAAGTGACAGCCTACACATGCGACTAGATTACATACATATTTCAAAGCTCGAATATTCATACTCAAGTTAGATTTAAATTAAATGCTTGATGCCCTTTTTATTTTCAATCATGTGTATATACAAAAGGGGAAGATGAAGGTATTATAGAGCTAACATGTGAAGTCCATAGACATAAAAGATATTCATGGTTTACGCAAGGCATAAACTATTAGCATAAACATGCGAGCATATACATCCGATTCCCCTCTTCTTTTCTTCAAATATGATGAACGAAAAGCTATGATAATTATACAAGGCTTCAGTACGCGTCTAACACATGCATTTTGTAAACTTATTATACACGCTGAAATGCTAAGGAGACATCATTATAAAGAGAGCACATTCTAAAGGACAAAACGATCGAACAACCCATGGACATGCTCAGCAAACATAAAACGACATAACTGCCTAACCAAGCGCATGTATTAGACAAAAATAAAGGCATTATAAGGCATATCCAACAATCAGGGTTTTAATCATTAGGCCGGAGCATTTAATCATGCATGAATATGTTGGTAATGAGATACTTAGCTTGTTATAGTATGAGGATTGCCCAATTTACGATCTGTAAATTTGGCCTGCGCCGTGTTCGAGGTTGAGGATCAGTAAAGTTGCAGATTCTCCATGCTATCTTTGTAGAATAAATGAGAGGCGTGCTATGCTTCTTAGCCTTTTCTTTCTTAGAGTCTAGACGGTAGTCCTACGGGTATGCGAAGCGCTGATGATGTTGTTACAAGTCGAGATGGTAGCAGTTAGAAGTAACGGACTATGGTGCCATCGAGCGGTATTGTTACAATATAAAACTTTGGAATTGTTCCTGTTAAGTGCGTGCACGTTATAATGCTCTTTGCTTCCCCTGGAAGCTTCAGCGAATTTGCAACGGGAAGACAATACACACTTAGCAAGCGGAAGCAGGACCAGGAGATGGAATCAGCCGCGCTTCTTAACTGTCACGCGACTTCATCTAGTTTGACGACTGAAGATCCGAAGTGGAAACGTCAGATGATTACGCGGTAAAGAATTCTCAGCTGAAGCTCTTCCTTGCTCTCGTCATAAAGCCACCAGTTTCGTTTCATGGTGTTCACATTAAGTACATATGACGCTGCTGTCTAACTGCTTCCTCTCAGCATCTCTATGTTCAGTTCCTCCATATTCATTTCACGGATAGAAGACTTCAAGACTCACCAAAATATTCTTAGAACCCTTTGTATTCTCAATTGCATCCATCCGTCTTTGTTTCATGCGGCAGTAATTTCATTTCTTCCCTAACTCTACCGGAAAAACGATTTTGTACAAATCCTTGACTTCTGACATTTGTGTAAACCCAGCGAACAAAACCCCATCAGACCCGAGCTTGCCGGCACGAAGAGATGGTTTAGCGGAATAAGACCAGCAACACACTGGAACAACGAAGATGGTGAACGTGCTCGCAATGCAGCTCTGTTCTCGCGGGTCATGTGATAGTTGCGGGTTCAATATATAACCCTGCATGCTCCTCAAACAGAAGTTAGAATCTAATATGTAAAAGTCATGCAAATATAAGCTGAGCTTCCCCCTCTCTTTTTTCACTCGAGGACAATCAAGGCTTGCAAAATGAAAGGTAAAGATAAATTTAAGGCAGTGAGAGCTCATCTTTGCAGTGAGTAGAACCCATATAGTAGTAGTAGTGGTTGGCATAGCTTCCTAATGACATCGTAATCGGGGCCAAGCTTGGGTAAATAGCAATCGGCGTGATCGTCCCCCGACCTTACTGATCTTCAAAACTTATAACTCAGACTTCCGCGCAACCTTATATATAAACATAGCAGCGCACCAACCTCCGAGTGGTACACTTCGCGCTTGCAAGAGGATCAATGATCAGGTGCTTGAATTGAACTGCTCAAAGGTATATGCTCCTTTCTGACTTCACAATTTTCGTTGATTGTTGACTTCACAGTCTTGTGGTTTTCTCCATATCTTCTGTTGGAAGATATATATATATATATTTAAAAACATAGTTTTGTAATATTATATCAAACTTAGAGAAATAGTGTGGTGGTATTATTTTGGGCTCAACACTATAGACTTGGGTTCAAGTCTCACCCCATACATTTGTGTAGGTATATTATATATATATTATATTATTTATTAAAAATCCGGGAGAGCGGGGCCTTGGGGTCTTGGGAGGTCTGGTGATTCAGAAACTGATTTTTTGCAGGTTTTAACTCTTGATTTCCAAAAACGTTTTTTCTACTTAATATTCTGTGATTAACTCTATAATTTTTGGTAATTATATTATTACCGTTTTATGATTGTTATGGAGGATTTTCAGTGAGCACTAATTACGAAATTTATTTTCATTAAAAACCGTATTGATTTCTTTTGAGTTATAAAAGAACAGTTTCTGGAGAAGATGAAAAACAATTTATTTTTTTTTCATCTATTTTTGAGTTCTGAGCAAGTGAAGAAAGAGTAGTTGTTGGTTCGATTTCTCATAGTGCAGAGAAATCGAACAAGAGAGTATCAGCTGTTTTATCCCATAGGGTTTTTCGACAAAGAATTGACTCGCTAGCACAATCAAGAAGCGAGTCGCGAAACACCTTAAAGATAGCGACCTAGTCCGCGACTTTCATTTGCTGAGATTCATTATTCTGTAATCCTTTTTTGTGCTTTGTTTCCAACATCTTCCTTAGCATATCCCAGGCTATACATCACAAGGTCGTTGACCTTATTTGATTCAAGAGACCGTGGGAACTCAATTCTTAGGGGGTAAGAGAGATGAGCGGCTATTGTAAGACAGATAAGTGGCTGGGAATAGACGCGCGGCTTATGGGCGAGTTTCTGGGAAAATAGAAAGTTGGGTTCCGCGTCTAAGGTGTATGAGCGTATGAGTGGGGTGCGCTGATTAGAAGAACAAACATTGTAAAAAATGACGCGGGATGTTGTGGGGATTGGACGGTTGGGCTAGAGACGAGCCTCCGGGTGTGGTCGCCAAATGTTGAGGGGTGATTTTGATTTTGGTTCTACAAGTCATGGCCACAACACACCCAATTCCCAAGAGGAGAGAGAGAGAGAAAAGAGATCCCTTCTATTGTACCATATGCCTCTTTATATAGACTTTTCAAAAGCCCTTCCTTTTATGATATCATGCCACATGTCCTAAACCTCCTTAATTACTACTAATGTCATTCCTTCTCTAATACAACCTCATTCATTCCTATTAATTCCTCCCTTGTCCTTTCCATCTTATGGATACTTTCTTATTGGACTTGGGCTTTAGTTCCCAAGTCCCCTTGTTTCATGTTGAGTTTGCCTCCATTTTGGGGGCACATAGCCGACTAAGGGTAATATTTTCATGTATCAACAACATCAAACACAGTTGTTGGATCTTTCGTGTTTTCTGCTTTCTCGATACCAATTGAAAAGGCGAGGTACCCAAATATACCTCAATCTAAAACTTTTCCACCTATAAGTCCTTTCTCCGAAAGTGATTGTCTATGGACTGAGTCGAGACAATACAACTAATCAGTTCACACTTCGTGTAATCGTCTATGGATACGAGATCGAGACAATACGACAACAAGATAACTTGTGTGATTGACTATGGATACAAGATCGAGACAATACAACAACGAAGTATGTTTACTTGATAATAGGTTCATACTTAACCAAACACAATAGGATCGCTATCAAGTAAATAGGAATTAACGTTTGTGTATTTTACTTTTAATTGTAATAAAAATAATTATAATTGCAGAAATAGAAATGTAAAAGACACAACAAGATTTTGTTAACGAGGAAACCGCAAATGCGAGAAAAACCCCGGACCTTTGTCCGGGAATTGTATACTCTCGGATTAAGCCGCTATACAAAATCTAAACCAACCGTATAGTTGAGACTCCAAGCAACTAAACCTATAGTTCACCTAGTTCCGCTCACCGTATACCTGCGCCTCCAACTTGCAATAAGTCACGCGACTTGGAACAATTCCTTTTGGTTCGTATTCCAAATAGTAAAGGAACAACAAATATGTTCTAACAACTCTTTTCAATCAAGTGATATGGCTCTTAGTTTATCCCAATAAACTCCTTTGTCAGGTCCTTAGATCTATCTTATCAACAATTACCAAGGTAATTGTTAAGATTATGCAATCAATACTTTTAATCACAAAGAATTGTATTGATGCAGATCTACTAAATTAATCAATCAAATCTATCACAAAGATAAACCGATTATAGTTGGATCCTCCAGCCGATCAAGTTTTGTGCACACCAAAGATTATGAACCCAAATGAGAAATCTTCTTCGTCTTCAAATCTTCTTAGATCTTCAATAAACACCTGCACATAATCAACTTGAATCTCTTGTGATCAATCACACACAAAAACTAGGTCCGTTAACAATGGATTATCACTTGACGCCTTTAGATCTACAAACAGTCTAAAGATCCCGTCGAAACTTCGATCTAGTTTGAGTGAATCTTATATCGGAAGAAGATTCTCAAGCATAAACAAACTAGGTGCAATCAAAGTTCAACAACCTTTAGTCAATCAAATCAATCGAAAACTAATAATAAACTGCAATTATCTAGTTTCTCACGAACGGTACTAATAGAACTTCTCAATCCCAAAGAAGTCTTTAAACTGAGCGACGTAAGAGATTTCTCCTAATTGTGTTACTTTCCTCTCCGAATAGGCGGCTCCACCAGTAACAACACAACTAGATAGTTTCTTTGGGATTGAGAATTAGTTTGCTTGAAATGCAAACTTCAATATTTATAGACCAAGGAAGTTTGGACACCAAGGAATTTCCAAAACCGAAAATATTCTTAAGATATGAAATATATTTCCAAATTCGGTTTCCATAATTCCTGGAAATTTTTTGTCCAAATATTGACCGAAATCTCAGTAGAAAATCTCTAATTAGTAAATGCACATTACCATTTTATTTTCTAAAGATAGGCATTTTAATTGCTTTGGAAATTAAAAGCATATAAAACTAAAAACCTTAATTAAAAGATTCTCAATCTATTTCGATCTGGGATTCTCCTTTAGCTATTAAGGAATAAATTTGAACAATAAAAGATAAGAGTTACTGCACATGTTCAAAGTATGTCGACATATTTACTTTGTAGATCCTTTTTCATATCTACAATCTTGGAACCTATTTGCTACACTTCCTAAACGAGTTTAGAATTGGTTCATCTGATTGATTATCCTATCAAATCACCAAACATGGGTTTCACGGTTCTACCAAAACAAGTTTCGGTTCTACCTCCATGTGGGTACTAGAATTAGTCATGCTAGTTACCAAAACTTGGTTGACTAGGTACTAGAATCGGTTCCCATATATATATGGTATCCAACTTGTATTTGGTGCACATGTCCATAGGATCGGTTCCCAATAACTAAAAACGTGTTGCACATGTTCATACGATCGGTTCCCAATAACTAGAAACTTGTTGCACCTTTTACAAGGATCGATTCCCCTTTTGTGATCGGTTGCACCTCTTACTAGGATCGGTTCCCCAATGACTAGAGTTGGTCATACCAATTACAACAAATCGATCATACCATCTCAGGTGATTACTTAAGATCGGTTTCACTAATAAAAGTCATACCAATACAAAAGTTAGGCCTTGTGAATAGTTTTACCAAGATACATAAACAAGTTATGAGCGGTTATACTAAACACACATATTGGTAATTCAAAAGATATGCAATGAATAACAGATACCAACAAGCCTAGCGATTTACTTTTCGATTCACAAAACAAGTTTATGAATGTACTTCCTTTAAACGAATGTAAAACATTGTTTCCTAGACGAAATCTTCACCCATACCCATACATAATCACAATAGCATTCAAACGATTATGTCGATGTCTTATATACTGAAGTTCAAAAGATAAGCGTTATACTTCGTATTGTATTCCCTTAATACTATGTCTAACTAGAGTATAATCATTCACAAATTCAGCTTATGTTTTCAATATGCACGACTTAAAAGATCGTTAGGGAATGAAACAATTCAAGTCAAATATTACTAACCTCAAGTGGAAGGATGATGTAAATGCGTTGTAGCTCCTTACTTCTTCACATTCTTCAAGTCTTCACGTAATACTTGTAATGTTTCATATCCTAATACTTTCAAGCTAACCTATACGAAGTTGACTCTAGTAAATAATCAAGCGACTCTTTAAATGAGTTTTGGTTCACTAAAATATGACAACCAAACTTGACATACCAACACTTGGTGGGTTCAACCGAGCTATACTCTAGCACATTATACATGGTTCAGTAATTGAACCTATGTATATACTCTTTTATTGTATTTTGAAGACCTAAAGTGTTTGTTGATATTCAAGTTATCTTAGCTTGAATTCTAAGCTAACCCCGGTCTTTGAAAATTATAAATGGAGTCGCTCTTGCAAACTAGGAAATTTAATCCTGACACTTTGTGTCCTAGTTGATTCTAGAGTCGTCCTCTATTGACCTAGGTTTTCTTGTGAAACGTTATTAGGTCTCTGAATGAAAGACTTCGCTTTGGGGATTCGTAGGCTGGTCCCATTATCTTTACCTTGATAGTTCATGAATCCACGATCTTGCTTTTATGTTATCGAGGTTCTTGTAATCTCTTTCGGGCAAGATAGACGGTAATCATAAAGTGTGTAAAAACTTGCGAGGTTCAAGAGACGTAAGTAGCACGACTGTAACTGAATTGCTTGGAGGATGGGTTCGGTCTCAACTATATTCCAGTCCGAAGTCTTATAGTAGGTGTTTATGGGTGAAAATCGTTTCTGCCGATTTCGGTAAATGCGGTAGGTGAGTGAGAAACTGGTTTAAACCCTAAACAAATGTCTTTTCGCACGTGAGCACTTTATAGATTCGAGAGATCAATCCGTACAAGTCCGACCTAAACCAAGAAATGGCCGTTCCAGACTTGCTTCGGTCACAAAGTGGAGGAGAAGGGTTGATTTGGGGAGGGAAGCAAAGAAGGTGTTGAGGAGAGTAGTATCTCGACTTGTATCAGAAAGTGAAAGCTTAGGAAGCTTGCAAGAGATGAAAGCTTTTGGGAGAGCTTGCAAAGTTGCCTTTTTGAGAGTGTAAGTGTAGTATATTTCTCTTGACCGAGACTTGTTGTCCGGTGGAAATAGGTAAGACCTATTTATACAAGTCGAGATTAAAACGTGCCACTGGCCTCATGAAGGAAGAGTAAAGGGTGAAATAATGGGAGGAGGTGGTAACCGCATGGTTTAATGGGTGAAAACGTTTTTCACCATTATTTCCTCTTTTATTTGACCGCTTTATTCCTATTCACGCTTTCTTAATGTGAGAGTAGTGTACGCCGCATCCTGTGACCGCCAAACCAAAACCCTAAAGAAGCATCCCCCAGGTTTTGTGTTGATATCTCGTTAGTGCGCCTTGCCCTTGAGTGCAAGTGGTGCTGCTAATGGCGCGTGTGGCATGTGCCAATGGCATGTGCGGAATGCCTTGGTGGTAGGTTGTATGGTTTGCAAGTTAGGCTACCAGCGTGTGTGTTTGGCATGTGCCAACGGCACGCACGGCCATGTTGACCTAGTTGCAAGTCTTGCAAGCCTAGGGCGCTATATTTGGTGTGTGCCAATGGCATAGCGACTTGGAATATGGCTTGCGGCACATGTTGGCATGTGCCAATGGCATGTGCGGCCATGTTGACCTAGTTGCAAGTCTTGCAAGCCTAGGGCGCTATATTTTGTGTGTGCCAATGGCATAGCGACTTGGAATATGGCTTGCGGCACGTGTTGGCATGTGCCAATGGCATGTGCGGCCATGTTGACCTAGTTACAAGTCTTGCAAGCCTAGGGCACTATATTTGGCGTGTGCCAATGGCATAGCGACTTGGAATATGGCTTACGGCACATGTTGGCATGTGCCAATGGCATGTGCGGCCATGTTGACCCTGGTTGCAAGTCTTGCAAGCCTAGGGCGCTATATTTGGCGTGTGCCAATGGCATAGCGACTTGGAATATGGCTTGCGACACATGTTGGCATGTGCCAATGGCATGCGGCCATGTTGACCTAGTTACCAAGTCTTGCAAGCCTAGGGCGCTATATTTGGTGTGTGCCAATGGCATAACGACTTGGAATATGGCTTGCGGCACGTGTTGGCATGTGCCAATGGCATGTGCGGCCATGTTGACCTAGTTGCAAGTCTTGCAAGCCTAGGGCGCTATATTTGGCGTGTGCCAATGGCATAGCGACTTGGAATATGGCTTGAGGCACGTATTGGCATGTGACAATGGCAGGTGCGGCCATGTTGACCTGGGGCAAGTCTTGCAAGCCTAGGGCGCTATATTTGGCGTGTGCCAATGGCATAGCGACTTGGAATATGGCTTGCGGCACATGTTGGCATGTGCCAATGGCATGTGCGGCCATGTTGACCTAGTTGCAAGTCTTGCAAGCCTAGGGCGCTATATTTGGTGTGTGCCAATGGCATAGCGACTTGGAATATGGCTTGCGGCACGTGTTGGCATGTGCCAATGGCACGTGCGGCCATGTTGACCTAGTTGCAAGTCTTGCAAGCCTAGGGCGCTATATTTGGCGTGTGCCAATGGCATAGCGACTTGGAATATGGCTTGCGGCACGTGTTGGCATGTGCCAATGGCATGTGCGGCCATGTTGACCTAGTTGCAAGTCTTGCAAGCCTAGGGCGCTATATTTGGCGTGTGCCAATGGCATAGCGTCTTGGTTTGGCATTGTTGCCATGGTGCGCAGTATGCGGCTTGGTTTGGCATTGTTGCCATGGTGCGCAGTATGCGGCTTGGTTTGGCATTGTTGCCATGGTGCGCAGTATGCGGCTTGGTTTGGCATTGTTGCCATGGCAACGCAGAGTGCGGCTTTGGTTTGGCATTGTTGCCATGGTGCGCGAGTATGCGGCTTTGGTTTGGCATTGTTGCCATGGTGCGCAGGTGCGCTTGATTTGGCATTGTTGCCATGGTGCGCGGTATGCGGCTTGGTTTGGCATTGTTGCCATGGTGCGCGAGTGCGGCTTGATTTGGCATTGCTGCCATGCCATGGTTTGCGCCATGATGCGGCTTGGTTTGGCATTGTTGCCATGGTGCGCAGTATGCGGCTTGGTTTGGCATTGTTGCCATGGTGCGCGAAAGATGCGGCTTGGTTTGGCATTGTTTGCCATGGTGCGCAGAGATGCGGCTTGGTTTTGGAATTAGGGTTCTCGTGTTTGAAACCCTAATCTCGGTATTTTGAAAAAATACCCCTATTAATTATTTACACCGAGTTAAATGCTCTTAGTTAATGTGTTGCGGGTAACACTAGGTCATGGGGTTTTACGATTTTCCCCTTGTCTAAAAACCACCATCAACATTAAGTCCCCCGCTAGCGGAGCAGGGGCTTTGTTGCGAGGTAAGCATAAGATGGTGACAAACTATTAACAAGAACCGTAAAGAAAATTGAAAGAGGCTTGTCTCGACCTTTTATAAATAGGGATTTGGAATCCTTGCCTCCTGGTAGTTTGCACAAATCGGGAGGCTAGCAAAATTGGTGGGCCCGATGCGGCTTGGCGACGTTGGGAAGTTGGTGTGAGTTGGGAGCTGAGTGTGCTAGTTGGTGGGACCGGCGCAAAGTGTGGAAGTCTTGCGTGCTTGCAGGCGTGACTTGTGCGACCATTGGGAGGTCGGCGCAATCGGTGGGGCCGGTGCAACTTGGAAGCCGTGCTTGCAGGCGTGACTTATGTAAATAAAGAGGAGTAGAGGGTTTCTCAAAGTTTCCTTATTTTGCTTTCCTTCACGTGAGGCTTCAATTAGGGCATTGTTCATGCTTAAATCTGAAAGCGTTATGTCCCTTATTGCTTCCTTTCCCTTTTGAAATCCCGTATTTATACCCAATGCAAACCGCATCATATTCCTTGTTTGAGAAAAAATTCTTCTTGTTGGATCTCTCTCTTTGTCATGTCACGCAGCTTCGAGTCATCTTCTAACCAGTCAGTTTCTCCGGATGAGGGCGAGGTCCGATTCTTGCATGAGCATCCCAACAAATGTTGTTCTGGTTAAGAAAATCATACCCGTATGTTTTCTTCCTCTTTGGACCGACACACACTTTAACGCTTGTTGTGTAAATGGGGAAATTTCCTTTTTGTGCGAGAGATATCCCGTTGGAGCATGCGTCACCGTTATCGACGAGGATGACCTAGTTGTTCCCCTTCCTTCAAGTCCGAGCTTGTCAACCGCTGCAGATTTGGAGAATGCCGATTTAGGGCTATCTTGCCATGAATACCCTTCTCGGTTTTATCGTTTGGGACTCGTATGAGGTGTCTCTCCTCCAATTATCGGAATGTTGGTGGTTTCTTGGTGCGAAAAGAATTCGTAGCCCTTTATACGAGGATATGGAAGACGTACGGCCATATTGCTACCAGGAGCGTGGTGAAGTGTTGTTCGTCCGCTTTGGTTTCCGTAGTGAACTGTCTTTTGCCAATGATTGCTGAGATGGAGAATGTGCCCATTCATGCCGTTGTGGAGTCAGCCATTCAAAAGTGGGAGAACATGGTGTCTACCTGCGAATCTTTGGATTTTAACGTTAGCTGGTTGCGGCACCGCCTCAATATCGTGAAGGTCGACAGGGCTGGTATTCTTGCCGGTGTGATTCACCACAAAAGCCATCTTTGGAAGAGGAAGAAATTTTGGCCCTAGAGTCTCGGAGATTGAAGAGTTAACTCAAGATTTGAAGAGTAGGACCGAAAGATATCATGGTCGATTGAAGATGATATTTTTGTAGGGATTATAATTTGCTAGATGGGCTTTTCTCTGATTTGTATTATGAGATCAAAAAAGCTCCTCTTTCTCTCTCTTTTTTTTTTTTGAAGAAAATAAAGAGATTCGTTAATCCATTGGATTCGTATTGAAATTCAATAACCGGTAAGAAAGAAAGTAAAAGCGGAGAGAGTGCCCGGTTGCCCACACTTTTGATGTAGCATGTTGCAGGGGAAATGATTAGGCGTAGTACGCCTTAAGCCATTTTCCATTGATAACCGCCTCTAGCTTTCCCCATCTTCTTTGATAATCTTGTAGTAACCACCGTTATATGCCTTAGTGATTATGTACGGCCCTTCCCATTTGGGAGAAAACTTCGGTGTCGATGCACCTGCCGGATGTGTTTTGGCGGTTTTTAGCACTCGCATCTCCTTCTTTGAAAACCACGGGTTTTACATGGTCTTGTACGCCCCGGAAATCCTATTTCGTATGCTTGTGCATGTTCCTCTCGCCCGAGATCTTCTAGAGTCCGTGAGTGTCTAGTTCCGCGCATTCGGCATTGAGTGATTCGACTTCATTCCACTGGGGTCCGCTTGTCGCGGTGATTCTGGCTGACGGGATCTTGATTTCTGCGGGGAGGATCGCGTCTGTACCGTAGACGAGGGAATAAGGAGACATGCCGGTGGAGCTTCTAGGAGATGTTATGTACGCCCAGAGTGCCATTGGCAATTGCTCGTGCCAGATTCTGGGATTGTCGTGTCTTTGTCCAACAGAGGATTCGGATCAAAGTCTTGTTGGTACTTTCGGCTTGCCCATTTCCAGGGGATAATAGGCGGTAGAAAAGACTTGTTTGATTCCGTACCTTTCAGCGGTTCGTACTTGCTTGTTAGCAAAAGGCGTGCCGTTGTCGGTGATGATGTGTTTAGGTACGCCAAAACGGCAGATGATGTGTTCCTTGATGAATGCCGCGATTGTGGCTCCAGTGGTTCCTTTTCTGGGACACAAACTTGACCCACTTGGTAAAGTACTCGGTCGCGGTTTATTATGTACTCATGCTGTTTTGAGGACGGTGGGTTGATCTTCCCAATGATGTCGAGTCCCCAGCTATGAAAGGGCCACGGGCTACTTATCGCGTGCAAGGGTGTTGGAGGCACGTGGATGAGGTTTCCGTGACTCTGGCATTCTTGGCATTTCTGAACGAAGGTAGCCGCGTCGTCTTCCATGGTCGGCCGGTAGTACCTCTCGTGTATCTGCGGAATAGTTTACTCGTTTCCCTTGGTGTTCGCCTTCGTGCATTTCTCTTAACATAATTGGGATTTACATCCGCTTAAACACCTTAGCAGACTTCCCAAAACTCTTGCGATATAAAACCCCATCATGGAACACGAACCTTTTGGACTTCTCGCCTTAGCTTGGACGCATCCTCTTTGTTAGTAGGAAGAATGCCGTCGCGAAGGAAAACCATGTACGGCTCCCCGCCATCCCAGTGTGACCGATGTTGAGGACTTCATCGACATGGGGGCGCCCGCGGTTTGGACACGCTTTCTCGGAGTAGTCGTGACTGGTTTCCATCTCCGGCCACAGTATCAAGTCGTTGTAAACGACGGTAGAGGGTTACTGCGATGTTATTCCACGGACTTTCGGTATGAACATGTTCAAGTTGTTGTTGTGCTTCCTCTTTCCCGAGACACCTTGACGAGTGTCTGATTTTGATGATACAGGACACCTTGAAGCATAAAGAAATTCCAAAAAGTCTTGAGGTCGACCTTCCCTTGGAAAAGCGAGTTGTTGAGTTCTTGAATGATAGGAGTTCTCCCAGTCATCGTCCTGGTTTCTCGGGTTGTGAGAGCCATGTTGAAGCTATGGTTCGCCGTTTCTTTGTCGGGGTTTCCTCGGTTCCTTGAACCGTAGCTTTGAGGCTAGTGTAGCTAAGCGGTCGGCATGCTTGTTGCTGCTACGGCCGACATGTGTGATAGTTGCTTCGGCGAAATAATTTAGTAGTTTTTGTGCTTCAGACATTTGTATGGCGCCAGTGTTAGTTCTTTCAATGCATAGATCCCGTTTACACTGTTGATGAGTAATTTGGAATCTCCTCTTATCTCCAAACGTGTGGCCCCGGCTTGCTTAGCTAGTGATAGTCCAATGAGGAAGGCTTCGTATTCGAGTGAGTTATTGGTGCACGGAAAGTCTAACTTGAAAGAGTGCGAGAAGACTTCTCCACAGAGATACTAATACAACACCTGCTCCTCCCTCCGTATTAGTGATTGGGGGTGGAAGAGCCATCGAAGAATAGCAGCCATGTTTCTTCCTTGACTAAAAAGATATCCGGAAGGTCTCCCGGGAGATCTTCTCGTAGTTCTAGCGGTGTTTTCTCACAGGAATGCTGCTAACATGTCCGCAATGGCACTGTCCTTTTATAGCCCTTGGGGAGACGCACGTTATGTCGAACTCGATACTGCAGGAGCCACTTAGCCGCCTCCCTATCAAGGCGGAGTTTCGAGAGGAGAAACTTTACTGAGGTCTGATTTGGACACTAGCACTACCTTATTGGAGAGGAGGTAGTGTCCAACTTACTCAATGGAATGAATCGGTGCCAAACACGCCTTTTCCGCCTGGGGTATCGAGTTCAGCGTCTCTCAACGTTCGATCGAAATAGTATATGGGGTATTCCATTCCTTTGTCGTCCTCTTGCGCGAGGAGAGCTCCGATGGCATTATCGCTGTGGCTGTGTAGAGACATAGTGGTCTCCCTTGCATAGGAGGCTTCATGACGGTTGGGGAGGACAAGATTTGGCTGGATCTTCCGGTACGCTTTTCTTTGAGACGTAGTCCATGTGAAGTTTGCTCCTTTTTTAGCGAGAGAGTAAACGAGTGGTGAGTATGCAAACCCTAGTATGAAGCGGCGAATGTAGTTTATTTTGCCCATGAAACTCGGGAGCTCCCTCACGGTTCGTGGTGGCGGCATCGTGAGGATAGCTTGCGTTTGACCGGATCAACTTTTATTCCTGCTTTCATTACTTGAATCCCAAGAATTTTCCAAGAGACACCAAAGGCGCATTTCAAAGGATTCATCTTCAACTTGTATTCACGGCATCTTTCGAATACTTGTCGCAGCCGTTTCTCGGATGATCTCGCTCGAGTCTTCGATTTAACCACCACATCATCTACGTAATCTTCGACTTGCTTGTGCATCATATCGTGGAAGATGGTAGTCATGGCGTTGGTAAGTGGCGCCAGCGTTCTTCGTGACCGAAAGGCATTACGGTGTAATAGAAGTTCCAAGAGGGGTTCGGAAGCGCCTTACTTGCGTCGTGCTCATACATCTTTATCTGGTTGTAACCGCTATATCCATCCATGAAAGAGAACATACCATGTCCACCGGTAGCGTCTACCAAAGATGTCGATGTTAGGTAGCGGAAATCGTCTTTAGGGCGACACTTGTTCGGATCTCTGAAATCGACACGGATCTCGATCTGACCATTCTTCTTTTAACTTGAACGATATTGGCTAACCAAGTAGGATGGTGAATAGGTTTGACAAAACCAATGGCTAGTAATTTACGGACCTCGCCTTGATTTGCTTCTTCTACGTCGTGTCCGAATTGTCTTGGAGGTGCTTGGTGGTTTGGATCCGGGTATCACATGCGGATGGTGGGTGACCGTTTTCCATCCAAGCCGGGCATTTCTTCATAAGTCCATGCGAAGACGTCCTGGTATTCTTTGAGTAGGTCGACTAGCTTTGAGCGTTCGCGGGATGTAGAGTCGGCCCGATCGGAATGGGTCGCGGAAATTCCTCATTCCCTATATTGACGGTTTCGAGTTCGTCGGTGGTTAAGTCGGTCCCATCTTGTAGCTTCCGAGGGGCGTCCGGAACTTCCTCCCGGTTATTGTGAAGACATTCCTTCGGGTGGAGAGACCCGGGCCATGGTCTCCCCCGTTTAATTGCTAACGGCGGTGATAATGTGTGAGCTTTCCTTTTTGCTTCGTCTTGCGGTAAGGGTGTACTCTCGCTTGGTGCGGGCATTGGGTTGCGCCCCGTGTGAGGCTGGCGAGTCTTCCCTGCGAGGAGGTGGTGGAAGGACGGTCTTCTCGCGGGGTATCTCCCGTTTGTCGCTATCTACGAGCGATGTCCACTTTGGTAGCGAAAACGTGAATCTTGGTCGCCACGCCTTTTGAACCCTCCTTCGGCCCATGTGCTTCATGCAGACGGTGCATAGGGAGACAAACGGGGGATGCGAACGACTTCTCCTTTCAATACTTGTTTTCGAGCATTGATGGTATGTTGAAGGGACGATTTTGAGATTGTGCAGCCACGGCCTTCCCAGTATCATGTGGTAGTCTGGTTCTTTTTCAATTACTTCGAACTTCACGCTTGATTGGATTGGCCCCTCTGCCGGCTCAAGTTGATGTAGCCGTATGTGCTAGTTTGGTTGCCCTCGAAATCCGTCATCGTAGTGGGTTGTCGTACGATCTCATTAGGTCGCACCTTGGCGGCTTTGAGTGTCTTGAGAGTGATGACATTGGAAGATGCACCCGTGTCAATGAGCGCTCTTGAAACTCTATGTTCTTGACGAGAGCCGTAACATGCAAGGCCCGGTTGTGACCGTCTTCCGCCATCATGTCATCGTCGGTGAAAACAATATTGTTGGCGGATCTTCCTGGATCCTTGGAGTCCCCGTGGGTGCGAGGAACTAGTGATGCGTTTAGTGCTATTCGGTTGATAGCGGGAGATGTTTTTATCCGCTGGTCCTTGGAGAGGTACATGATTCACAAAGTTTTCTACCAACATGGTCGCCTCTGGTCCGTGGCTTCCGGTCCCGTGGATGAAACCGTTGATTTGAGAATGCTCATTTGGGATGTTAGTCCCCTGCTCTTGATCTCCTGGGGAAAATGAATCACTTAGCCCAGATGTTAGATTGATGAGGAAGTCGAGTATGCTGTTAATCGCATCCTTCATTAGGTCCATGTTTTTGGCGTGGATCTCCTGAGCACGCATCAGGTCAACTAGTCTTGGGACCTCTTCATTGGCGGTATTGCTTCCAGAAATTGAGGAGTTATCATGACTTTGAGCGGGATCAATGTTTGTGGGGATCGCCTGATAGCCGACCATGCTTGCGTGAAAATTTGAGGATGGAAGCTAGAACTTGATATTGGAACCGAAAGATCAATCCTCCCTTTGTGGTCGCCAATTGTTTATGGGTAAAAATCGTTTTACGATTTCGGTAAATTCGGTAGGTGAGTGAGAAACCGGTTAAACCCTAAACAAATGTCTGCCTGCACGTGAGCACTTTATGGTCGAGAGATCAATCTGTACAAGTCCGGCTAAACCAAGAAATGGCCGTTCCGGACTTGCTTCGGTCACAAGTGGAGGAGAAGGGTTGATTTGGGGAGGGAAGCAAAGAAAGGTGTTGAGGAGAGTAGTATCTCGACTTGTATCGAAAGTGAAAGCTTAGGAAGCTTGCAGAGATGAAAGCTTTTGGGAGAGCTTGCAAAGTTGCCTTTACGAGAGTGTAAGTATAGTATTTTCTCGACCGAGACTTGTTGTCCGGTGGAAATGAGTAAGACCTATTTATACAAGTCGAGATTGAAAACGTACCTGGCCTCATGAAGGAAGAGAGTAAAGGGTGAAATAATGGGAGGAGGTGGTAACCGCATGGTTTAATGGGTGAAAACGTTTTCACCATTATTTCCTCTTTTATTTGACCGCTTTATTCCTATTCATGCTTTCTTAATGTGAGCGTAATTGTACTGGCTGCATGCTGTGACCTCCAAACCAAAACCTAAAGAAGCATCCCCGCTTTGTGTTGATATCTCGTTGGTTGCGCCTTGAGTGCAAGTGGTCTTTGTAATGGCGTGTGGCATGTGCCAATGGCATGTGCGGAATGCCTTGGTGGTAGGTTGTATGGTTTGCAAGTTAGGCTACCGAGCGTGTGTGTTTGGCATGTGCCAATGGCACGGTTGTACGGTTTGCATGTTGACCGTAGTTGCAAGTCTTGCAAGCCTAGGCAAGTCTTGCGCTATATTTGGCGTGTGCCAATGGCATAACGACTTGGAATATGGCTTGCGGCACATGTTGGCATGTGCCAATGGCATGTGCGGCCATGTTGACCTAGTTGCAAGTCTTGCAAGCCTAGGGCGCTATATTTGGTGTGTGCCAATGGCATAGCGACTTGGAATATGGCTTGCGGCACGTGTTGGCATGTGCCAATGGCATGTGCGGCCATGTTGACCTAGTTGCAAGTCTTGCAAGCCTAGGGCGCTATATTTGGCGTGTGCCAATGGCATAACGACTTGGAATATGGCTTGCGCACGTATTGGCATGTGCCAATGGCATGTGCGGCCATGTTGACCTAGTTGCAAGTCTTGCAACCTAGGCGCTATATTTGGCGTGTGCAATGGCATAGCGACTTGGAATATGGCTTGCGGCACGTATTGGCATGTGCCAATGGCATGTGCGGCCATGTTGACCTAGTTGCAAGTCTTGCAAGCCTAGGGCTATATTTGGTGTGTGCCAATGGCATAGCGACTTGGAATATGGCTTGCGGCACGTGTTGGCATGTGCCAATGGCATGTGCGGCCATGTTGACCTGGTTGCAAGTCTTGCAAGCCTAGGGCGCTATATTTGGCGTGTGCCAATGGCATAGCGACTTGGAATATGGCTTGTAGCACGTGTTGGCATGTGCCAATGGCACGTGCGGCCATGTTGACCTAGTTGCAAGTCTTGCAAGCCTAGGGGCGCTATATTTGGCGTGTGCCAATGGCATAGCGACTTGGAATATGGCTTGCGGCATGTTGGAATGTGCCAATGGCATGTGCGGCCATGTTGGCCCTGGTGCAAGTCTTGCAAACCTAGTGGCGCTATATTTGGTGTGCCAATGGCATAGCGACTTGGAATATGGCTTGCGGCACGTGTTGGCATGTGCCAGTGGCACGTGCGGCCATGTTGACCCTGGTGCAAGTCTTAAGCCTAGGGCGCTATGTTGCGTGTGCCAATGGCATGGCGACTTGGAATATGGCTTGCGGCACGTGTTGGCATGTGTGATAGCATGTGCGGCCATGTTGACCTAGTTGCAAGTCTTTTGCAAGCCTAGGGCGCTATATTTGGCGTGTGCAGTGGCATAGTGACTTGGA
>JAJJWW010016371.1:0-147124 GCA_023531295.1 Papaver armeniacum | reverse complement strand
TGAATTCATATGTTGATTGTGCATAGATTAACATAGGCGTTTGATATTTATTTATTCACATGTTGATTGTGCTTCCCTTGGTCTTTTCACTTTTAGATAATGGAGGATATCGATTGGTTCAGGTATGAGAAGTTATCCCAACTATCTCGAGGTGTCGGCGAGATACAACATAAAGGCTGACAACTTATTAGATAAGCGAGGCGGAACATTTAGGAGCACTTGGACCAACCTAAATAAATTTTATAAGATAGTGGTTAGAAACAACCCCTCGTGCATTATTAATTCTTCAATCTTTTTGTGGTTTTTAGAGTCTATATTCCAATTTAATTTTAAGTATGGGGATAAAGGATTAACCGAAGCTATATGTGAGAGGTGGTGGAAGAAGACTAGAACTTTTCACTTCAAAGAGTTTGAAATAGGTTTGACTCCTCTAGATTTCTCGGTTGACCTGGTATTCCAATTGGAGAGTAAGCCAATCCCGAAGTACCAAAGGAAACGATGACGGCCTTGTAGTAAGCTATGGATGCTAGGTATTTCGGGTGTGTTAGATGTTATGGAGCAGAGAAGACTACATGATGTGAAAACTGGAGATTATGATTCCAAGGCATGCACGATGCAGTTTCTCACTTGTCTAATTTCATTTTAAGTAGGGACGATGTTGACAAGCTATGACATTCTTAGAAGAATCCCGGCTAGAATGTTCTTGCTCGGTGTATTGGTTCTTTTTGTTTTGCGCGGCATCGTAGTGTTAGATTAGATAAACGATGGTGTATAGTGTTGGATAATTTGGATCTTTGTTTGGGTCTTATGATTGGGGTACTCCAACTTTGGGCGTTAAGTACAAACACACGGATGACTCTGAGTTCGTGCAAATGAAGGATATGGGTGGCATGTCGATGATCTTAGAGTTACGGTATTATTTTTATTTCCGTAATTGTCAACCTTGTTTTGAAGGAAAACACGAGAGGTGATGAACCTGGATCCATACCGGCTATTAGTCTATTTAATGTGTTGAACCTTAGGAGTAAGGGACAAAAAGATCTTTTCAAACACTCTCTCGCGGATGCACGCGCTCGAGATAGATATTAGGATGGATGATGCGGTTATACGGGACCCCCGGTTTTGGGGATAGTGAACACCCGACACTGGCGATGCATTCCAAACCGCACTAGAGATGTCTAAGAGGAGATGTGCCTTTAAGGACAAGGATGGTGCAAGAGCTTCGGTTTATCTCGTAGAGGTGTATGAGGCGGGTGTTTGGTGCGATAGTTATCCCATGCAACCCACCTAGATTGGAGGACGTAGTAGATGGTATGGAGCTTGAGGTTATTGAACACTTCCTTCTTGTCGCTGATGAAGTGTATTCCAAATTTTGGAGAACTCATAGCGTGGGGGCCCTTAGGACAAAAACAACTCACATAGACACACATGATGATATCGGAGTTGGTCACGGTATACCCATAGTTTGATGCCCCAAGGCCCACCCCTAGCATGTCATCCAGGACATACACATACGACCAAGCGGGACAGTCCATGAGGCAACTCCCAAACCTACAATGTGACTTGCCCTTCTACAAAGATTCGTTTGAGGAGCTTGTTCCAGTCCCCATGGAAGGAGAGAACCCATAAAAATTTTCTGACGTCAACGTCTCGGAGGTTAGTCATTTTATATCTCTTTTTCATTTTCATTTGGAGTTTCTTCATTGTTAAACATAATTGTTTAAAAAACATTTATTTTGTTTTTTAGGAAGAGTTACGCGAGGTTTGCGGGGGAGAGCATACCGGCGATTCGAGTAGCGAGGCGGTGGCATATGATGAGTCGTCGTCGAGGTGTATAACACCCCACACCCATCGTAGTTCCTAACATCGAAGGCCAATTCTATTCAAGTCGGAAGAAAGACATTTCCCTCCACATATTCTTGCTCGAGTTTCCTTCTGGGAAACCCAACACTGTCGCAAAGCGTCCCATTTGGAGACCCTTCCCATCGAATGCTTATTATGTCCCTCACCCTCCTGATAGTAACCCCCCTCCAGAGCATAACCCGTTATTGGAGGTTTCCCTTTGCTATTGCAAACATGTGTTTCCTTAAATAACACTTATCATAACTATATATTCTAATGAGCTGCAGGGAGACGATGCGCGCGAGTTGTACCTACAAAGGAAGGGAAAGAGATTCATGTATTTAATTGCTACCTCGGCATGAGCCGTCACTTTTCCTATATGAACCCCAAGTTTTAGCCCGTCGTGAAGCATGACGACCTCATAAATTCCCGGTTTGTGGGTTAAACCGACATGAAAACCCTCACGATACTAAACTCGTCCGGTAGGGCCGCCTAGTGGTTTAAAGGCTTGTTACACGGGCTAAGTGTAATCGCGTGTCACACGACAATGACATCAATTTTAATGTTGTATTATTTTTATCCTTTTTTTGGTCCCTGACTCGTGCTTTTTAATCAAACAATGCGTGTGGTAATAGTGACTCACCTTTTAGGTTGGTTAATATATGTTCATGTGTCATGTGAGAAGGACAAATTATAATTGTATTTTTCCATGCGGTATTTAAAGTTTACGGATTTCTCCTTTTTTTTTTTTTGGATTTGTCATGCAAAAAAGTAATCCTCCCTTGAGAATGGGGTTTTTTTGGACAGTGTTTGTCCCTTCCATCAATGAAGGGTTTATTTGCCCCTTAGTGCGTAGGATAAATGATAGTCACCAACCACTTTTAGAAATTATATAATGGGGTATGTGTAATGTCAACGAAACACCCTCAACTACTCTTACTTTCATACCAACTATTTCTTCTTTCCAAAAAAAAAAAACTATGGCCGGATATTCAAACAGAAGAGGATGTCGCGTTAATTCGCGTTTATTGTCGCGTTGCCGGTGATCCTACTATTGGAAGAGACATGGGTACTAGGAGTTTTTGGGAGGCGAGCCCTTGCGAATATAGATCGGTGATCCACAACGACAATGCAAGATCCACAAAGTCAATCCGGTGTCGGAGTCTCGATATTGAAAAAACATATTAAGAGATACGTCGGTTTTGTGAGAGTGAGTATGGGAATGGGCGTGGGGGTTATGACCTAAGAACTATTGAAGTTTTATTAAAATTGTATCATTTACGTTATTGTATGACATATTATCAAGTAGACTAACACCATAAATGAATTTCGCGATCGCACAGGACAAGCTGCATATGAGGCGGAGGGAAGATTATGGACGCACGTAAAAACAGTTTTTCAAATACGAAGGATACATTTGGCGAGAGCTTTGATCCAGTTCGTTCTCCTCCGCTTCTGAGGAAATCGATATGGGGAAGAAGCTTAAGACATGACAAAAAACGTAAAAAGGTTTTGTGGGTTAAACCGGCATGAAAACCCTCACCGAGACTAAACTCGTCCAGTGGGGCCGCCTAGTGGTTTAAAGGCTTGTTACACGGGCTAAGTGTAATCGCGTGTCACACGATAATGACATCCTTTTAGATTTAATAATAAATTGGTGTGGTTTCCAACCAAATTTGGTGGTGAATTGGTATTGTGGTGGATATACATATATTTTCAATTTTCATTTACAGTGATGGTGACCCGTCATAATTATTACCACTTTATTTTGTTGAATATTGGCGTCCCCTAAGTGACCACCTATGCGTCCCCTACATCACCACTGATTCCCCGACTACGCCATTTATTGTGAACTATAAATATAGTATCACTCATCTTAAATAAAACCTTGAAACAAACCTTCTTCTTTATCTCATCCATCTATATATCGTCTTCCAATTATCAAGTCTTCAACGATTTTAAAAGAATGGCTAGGTTTTCATGCAACGAGGACGTCGCTCTAATTGGTGCATGGTGTTCTGTTAGATTAGATCCGAAATTGGCCACGACCAGAAAGTTGAATTCTGGTCCCCGGTTAGAGTTGGATACCTAACCTCATGGGATAATGGGACGGTAATAAGAGACGATCACGTGTTGCGGAGCGAGGTTAGGTTGTTGGTTAGGGAAGTTACAAGATATGTTGTTTGTGTTGGGCGTTTTTTGATGAACGCCTAATGGATGGAACAATGCACGATGTGAGTAAAATGTAAATTTATTTTTTAAATTTAAATCCTTTTAATGAATCCCTGGTACTAACACATCTTATAAATTTATATCCGATGATGAGGAGGGTAAAATGGCTTACGAAGAACAAGGACAATTCTCCCGTGAGATGGCGTCTACATGCGGTATTTGAAGTGATGAAATCACATTTCTGCCGAGTATGATCTCAGATCTATGTACAACCGGTTGAGATTCCTCCTCTCATTCGGATGCTATGCATGATTAAGACAACGACACATTGTGTCTGGCTTTGTGGGTAAACCTTTATGAAAACCCTCACGAGAACTCGTCCGAAAGAGGGGCCGCCTACTGGTTGAAAGGCTTGTAATCGCGTGTCACACGACAATGACATCAATTTTTAATGTTTTTGTAATTTTGGTTTGTTTGGTAACTTGGGGGAATTTGTATTTGGGGCCAAATACATTCTTGGTAGTTATAGAGTGTGGTCTACATCATATAAATAAAAATTTAATTTCATATGGACAATCGGTTCTTAACATTTAAGAAGCGAAAAAAAAAGTCTACCACACTTATTTTGTGAGCGAGACATGTACCACCTTATGTGCAACACCATCATTAAATGACATTGTAAGCCCTAGGGCAAAAATTGTATCGCAGGACTCTACAGTGCGACATTTCCCTATAAATGGATGTTGTTGAACCAAGATGGAATACACAATCTTTAACACATCATTAGAATTTTCCTCTACTATTTTATTCTATTCTTTCTATATGGTCAGCGAATTCACATAGTTGAGGAGGACGTTGCGCTTGTTGCCGCATGGATTCTTTGATTGGCATCGCCGTGGTTGAAGGTGTTGATAGACCCACCCCCAGCATTTGGCATCGTGTACATACCAAGTTTGTCGAAAGATTTGGAGATCCAATACGTAGATCGAGCCAAGCATTAAGATACTGGATTGGGAGTATAAAAAGAGACGTAAAATTGTATGTTGCCCTCGCAAGGTAGACTAATGATATGCGTTCCACCGTGAGTCCTTCGGAGGATATGGATATTGTAAGCGATTTTCGTCATTAAATACCCAATTTTAACAAACATAATATAGCATATGATAATTTGAATGCTTCATGCGGAAACGATGACCAAAGCATATTTCCTTGAAAGAAACTGGACGCCCTTTCGGATATTACGAATGCTACTTACTTATGAAGGACGCCATGAACAGTACAATCAGAGACGAGGTTATATAGGCTTTTACCGTAATAGATCTCGTAATCATGATAGTTAAACGGAGCTTTGAAGTTGAAGATGTCTCGTTGGGTAAACGTGTTTTATCGTTAGTTTAGTTTGGTTAACGGATGTTTATGATGTTAACCATGGTATTACTTTTATTGTGTGTTTCATCTTTCTTACAATTAGGTCATGAACCTTATTAAGAATGACGAGTTTTATTATAAACTTCCTTATTGACCGATCTTTGGTGAAATCAAATTCGAGTCATTGCAGATTAGGATCCAAGAGGGTAAAGGAAACCAATCCATTTTTTAGGGTTTTCTATATTGCGGGCCGGCAAAAAATTTCTGGTCAATAATTAATGTTCATAATCACCATCTACCGTTTGAAACACGCCTTGGATGAGGGGAAATTACATGCCACCGACAAACCCTAGTAGAGAGACTAATCAAGTAAAAGACGGAAATTTTGAAAGCTGTGTGTATGACACTGACATACTATTCGCCCGGTGATTTTTTTTTAGAGTGGGTCGTAAGGAGGACTCATCCATTAATATCCTATAAAAGAAGTCCTCTCGTATAGATAATTATTGACCACAACTCCCCACATCCAATTTAATCTCGTCCAATCTTGAATTTATATTCAACAAGATGGATTATACATCTACCATCGAGGAGAGAAATTCATTCATAGCGTCATGGATCGCAGAGGTTTGTTCCAGTTGTAGAAGAGTTGAAAAGGATGAACATAACTTTTGCCAATGGTACATGCTCATTTTATTGCCAACTTTATGAATCCAGAGCAAAGAACAATTTTTGATCTAAGATGTCATGTCAAAAAATAAATTGAGGCATGTTAGGATGTATGCCATCATCCAAGCCAAAGCTACTTAGAAGGATGACACCGGTTCCAAAGACAAATAATATCGTAAGTTGTTTTACGATTTCGTTCCCATATTTGTAAAACCTTATTTTTGAGGAGGTATTTAAAGGTTTTATTGTTGAGAACGTATGTAGGATTGGATGACGAAACTACGCTTCCAAAAGAAAACGGCATTAAATTTGAGTATTATGAGTGCTACCTTACTTTGAAGGAGGCTGTGGAGGAGTTCAACCCGTCGTGGATAGCAAGGCACATGGGTTAATGTAACATCACTATGCTTCATGCTTTTGTTGGAATACCTCTTGTAAACACTCCCAAGAGACTACTCGGCCTTTATTGTCACCCATACCGGGTTTGAATGCTGTTAGGCATTTATTATCGTTGTATTTTTAAATTTAGCCCGTACGTGTAATGATTTTTAAATTAATGAGGAAAATTAAAGTATGTTTCGATGACATTTAATTCTTACCGGTCATTATATCCTAAATAAATGTTTTGGGAATACGGAGAGTACCATCATATTTAATATTCCTATTATTTTACCATGAATTAAGGGCAAATAACTAAAGTGTCGATGAGTTGGGTGTCTATTCATCGCTACATGAAAGGACTGCTACCGTGTCCTCTATAAAAAAACTTTTCGGCCATCGGGATGAAGGTGCAAAACATAAGGTATTCAATCCATCTAGTTTCGGCTTCTCCTGTAACATTGTTTCATCTCGTCTCTTTTATCCCAAACATACAACAATAGTATTATGGCTAGGTATACGAAATCGAAGAGGATGTTGCTATCACTAATGCGTGGGCAAGTGTTGTTACCCTTCCCGAGGTGGACCATCACCAGGTGCCTAGCTAATACGGTATGGGCAGCGTATTTGAAAATTACACACAACTATTCCCAAATATTCATCAAAGAACATCGCTTGTTGTAAAGGCTAGGCTTGGAGTAATTAAAAATGGGGTGAGGGTTTCGTCACGATACCGAAAAGAAATTTATATGACACATAACCAATCTCCTCTATGGACAGTTCGTAGGTCAGGTAGTAGTTTATCTTTTACTAATACCACTTTTTTTAATCTTTAACATGAACACTAAATGCGTTTATGAACCATTTGTCCAAAGGAGCGATATGAAAATTGGAAATACGCTCGTGATACAAAACAAAAGATTTCATGTTTTACCAATGCTACTTAATCATGAAGGCTAACATCCCCCAACTAAACACGATACAACCGCCACCAATCCTCCCGCAACAAGGGACGAAGATTAACAATACCGCATCAACACCATGATATCAATTTAATGGTTTTGTGGGCAAACCTCTTTGTAAACCCTCACGAGACAAAACTCGTCCGCTATGGCCACATAACGGTTTAAATGGTAGATGTCTTTGGTAAAAGTTAGCTAAGTATACTTTTGAAAAAAATTTAGCGATCTTTAATCATCCCATCAATGTATCGGCATCAATTTATTACGAATGGTATTTTCTCCTTTCATTTTATTCATAATGATATTTTAGTAATAAATATCGTCATGGGTCCCCCTTGGTTTGGTTTCACCCATTTGATTCTTTGGGAAGACAGAATTTGGGCCGATGCAATGTAGGGGTTATCGATAAATAGTAAGGGTAAACTATATAAACAGTAAGTGTCCCTTGGTAACAGTAAACGACTTTTGGATAAAGATTCGTGGGTGGTTAATAATTTGAGTACTGTCATTTGTGTTGATGCATTTTTTTGAGTCATCAAATCATGATTCGCAGTCTTCTTCTGTTTCCAACCCTATACTATGACACCATATGTACAAGTTGATTTAACCCCAATAATGGTCATTGTACCATCTCTTCTTGCCCGAGATAGGTCTTTCCTTGTCCCCAAAAAAGTCTGTTTCAAACAGTAAAGGGCGTATGTGAACATCAAAAGTGTGTTTTAAAGCGAAGGCTTGTTGGTTGAAAAGCGCTCGTGCGTGCAAACGATTTTTCATTTACTATGAGTGAATTGGATGTGTTTTAACAATTTCCACGATTATTAATTTGGATCCTATAAATATCCGAGTTTACAAAGGTACTTCTCACCCACCGAGTAATTGGAAATCGGATTATCTTCCTCCAAACAACATAGACACAGGAAATCTTCTCACGGCTTTCTACCTAAATTAACTCATTGTACGTACACAACAATGTGATCGTTTGATTTCGTTTGAAGATTTGCAAATCACTAAAACATGGTACAAAGAATCTCGAGTAGCGATCACGCTCGCTGTAAAGCCGAGTTCGAAACCTTTTGGGCAAATATATACAACCAATATATAAGGGAATATGGGAATCCAAACGGAAGAAGTCTTCAACAGATTCATGGTAGGTACCAGTTATACAAAAATCCATTTGCGATTTTATAGATATTCAACAACGACTCACCAAACACTAGTATTAGAATGTCATCTCGACAATTGGTGAGTCGTTGTTTAATTTATTCCGTCCATTGTTTAATTGATTGGTTCTAAATTTGCTGAGTATATTTTCACTGTGTTTTTGTAGCACGAATTGGTTAAAGCGGGGTATTTAGAGGAAAAAGGTGAGGCATTCACATTCGATGATTGCTATAATTTCATGGTATCCAAAATCCCAGTATGGATCACTGAGGCAATTCATCGACTTCATCGAGTGAAGTCTAAAACTGGAATCTATGTTTGTAACTACTTTGTGGGTTAGTACGTATGAACCCTCACGAGACTAAACTCAAATCGTTAGGGTCACCTAAGGTTTAAAGGCTTGTTACACGTGCTAAGTGTAACCGTGATTCCTACGAAAGTGAGTTAGGTTATTAATTACGTTGTTCTAATGTAATACGATGTTAAACATGAAAGTCGTTATTTAAAAAGTTGTGCATTACGTCATTGCAATAAGTAAGAAAACACATTACATCATAAAAACCATACGATTTCAACCGAACTATATTAACCACTCATAAACATCTCATGAGAACAACATTCAATTTTATATGCGACAGTAAAAAAAATAATTGGCCACGAAATGCCTCGAAAGGCTTCCATCTGCCGCTTCATACATTGCCATCGCACGAGCACGATTTCCATTTGCAACAACGCGTCTTGCGCTAAAACGACCACAAATCCTTTTCGAGATGCTAACACGGTGTTGGATACGTATGGCGGAATACCCTAACGTTTCCATTCCCAATTTGAATCAAAAGTATTCCCTCACTCGAATCCAAACGCCATACCAGGGGAGGATTTTACGTATCATGATCCATATCCATACCTTACAATAACTAATCACTAGAGCGGTATCTTCATGCATCGAAAAACGAGGCATCGTGTGTGATTAATGTTGTGGAAATAAGATATGAAACTTTTACAATTTGGGATTGAAAAAACTTTATCTTTTGGTTGAGTTTACAGAGCATTACTGATTTGTGAGGCGTTTATCACAAATTTATACTAAAACTCTCGGATGGGTTTAAATGTAATTTTGAAATTACAGTACGCAATAAATTATAAATATTGCCAACTTTGCTGCATGAGTACGTATCATTGGTCGGGCATTATTTTGCATGTCATCTTCTGTAGCGTGATATATTTTTGTAATCTGGGTAATGGTTAAATAGAAAATGACCTTTGAAAGAGGAGGCAGCTAAAGACTGTTGTACGCTATTCACGATTAGGCGTGTAATAGTAGTCTCGACATCTACAATTATCACTCGTCACATTGTGTTTTCGTAACACGCCCCATTGAGTTGTCCACCACTTGTATGTCGGACTAAAGTGTAAAGATGGGCATTGAATTATACGGCTTGCCCTTTTGATTTATTATCATACACGTTAATTTGGAATACTTGAGATTGGGATCTCGGTGGTTGGGGATATTCTGAGCTTAAGTTGAAATATTCACGATTGAGAGTTTGCCGGAAGTTTGTCCCCTAACTTGAGGGTCCTAGAATAGTCATACATAAACAAACCCAAATAAACGTTAACATACATAAACAACATAAAAAATACACAATACAAAAAAAAAAAAAAAACATTACATCGGACCACGCCTCATTGACCCGAGAATTAAACACATGGATTAAACATTACATCATAAACACATAACATAACACAACATATTAAAGAGCAACAGAAAATTTAATTATTCGGCCCATTCCACCAAATTACACCCGGACATTGCGAATTGTTTACCAAAGGTGTTCTTATCTTTAGAACGATGTAGTTTCATAAAAAAACCTACATCAGGGCACCGGGCATGACGCCCCTTTTCATGTTCAACCTTAATCATACCTTTCTCTTTGAAGTTTTTGCGGAGTGCGTTAATATTTTTATCATTTTGGACTTGATTGCATCTTCTAACCATTGAGCTTCTTCACGGCAATTATCGAGCTGGCATCGAAGGTACCTACTCTTTCCGAGGTTAAAACCCCTAATAACAATTTTATTCCGGGACAACCTCTCTGCGGGCACTTGGAATACATCCAAGGGCATTGCATGGTGAATGGTCTTCAAGGAAACATAGCGGACAAATTTGGTTTGCCTCTACACACACAATTTGTTTTCCTTATGTATTGGAATTCATTTTTATCCGGCTAAATTTGAAGTAGCGTTTTATGTTCGATGGTGTGTATCTTTGAGTGTATTTATAGGAAAAAATTTATATTATTTATAAAGGAAATCCCCTTAAAAAATCTTGTCGTTACAGTGTGTTGATAAGGATAACAAGATTTCTATCGAAGTATCGTTATCCAAAAACGATTTGTCCGGATGACTTAATGTGAACTATAAAAGGTGAGTAGTACAGTGTTTTTATCTACATAATCTGAGGCTATGTTCAACCGAGTTCTATTTTAGATTGTATACTTGAATTTAACATTACGGTGTAAACCGGTGTAGGAAAAAAAGGTCAAACAAATATAAAACATCCACGAGTTTGAAATCTGCGTTTACAAGATACACGCAGATTCAATATGCGTGCGGCGCGGGTTCCAAATGCGTCGGAAAAATATTCCGTGAATTTTTTTTTCCATCGCATTTGGAAATGCGTTTTGTGCTTTTTCCACCACCAGATTGAAATCACAGACCTTGGGTACTTCCAACTTGGATCCAAGCTGAACGCAGCACTCGTTCTGGATCGTGGGAACTGTTCAATGATAAACGACACTTCTACAGTGCCTTAAGTTGGATGTTGGATACCATTGGGGCTAGCCTAAGGCGTTACTTATCAAAAAAAAAATTTGTAAGGCGTTGCAAGTATTTGGTGCCGTGCAAGATCTTGTCCTACCCTTGGTTGTCCTGCAGACGTCACATGGAATATACAGGGTGTATCGCCTTGCAAATACAAGCGACTATCATCGTTACTGTTATTGCCATCATCAAAATTATCAGTGTAACATTTACTTGAATGAATGGTAACATGTCAGACTTGCAAATACAAAACTATTATACAATCACAGATTGACTCGATTAAGCGGCACTCTTTACCCTAAAAAAAAAAATTCAACTACCCTGTTACCCAATTACAAATGATTAATTAACTTCTCAACGGGAGAAAGAGATTATGGAAATTGAATAATAGAACTCGACTCAATGGTAAACTGCTTGAACATGCTATCGCATAGGCACCAAAAGAAATAAAATCCCAATTAATCAGAGGGGGGTTTATTGAACATGTAAAACAAAAACAAAAACAAAAACAAAAACTTCTTATTTTTTTAATGTGGAAATTTCCGAGAAACCCAAGTTTGAACACAATTTTTCTTTCATAGTTCATCAATAAGATGACATATATTTGTAGCCCAAAATGTAATATCTACGGTTAAGATCACTACGTTTTGATTCAATTTATATTTTCAAACTTTTAGTGAGACTAAACTAACCTTTATCCATTTCATATTGACAACAAATTTATCTATAAATAAAATCCATTCATTTACGGCTAATCAGCCTAATCTATTGTTGGCGTTAGTTACGGCCAATTGTGTTCAATTTATTTTTACCATGTTTTACGCAAAGAGGAAATTTAGAGATTTAAAATCTCAATACTTTAGGGTATCATTTACGTACTTACCGATTACTCTCTCTTCCTCTTCCTCCTTTCGTAATCAACTCTCTAGTAAATGCAGCGGGAGTTTTTCAAACTTATAAAACAGAGCTTGAAGATTGGTTGTTGATCAAGATGGAGATTTTGGAGTCCGGTTATATGAAAGATGACTCTAAGTGGGGATAGAGACACTGAAGCAATAATTATTAGTACTTGAAATCTGAAGTTAGATTCCCACTGTAAAGGTTGTTTTTAGCTGGCCAACAAATGTTTAGATTTGGTAATTCAGTGGACTAGTCAAAAAATTGTAATGGATCTGGTTAAATTGCTAGGAATCAACTGCTCCAACTAAGCATCAATATGCATCAATTTTTCTATATGTTTACCTTTCATTGATCTTGATTTCGTATTTTCTTTTGTTATTAGCTTCCACGCTTTCCTATTGTGATAGTAGTAATAACAATCAAGCTTTTGTAATCCTAAGAAAGCAAAAAAGGAAAAACAACATTTTTTTTTTAAGAAAAAAAATTATATTAAAGAGAAAATATAAGTAATACAATAAGTTAATATTAATTATAAGTAACTATAGATTATAAAGAGCAGCTTGTTGGTCGCTTGCCTGCTATGTAGTTTGTTTTCTTCCAAGTTAATATTAATTATAAGTAACTATAGATTATAAAGAGCTTAATCAACTCAGTATTAAAGAGAAAATAAAATATTTACAAGCCTAGGAACATTCAACACATCATCTAACTGTGAAGAATAGTATCCCAATTAAACAAAATTTGGTTAATAACCTTTAAAAACATCAGTATCATGAAACCACAGAAGAATGGTTTGCTTTATCAAAAGACAAATCTCCTCAACCTCCTTGTGTCTACCACCACCATAAACTCTACAACCTCTTTCCTTCCACAAATGCCACATAATAGCATAAATTATCTTCCACCAAATTTTCTTGCATCTTCCTTTAAGCTTGTTAAATTTCCACGATTCAAACATGCTTAACACAGTAGAAGGACAAACCCACACTACACCAAATTCCCGGAATCGTAACAGGCATTCGTAACGGCTTATGGGCCATTACAAATTTCCCGTTACAAATGGCCGTTACAAAACATTAAATAACAGTTTGAAGCCAGTTACTATATTTTTAAAAATTAAATATGAGCCAAGCCGTTACGAATTTTTTTATAGGTGTGCCACTCACACGCTTGGTCACACCTGGGCCGTAACACCTAGAGTTTTTGCGTGTGCCACTCACACGCGTACTGTTGTTTTTCCACCCAAGATGAGTAACACTAGAGGATATTTCATCCCATGCTTGTGCCATTCACATGGGTGCCATTGCTTTTCTTCCTATGCCTTGGTGAAATCGATAAATCGATTTTTCATTTTCTCTCTTTTCTGCTCCTGCCCCTCTTCTTCCTCTCACAGAAACCATATCTCTTCTCCTCTTCCCTGAAGATTCACATCTGTTAATCGAGATTAGGATTTCGGTTTCATAATCTATGTAAGTCTTTCATCATCTATTTTAGGGTTTCAGTTTTTCCGATTTTAGGCTTCAGTTTGTTAATTAGATTCTAGGGTTTGTTGTCCAGTTTATTAATCAAATTTTAGGGTTTCATCATCGATTTGGGTTGTTTATGAGAGTTCAAAGTTGGAACTATTTCATCATCGATTTTAGGGTTTCATCGGATTGATCCGGATCGAGGTTTGTTATTCCCTTTTCTCTTTTGATTTGAAGTTTTTAGAGTTTTTAGTATTCTGCATATAAACCTAATCTCTTGTGAGAGTGTCGTTTTGCGGTCATGCTCTTAATTAGAAGCCATTGGAGACGAAATAGGGTTCAAGTGTTGAAGTTGCAGCTTCTGAAGTGCATGGAAAGATGGATTATGGAGCTTCTGAAGTGTAGTGGCTAGGGTTGCAGTTGAGAATTGAGATTGTGTTGTCTGCAGTGTGGAAAGAAGCAATTACAAGTGATATTCAAGAATGGGAAATTGAGTTTTGGAACCCGATTATTGTGGTGAAATTTAGCGAAGTTGATGGTTGAACTGAGTCGCGGTCACTCCATGGCATTTCGGTGGTGCAGAACTGAGATTGGTAAGGGTTCACGGGTGCTAGTTGTGTTGTTGAGAAGTTGATGTTGCGAGTGAAGTGAATGGTGTTGGGAAGGCCTGAATGAAAGAATGGGTTGAGCGAGACTGGAGATTGAAGCATTTGCTGCAATGGAAGCCCCGAGATGGCAACCGAGGTGAAGGTTGTTGGGGTTTGATATGGAATGGTTTTAGCTCAAGTTGAAAGACCGAAGCTCAGCAAAAGCGAGATGAAGGTGTGTGGTTACCCTTTGCCGGATAATCGATTTGAATAACACAAATAAGTCAAACATCTGCGGACTTTTGTGTACCTTTTTCTATCTTTTTACGACGATTTATTTTCTCACTTGTTTTTCGTCATCTGCCCAGATATTTGTTGGTGGTTTGGATCCAAATATCTCTAAAGAGGAACCTGAGGCAAATATTTTTGCAATTTGGGAGCTTGTCTCGGTAAAGGTACCACCGGGTAAAGGATGCGACTTTGTACGGTTTGGGACTAGGTACACTTGCTTTCCTAAATGTAACCGTATAGTTTCATTAAGGTATTCAACTTAGCTTTTATGTTAGGTTCGTTGGGAGTCAAAGCATGAAACTTCTTTGGATGTAATGATTAGCTTTGTTTGTTCCAATGTAGAGCATCTTCTGAAGAAGCACTTCAAAGGGTGCAAGGGTCTATGATTGGTCAGCAAATTGTCTGCCTTTCATGGGGTAGAAGCATGGGAACCAAACAGGTAACAGTAATGTCGATATCTAGAAATTTTAAGCAGTTCTGGTAACTCAAGTGCATGTTACATGGGTAGACTATACTGCTAGGAAATATCACTGGGGGAAATAGCAGTTGTAGTGGTTGCTATGAACTTCTTCAATTTTGTTTTACTGACATTGTTTTGTGTATAACAGTTCAGTTGAACGATTTGTCCGAGATAATTAGTTTCTTAGTCCGGATCCCAAGTATGAACATTCGAAGAGGGTTTCACTCCTTAATCATTATGAATGAGAAATTGTAAGTGAATTTTCATCATTTGTAAAGTTGCTAAATCTCGCGTCTTTGTTTATTCAACAACATTCATTTTCCTAACTTCCTCATGAATCTGCAGTAGGAGGCTATAACGGAGAGAACATGGTTTCAAGCATTGGGGTATTTGGTCTCGTAAGAACTCATGGATAGTAAGTGATGAAATGAAGGAAGCTAGAGGATATGCAATGCGTGATCATTGGAGAATCAATCTTTTTTATTTCGGAGCTGAAAGATGGCAAATTATTGACAGACACAGTGCGATTTTTTTTTTCTATGCGCGATCCTCATTTTTTTCGCCTTTGCGAGAGCAAATGAATGTTTACCAACATAAATTCTTTACTCTGCCGTGTTTAATCAATTGCAGGTGGAGTGTTACAAAGAAGATCAGGGTTGGTCGGTGGCTAACGTTTATGGGTGTAGGGAAGAGATGCTTCTTCACACCCAATTTCCATGTGAATTGTAGCAGCATGAGGTTTAGAGGCTACGAAATAAGAAGTTTTTGTTGATCCCTGGTGGGCTTTTGTAGGTAAATATTGGTATCCCCATTAGGTCAGTATACAATTTTATTTTCTCTTGCAGAATGATAAAATGTGAAGTTCATGAATTTTCAAGTGTGTAAATATAGTGTTGTGCTTAAATACACAAATATTTGTATTGCAGCTTCTAATATCTGGATCGCTTGAGGGCCTGGATGTGGACGACTTGCGAACTTATACTCATTATAGTGGTGGATACCATGATGTAAGTCGTGTCTCTGTGCTTCTCAGCATAATTCTCCCTCTCGAGGTTGTTGTCAATGATCATTGGATTATATTTATCTTTCAACGGATACTGGATTTTTTTGTAGGATCACTATGTCATCGAAATGTTTTGGGGTGTTGTGAAGAGTTTTTCTTTTGAAAATCAGAAGAAATTTTTGAAGTAAGTCGTTGATTGCATACAACCTACAATGCGCAATAACTTGTAGGTTAAGTAGAAGCGGACACCTATTGCTATTGAATGATTGAGCCAACTTTGTTAAGTTCTTTGGGCCAAAATGATATCACCTAAAATGGGAAAAAGGATTAGGCTCACTACTGCGTGCTAAGCATTGCAGTCTTAGATTGTAATTTACCATCAAGCATCAGCATTATGAATTATAAGAAATGACAATAAATTGAGGCTATCTGCAGGTTTGTGATTGGATGCTCTCGAGGACTATTGCTTGGTTTCAAATATCTGGAGCCTCAGTTTTGAAAGTTATTGAAAATTATAAGGAAAGTGTCATTTCTCTCCTTTTCTTTACTCACTATGCGTGTCCAAATAGCAAAAGTTAAATAAATTACATGCACATGTCTTGATTGATTTGTGCCATTGCCAGAGGTCATGGTGATGCTTCCAAGAAGCTCTTGATAGATTACCAACCTCGGCTACTTATATGAACCTTCCGAAACTTCCACCCTATAGAAGGTATCTTTGGTATTCTTTTAGATGTTTTTGGTTTGTTTTGTGTAGCATGGGTTGTTAATTATCAACTTCAAGCCGGGATTATGGAGAACTTGACGAAGAATGCCGCAAGGATAGCTTAGGGCTGATTTGTGCTTGGCGACTAGTATTTGGGAAGTGCTTGGCTCATTAGGTCCCTTAGCGATTTGCAAGTGTTGTAAGTTTCTCTATAGTATATGTGATTTAAGTTCGAAGAATTTGTGAACCGAACTTAGGAGCTTAAGGAAGTTTCTATGAACTGAATTTAAGAACTTAGTAAGTTTACATGTATTTCCCTTAGAATTTGATACTTAACAAAAAAAAAATGGTACTTGAAAAGAATGTGTGGATTGGTTATTGAATGTGATTTAAATTGATTGTTGAATGTGGATGATGGATAGTATAAATGGTGTATCTTTGGTTATTTGAAATGTCAGGCTTATTTCCGGAGAAAATGGAATCGCTAGTCGGCCTTGACCAGGTCAAATTTAGTCAATATTGACCAACTTTGACCAGGTCAATGTTGACTAGCGATAAATTTTTTTATTACGAAAAAATTCGAACGGCTCGGACGACGTTGATAGCGTTGTTACAAAAAAAAATCATAACGACCGGAGTTACCACGTGGCAAATTCGTAGCATTCAAAGTCTATTAAAGTAGATTACAACCAAAATTTGTAATTCCGACCTACAAAGCCGTTACAAAAAAATGTAACACCCACTTTTGCAACAGGAAAGAACCGTTACAACCCGTTTTAGTAACGGCTTGGTTCTGTTTCTAATCCCAGAATTTGGTGTAGTGCCATGAGACGTTAACAACTTTCAGAAAATGACCCCAAACCTCGAATGCATATGAACAATGCAAAAATATATGATATGCATACTCATCTTCATTTTTATAAAAAGGACACAAAACACATTGAATATCCATACCCCTGTGCTTCAGCATTGTTAATGTAGGTAAAGAATCATGAAAATTGGCCCAAAGCATGAAACTAACTTTAGGTGGCACTCATAACAAAAACTTCTCAAAGTTACAATCATCCTCCCCCTGAAGTAACATCTCATAACACTTAGTAACAGAGTAATTATTTGAGAAACTCACTGAATCATTTACCTCTGACATAGGATAAACATGCCCTCATTCATTACAGAGCATATCTCACTCCAGTTGTTCTACATCAGATAAATTCCTCCAAGTATGACAAACAAATCTTCCTTCTTCAATCATGCTAGCAATAAATGCTTGTTTCTGTCAACGTACCTTATAAATAGCAGGGAAAATTACAATTATCACTAAGATGTGAAAGTTGAAATTTTTATTAAACATATAATTAAAAATTACAAATATCACTAAAGCGTGAAAGTTGAAATTTTCATTATGCTGAGATAATTATAATTTTCACAAAACGCAACTTCATTTCATCGCATATATTAAAACTTTCACCATGAAGTTAGTGAAAACTGAAATTTTCCTTATTTCTTTGTGGTGATAATTATCTTTTTTAAATTCCCATGGTGATAATTGATTACTTTTTTTCCTCTTTAATTTTCGATGCTGGCAATAATGTTTTCGTTATTTTTATTTTTTTATCGGCTATAACTAGATAAGAACACGTGCTTCGCACCGGGAATTAGTTCATCGACTGAGCCAATGACCTGATGTTAAGATGCCATAACCATTCTCTAAGTACGAATATATTGTCCTAACACATATAGGTGAACTGACGTCATGTGTTTGGCTATATGCAAAATAATCAACTAAAATCATGATGATTTGGAAATCAATTCATTTCTTTACAATGTTTAAATCAATTACACGATCAAACAAAACAATTTCATGCTCAAACACATTTACTTAATCTGTGGAGTAGGATGTTGAGTCGACCTCAAGGGTTAATCTGTTTTTCTTGCCTTTTTCTTTTAGTAGAGCTATGCGCAGTTCCATCTTCCCTTCATCATTAGTTGTTATCTGCGTCGCTTCTGGGTTCCATTTGGAAAGATTTCTAGTATCTTTCCAGTTTCTAGATTCTGCTGCCATACACAAACAAAAACAAACCTAAAACACCAATAATATCATCAAATCTTTCTGCAAGCTATGTTTGCTCAAATTGTTGAGTTCACTATAACCTTTGGAATGAGTTTAAGCTTTGGTTTCCATTGTGGTGAACACCCTTCAAGATTCTTGCTTTCAGAAACATGAGCAAGAGAAAGCAATCCCAATCAGGTTTGCTGAGACATAAAGCATTTTTAAGCTGGTCAAGTAAAAGAGATTTAATAATAATAATGTAATCGGAAAACGGGTCATATGACCAAATCTCATAAAGTATGGGAGTAATGGACTTGTAAAATATAGTCTGGGTGAAAAAGACATAGGAAATATTAGCCATATATACCCTTTGCTTTAAACTTTATTCTTTTTCATATCCTTTTCTCTCTCATATTTATTTTCTTTCTCTACAATTAAAATTAATCGCGAGAAATGTCTTAACTTCAAAAATATAAGTCGGATTTTAATAAAATTTATATTTTTGGAAAGGGCTCGAAAATCTCTACAAAACAAGATCCATTGTTGATATGCAATTCGAAAAAAAAATAAAAAATTCAGCCCAGCCGAGAATACATTATGCACCCAGGTGCAACGACAAAAAATAATTTCCTATGAAAATATGCATTATGCACCCAAGTGCAACTTGGCCAAATTTTATTTCATATAAAATATATAGTATGCACCAGTGCAACCGACCAAAATTTATTTTCTATAAGAATATGCATTATGTACCCAGGTGCAACACAGCCAAAAGATTTTTTTGAATATAAATCAAAAAAAAATACATTATGCACCCGAGTGCAACCGAGCCAAAACCTATATCCTATCGAACATACCTTATGCACTCGGGTGCATCTTGTGTATTTCGTGGATAAATCTAGGTTTATCCTACAAATCACCTGCAATATATTATACATAACCAAAATCGCTACTTCATGATCTCGGGCAATAAATCTAGCAACATTATCATCACATTCACCATTAAAACATCAACCAAATGCAAGTATTATAAAACAAAAATAAGAGTAATAACAAAAAGTTCAAAAAATATATACATTATGCACTCGGGTGCATCTAGGCCAAACCTATATTTTACGTGGAATATACACTATGCACTCTGGTGCATCTTGTGTATTTCGTGGATAAATTTATCCTAGTAATCACGTCGAACAACCGATGATGACTGTAGCAATTCCATTATCACAAAATGCTAAAGCTATATAACTAAGATTTTTGTTTGACCTAAGTGTTTGAGTAGACTAATTAAGAAGAAACTAAATGATACTATTAAATCTATTGATAATGCATATTATCAATAGATTTAATATGCATTAGAGCTGTGCAGGTGATAGATTTACTACTAACTTCGTCGGTCCGGTGCATTGGAGCTGCTGTGTTCGTATTAGATCATTATAGAACAGTCGACGTATAGTTTCAGGTGCGTGAGTAAGTGAGTTCAAGACTAATTTTGAGCTCCTTTTGATATCTTTCTTCACTCGCAATCTCGTGTTTCACAACGACTTATGCACCATCATTACATTCAAATTATAAAAACTCCTTTATATGCAACATACATATATCAAAATCAACGACAAAGTTAGTAGTCAATGTTGTTTTTCGGTAAAGAATCGTCGTTCCTCAACTTGCCAAAATCAGCTTCTACAAACATGTTTCAAACTTGTATAATCTCTTTAATCATCAGAATTTCTCAAAGTAAATATTCTCTTATTGAACCCTTATCACAACCTCAAATCACAATCAATCAAAACTCAACGCCCAAAAATATCTTCAACTTCAAATCAAATTTCCAAAGAAAAAAAACGTACTTCATCATCTTCATGATCAATATGGTAATAAGTCAAAACTTTGATTTAAATTTTAAATCAAAACCATACCTATTTCACATAACATTTCAATTTTGAATCAAAATCGAAAGGGAAAACCTAATTCACATACCGTTTTGAAACAAAGAGATTGATAGTTATCCCTAATTCAAACAGAATTACTCACTTTGATTTCAAATCTGAAGGATTGTATTTCTTGGAGAAGAAGATGGCTTTCAAATAGAATTACTCACTTTGATTTCAAATCTGAAGGATTTGACACGTGTGTGAAAAAGATTGTATTTCTCGGAGAAGAAGATGGAATCTGGAACAAAGTTTTGTTTCTCGAAGAAGATGGCTTCAGGACATAATAGTAACTTAGTGTATTAGATGTTAGTTTGGGTTTGGGCAGAATGGACACGATGGCTATTAAAACCATAAATTTGAATATATGGCTATTTGAAAAGTTGGCATAGTTTGCTTGTCTTTTAGACCCAGGAATTCAAATCTAGGGCCTATTTAACCAAAAAACTGATAACGTAATTGAAAGATCTCGTCTGCATAGGCTCCAGAAGCGCATCTATGAGTGGGACCTATAGGTTCAAAAATTCCTTGTGTATTCTTGAGGAGCAATTCCTAAATTCCAAGAGCACAGTTAGCAGCCACCCAAGCATAAACACTTTCATCTTGAATTGAACAATATATATCCAATTAAGAATATCACTGCCAGCCACCAACAAAAAAAAAATCCCATGAATATTCTGAAGAAATCATTTGAATATCTTATCTGACACTTGCGTAACTTTGTACTAGTTGATACAAAATATGTGAATATATAGGGCAATTTAAACATGCAAATGTTTATATCCAATTCTACGAAATTTGATGCCACCTTCGATTAACTTATCTCTCTAAAACTCTTTACCCTTTTAGCTTAAGAAAATACTCTAAGTATCAGAAAATTACCTCACGTCCCGTGGCGGAAACCCAAAAGATGTAGAGTATGCTTCTTATGGACTGTACAAAAAAGTAGCTGGAAACATTCATGAACCTTTCACGTCTTTAAATAATGAATGTTGAGCACCTTAATCCAGTTGAGATTTTGCATTCAAATAAATGTTAGGCAGATTATATATTAGAGCATCTCCAATGCTAGAGGTCAAGGTCATCCTATGTGGATGTCTTATTTATACCTTTTGGTTGTGGGTCATTTATTATAAAAAAAAAACTAATAAAGAGAAAGGCTCTCTACCTAAAATCCATCTCCAATCCCCAAGGTCCTATCTTACACTTTTTGTCTAAATCTAGACACAAAAGATGATGTAGACTTATGATCCAAGGTCATGAAGAAAGTCTTATTTAGACTTTCTCCTTTACCCCAACTTTAACCATGTCATCTTACCTATGACCCTCACCTTTGTATTGGAGATGAAACTTTGGTAAAAAAAGTATTAAATCTTATGTGTCATACTAATTTAAGACCTCTACCCCTTGCATTGGAGATGCTCTTATGGCAACTTACCCCTGCTTATGCGAAACAGGATGCATATGTACTTCTGTCATCTTTCAGAGGTAGTAATGTGAATCACATCCCAAGTGTTGTAGTTTCAGCTAACCCCTTTCTTAATTATCAAAACCTGAAAAACAATATTTAATAATCATATTTTTGAACCCCAATCCCAACCAAATACCGACTTAAATACATTAATCATGAAAAAAATACCTTTCCGGTGATTCTATCAAGCTCATTAATCAAATGTACTCCAATCCTACCAACTAAACCAATTCATGAATCAATAACAATACATCTAGGAATGTAACAACAATCCAATTTCAAATCAAACCCTAAAGGAACATAACAAATACCCATTGTTAAGAAATTAATGTCATGAACAGAAACAATAATTGCATACCTTCATGAAGGAACTAAGAAATGGCTTTGGAAGCATACAAAACGATCGGTGGTCGGGATATATTCTTGGCCAATTACACAGCAAAGCTGAATAAAACAAAAATAAAATGAGTTAGAGAGCTTCTGTTAGATATACTTCATCAATTTTTCAGGATTCTTTAATGCATTAAGCCAGTAAGACTAAGTCTTATGGGGTGCTAGTCTAGCACCTAGATTAGCAGTCAGGAATACCTCCTAAGTCTTATGGGAGTGCTAATCTTAGATTAGCAGTCCACGCATTCGGTTGAATGGTTCAGTTTTCAAATCTCAGTCGGATCAAAAATAAATCTCTGGTCACTGAACCATTCCGCGAAAAGGTGGGTTTTCAAGCGCCCGAATCATTCAACAGTAACTATCTAGCATGCTAGTTCACATACTAGCAACTGCTAGGAGAGAGAACTAGTGTTAACTTTTTGCCACACTTTTTTTTTGAATTGCAACACTTAAGTGCTAATCTAGCACCTCCAATCTAGCCCATAAGACTTAGTCTAAGCAAAATATTGAAAGGAAAATGAAGTCAATATTTTCAAAAAGAATAGAGGCACTTCTGGCATGTCAATGACTTAATCCCCTTACCATTTACCTTCCAGCCCAACCCGCAAGCATCAAAAAATTGCTGTTAACTGTGCTCTTGGGATTTTATTATTTTACAAAGCATTTTTAGGGGCGACCCCAAAAGAATTAGGGGCGACACAAAAGATAAAATAGGTTGAAAATACTTATATGCCCCTTCATTATCGGTACTTTAGGTTTTTTTTAGCTACCGATTGCAAAATCTCATTTTTTGGGAAACTCTATATTCGGTAGCTATATGAACTATTTTTACTACCGATTATAGGCTCAACCAAATTAGAAAAATAGAGGATTTTTGCAAAATCTCATTTTGGGGCAACTCTATATTCGGAAGACATGATACCTTCATTTACTACCGATTATAGGCTCAACCAATGCGAGTTGAAAAAGCTCGGTGCGGGCATGGACGTGGTATGAATACAATCTTTGGTACGCTATACATGGGGTGCAGGGGGCGTAGCCCTCCCTGACTATATTCGACCTATATTCGGTAGTTATATGAACTATCTTGACTACCGAATATGGTTGGATATTTGCAAAGAGAGTCACTGTATAATCGGAAGTCATGATAACTCTTCCTTTCTTACCGATTATAGGCTCAACCAAAATTCCAAAAAAAAAAGGATTTTTGCAAAATCTGATTTTGGGGCTACTCTATATTCGGTAGTTATATGAACTATCTTGACTACCGATTATGGTAGGATATTTTCAAAGAGAGCCACTGTATAATCGGAAGTCATGATAACTCTTCATTTCTTACCGATTATAGGCTCAACATAATTCAAAAAAAAAAAAAAGATTTTTGCAAAATGATTTTGGGGCTACTCTATATTCGGTAGTTATATGAACTATCTTGACTACGATTATGGTAGGATATTTGCAAAGAGAGCCATCATAATCGGAAGTCATGATAACTCTTCATTTCTTACCGATTATAGGCTCAACCAAAATTCAAAAAAAAAAGGATTTTTGCAAAATCTGATTTTGGGGCTACTCTATATTCGGTAGTTATATGAACTATCTTGACTACCGATTATGGTAGGATATTTGCAAAGAGAGCCACTGTATAATCGGAAGTCATGATAACTCTTCCTTTCTTAACGATTATAGGCTCAACCAAAATTCCAAAAAAAAAGGATTTTTGCAAAATCTCATTTTGGGGCTACTCTATATTCGGGAGATAAATAACCTAAATTCCCTACCGATTATGGTAGCATTTTTGCCAAAGGTCTACTTTAATCGGGAGTCAAGATAACTTTATTTACTACTGTTTATAGGATAGTCAAAATTCAAAAGATAAAGGATTTTATTTTGGGGATACTTTATATTCGGAAGTTATACAAACTAAATTTACTCCCGATTGTTGATTAACTACCGATTGTATAGTTATCTACCGATTGTAAAGGGTAATTTGGACATTAAAAAAAATGTCCCAGAAATAACCTACTGATTATGACATTTTTTTGTCGTTTTGTGTCGCCCCTAATTCTTTTGGGGTCGCCCCTAAAGACCCCAGGTTATTTCAGTTCATTTAACGAATATTATTTTATCGAAGTTCTACTGTATTACTTTTAGTTTACAGACTATATATATGAACATTTTTGGATGTTCACGAAACCAAGCAAGTGCTATCATTATTAAGGCAGAACACCAATATATAATAAATGCATCTAATGTTTGATTAGGGGAAGACTCAACTGTACAACTGATAGTTATAAAATTTCCACTCACAAACCTACTCAAAATAGAAGGATAACTTCTTAACTCAAGTACTCACCAAGATATGAGGATTTGATGGCCCCTATTAACCACTTCAAGGCCTGCAGTTATCCAATATTTATTAGAAGAGCTCTATCTTGGGTGTATGCAGACTTGAACAGCCTTGTAAACTGAACTAATTAATATGCAACTCCATAACTTTATAAAAATCCAAACCCAAAATACTCCTCATAGAAGACTTAAGGATCAAACATTAGACATGCATCGGCTACATTTACCAATGCAATGGACAACTATATCCAAAATACCATACGATTAACACTTTTTTTTAAGGACTCGGAACCAACCGACAATATCACCCACACCATTTATTCATTTATTAAAGTATTTAAGAGCGTCCACAATGGACGACCATACTAAAACTAAAAACCAGACAAAATACTAAAAATATTTGGGTTTGACGGTATTTCAACGCAGGGATGGAGAGTAAAATTTTAGTCAAGCATATTTTCAATCTTCGCCTGAAGATGATCCCCATGGGGCGGACATAGAAGATGATCCCCATGGGGTGGTGAGAGAAGATGATCCCCATGAGGCGGATACCTGAAGATGATCCCCATGGGGTGGTGAGAGAAGATGATCCCCATAGGGCGGACATAGAAGATGATCCCCATGGGGCGCTCCATTCAAGCGTAATTTCATTTTACGCCTCACCACCAGGCGTAACTATAAACTACGCCACCCCCTTCAAACGCACTTTTAATTACCGCCCCATTATAATCAGTTTTAGTCGAGACTATCGACCAAATTTACTCTGGATCACGCTTTCTCTCCAACTAAAACCAAATAACATGGTTATACTCCAGCCCACTGTGATTGAATTTTCGACCAAATATGGGTTTACTCCACTTTTTACTCATCCATTGTGGACGCTCTAATGTCATGGCAAAAAGAGAAAGGTGAATAGCAAACATACGATAGAAAGAAGAGCAGTCTCTTCTCCCTGTAGACCTTTGAATAAGCCATGGGTTCCTTCCTTGAAATCATATATTCAATCTCTTCCATATGATCTGCAATCTCAGCAGCTTCCATAGGCTTGTCTAATAGTCTTCCATTTACCCCCAAAATAGAAATCTCTATTAGTTGATAATGTGTCCACCAAAATTCTCCTTCCTACCAATATGATAATGACAATCAATTATGACCAAGACATTATAGCATAAAACACCCAACAAAATAAAAATTAATCCGCTTACCGTAACATAATCAATTGGTCCGTCTTTGTATCTGACAGAAACCTAAAAGCCCTATTTGATAAATTTATATAGTTGATTCAGCAACCAATTCAGTGATGTTTAACATGATTCTGATTAATGATTAAAATCTTCGTATGGTGAATTACCACTTATATAAAAAGAAAGCCCTAACATTCGATAAACAAAAATTAAATCATGAAACCAAAATTTGGTTATTAGCAGTTTGATTCATAGACAAAGAAAGATAGAGAATACCTTTTGTGACTTTGTAATTATCGAGTTGGCAATCTTTGATGAGATTGAAATTCGTAAACCATCTTTTGGGTACTTTAGAACAAATTTTTGGGAATAACAAACATTTACGAGAAATTTGTGCAGTTGTGAAAGAAGAACAACAGTTGGCAAATATGGATTTTCACCTTTTTTGTGGTGAAAATTCAAGTGGGGCGGTTAATCGATGAAAAATAGAAGTGGGAATAGTGGGATGAGGTTTTGGTCGTGTAAAGAAGGTGTAATTATGGTGTAAACATTTTTTTTCTTAATTGATAAGGGTCCAGAGTGAATGAGAAAGCTCTATTCTTGAATACTCACACCACAATTGTCCACATCATCATAAAGTGGGGTCAGAATGAATGAGGAATGAATATTGAGTTTCAATTATCATCTTGTTAGATGAAAATAGAGATAGTGCAGGGAGTTATTCTAGGGAGTTAGGAGTTATTATAGGGAGTCATTTAGGGAAGTCAAAACAGCTGGTTTACGGAGTTTTTTTCGGGATTAAAACTAATCAATCATTTTTCACTTTTTGTAAATCTTTTAGCGACATTAATTTAGGTAAAAGGTTATTTTGGAAAACAAATAATCCCCCCCATGGATATGGATTTATAAATCTTTTACACACAAAATGGTGGAACTAGAAACTTCACGAAGGGAAGCAAAATAATTCTTCGGGCCGCAAAATAACAAAAATAGGCTTGGAAATTATTTTATAATTAGATAGCCGAAATAATAAGGAACCGATAGTATCGTAACTATCTAGAACTTAAAATACCAGTTAATAAAATATTAGAAAATTCGTTAAATGGTTGTCGAGAAAACAACCATGCTGCAAGTAACAATAAAATAATTTTTATTAATAAACCTCTTTTATAGAAAGAATTATGCCACCTACGAGCTGAGGTAGCTGGGCAGATCTATTGCAATTATCTTAATGAGAAAACCAAACCTACTTTTAACTAAAAACCTAGTAACTAAATTAAAATTATTGAGAAGAAATAATATTCTCCTCGATACCACTATCACCTTTTATTCATAAAGCCAATATTTTGAAAGTCTCGATCCGCTTCAATAGCATGAAGCTATGCATGTACAACTTCCAACTCAAAGTCACCGTTTTTTATTGGGCGGATACGTATCTCCCGACCGGCAGTTAAACCCTTTTCATCGACGAACATTTGCCAACCATTCTGTAAATAGCATGTATCTCTGTTCTCCAGTACGACCAATTTCAACTTATATGGCCTGCCACCACACATAAAAGTTATGGGAAGTGGTTGGTCATATGATGAAGTGGGTATCATTCCCAAGGAAGGAATTATATGTACCTTAACCATACCATAGTGTAATGTGAGACTGTCACCTTTAACGTCGTCATCGGTGAGAGTTTTTGGATTGGCCATGCACCAGCCATTATTTTATACGATGAAATGTTCTTTGTTTATAGGTTACGATGAAGTGATTTGAATGATGAACTTCTTACATTTTTTTGGTTGTATTTATATTGTTTTCGTTGCCTTTGATAAGCATTATAATTATGCAAATACACAAGATATTATGTCTAGATGTTTTTTTATTGTTATACCTTACTACTTATTATTTAAATAAAGTCAGGTTACTCTTGGTAACAAAATGATACGTAATAACCAAAGCTTAGGGAAATTATCTCCAAGTTCGGTTAAAAATATTTACTTTTTATATTTTTCAAGATTCTAATTTTTTATTTTGAGATGGTTTCTTATGCAAGTTGTTTCATTTCATTTTTTATTTTAGTTGGAAATATATTTTCTTACTGTGAATATCATTTTTCAATAAATCTTGTATATCTTTTGCATCATTTTCTATTTTTAAGAAGGCACAGTAGATCCTCTAAATTTCTTACTTCGGTAAAAAGTTAAGTATCTTGTTTTGGTAATTTTTGGGAACCGTCTTTGGCTGAGTTTGGTAATGCTTATTTTTTTTCAAAAGCACTTTTAAAACCTATATATGTCAATAAATTTTGAAGTTGGTGTTTGGTAAAAAAAACTAAAGTGCTTTTTATCCAAAGCACTTCCCAAATTCCTCAATTTTTAAAAGCTGGGGAGGAGGAGCTTTTAAAAGCTACAAAACATAAGTTGTGGTCCCACATAAATTTAATGCTTACATTATCTTTTTTATCCCTACTTTATTTTATAAATGACAAAACTTACCCTTAAATTTATATACAATCAATTTTTTACTATTTCTTATATTGCATTCTTTAAATATTATTATTTTTTATTATTTCAACTATTTTATATACCATTTATTTAATTTGTCAACAGTAGAAATAAAAACAAATATTAAATAATTACTTAATTTTAGTTTCATTTTTTGCTTGAATAATTACTTAATTTGTCAACAATAAAAATAAAAACAATTATTAAATAATTATTTAATTGTTAAGTAAAATAATTTTTTAACAATCATAATGATAGTGGTAATTAGTATGAACATTAATATTATATAGTAAAAAAAATTATTATTTTTAAACCCAATAAAATTGAATAAAACTATCATGAGTGATATGTCTATTTTTGTCATTTGTTACAACAGTAATGGTTGAATCTGAAATTTTACCAAACACATTTTGATTGCTTTTTTAATCAGCTTCAACTTTAATTAATATTTTACCAAACGCCTAACTGCTTTTTTCTCACAAAGACAAAGACAAAGAATGCACAATGGAAAAGTGCTTTTACAAAAGTCTGCAAAGAATACCAAACTAAGCCTTTATCCCAAAATAAAATGCAGTCTTGATAATTGGTTGATTTAGAGCATCTCCAATGGTGTATGGATATTTATCCCACGTGGAGAGCTAAAAAAGAGGTATTTAACAACATAGAATCAAATAATTTTTTTGGTTTTGATAAGCATCTCTAATGGTAGTTGTATTTATACATATTTTGAAACACTTGTCACTTATTTGTAGAAAGTTAATCCACAAAATATAACAAAACAAATAAAATAAAAACAAATAGTGATGACGTGGGTATGGATGAGAGTCTCTAAAAACTCATACTCTCTTCCAAACTCAAACTTCCACATAAGATTAAATTTTTAATATCCAACCACCACTGTAGAGGTTTTTTTTTTTGAGAATTTCTAAAATCCTAGGTGGCTTCAATATTTTTAGAGACCCATATTCCATTGGAAATGCTCTTATAATTGGTTGGTTTTATAGCGGATATATCCCGTTATCATACCATGTTTAAAATGATAAAACCAGGTTGAAACGTCACCTGTGCACAATATGACTCAATATTAGGCGGGCCTTATCTTGTGGGCCGTGCGTGATATTCTTCTTTACGGTCTTCACATTGAATCATTTTTTGGGGACTGCTCAAAAAAGGTGGGGGACTACTTTGTGATACAAATGTCCACCCTACAATGATAAGGGGTGTCCTAAAATGGGAAATGACTAACCTACCCTTAACTTATATTTATATTACCACCTCCTCCCATCACCACCACCTATATATATAACCACCTCCTCCCATCACCCCCGCCGCTCACCACCACCGACCACCTCGAACCACCACCACAGCCACCTCTATATATAGCTTAATTTAAATCATTAACAAAACAAATTCAAAATCAAAATTATAACAAACCCATTACTTGTCATTCATTTTGGTTGCAAAAATGAGAAGTAATCATTAAAATGAGTTGAAAATGTATGTTGCAGAGAGAAGTTCGACTAGGAATTATGTGAAAAACTTTGTCGAACTAGCCGAACTCAACTTTTAATGGAGGTTTTTCTTTCAGAGAAAAGTTCAGTTACGTCGCAATTTTTTTCTCCTAACCGAACTTTTCTCTGAAAACCTATATATTGAGTTCGGTTACGTCGTAACTTTTTTCAGTTTTTTCCCAGCCGAACTTTTAGTTCGGTTACGTCGTATTTTTTTTCCTAACCGAACTTTTCTATGAAACAAAAAACTCCATTAAAGCTGAGTTCGGCTACTTGTGTTTTTAGAAACATTAACCGAACTACACTTGCAAATGAGTTCGGTAATCTGTTCTTCAAATTTGTAGCCGAACTTTGTTAACCAAACGGAAATCAATTTGTAAATTGTTCATTTTTAGGAATGTTTTGGCCAATTCAAGCACCATTAACTAAATTTGAAGTATCCATGAGTAGCGAAAACATCATACTCTTGTTGTGGCTCTTAAAGAAAAAGATCTAAGGTATCATCACATGAATCACTCATATCATAATTACTAAACTCAAAAAAAGATTTTTGGGTTCACCCATCTTCTTCTTCCTATTTCCTTCTTCTTCTTCTTCTTCTTCTTCTTATCTCTCAATAATAATGTTTATAACAAAACAATCCCACTTATAAATCACTAATCACTAATCACTAACTAATCAGTTTTTAATCATTAGACTAACTAAGCTTATCATCAAGGGTAAAGTTGGTATTAAAATTTTTTTATAAGGGGATTACTTCCAATAGAACTTAAGAGTAGTCCCCCATTTTTTGGGTAGTCCCCAAAAAATGATTCATTTTATGAGTGTCCGACCTGACATACTACTCTGTCTTGTGGAAGTTGAACAACCCAGCATTGTAAAACGTAATTGACACTCTTAGGAGGATCAAAGCTTCCGTGTGTGTTGAAAAACATGTGGTGCGATGTTATAAACATCAAATGCTAATAATATGCCCGAAACAGATAATTCATTTATTTATTATAATAATTGTACTTGCACTACAACAAACTAAGGGTGAAAAAAGAAAAGGCGAGAGCAGAAAACACAAGGAACTGAACGACTAGTAGTAGTAGCTACATTACATTTTCAGACCGGCTGATACTAATGTGCTCATATTTGTTCCTTAGGAGCAGATCTGAGAAGGAAATCTCGATTCTAATCGTCTAAATTTTCTATTTTTCTTTCAATCTTTTCTTAGGAACATAGATTTAGTTAGGGTTTTTGAATCTGGATCTGTCTGATTTTAGATCAATCCTTATTAGTAGTTACTCTTTTCTTTGTTCAAGCCTAATCTAGATATTAGTCTTGCTTTCTATTTGGTTTCTAATTTTAGGGTTTTTCTGGTTTTAGAGATTTTCAGTTGGGTTTTATTTTTTATGATCTTCTTCTACATCAATGGAACTCCAACATCAACAACAACAAGAACACCTCCATCAGCAACAAAGACACCTAAGACACTAGCAACACTGAAGACACCTGCAACAAATGGATACACAAGACCTATTCAGACGAAGTTTCAGACCGATCCAGACCGATTCATCTCCAAGAAAAACGATTTTGGTTACCTGTGTTACTTGTATACCTGTATCTTTGATGAAAACCATGACTTTTGGTGGGATCTATGGATTCTATTATACCAAAGTCATTTGTGTTACTGTGATTACGAAAAAACCCCTGAGAAATGGTTGGATCTATGAATCCTAGCATCTCTACAATATGTAGATTTGTTAAGAGGTTTGGATGAGATAATCTTATTCCAAATCGGGCCATTTAAACTTGTCTCTCGTACTTAGGAATCAACATGGAATGGTTAGAAATCTTTTTCATATTATGGTTTGTATCTATGTTGTAAGGATGTCTGAAAATGTATGTTGTCTGGTTGTGTTGGAGAAAATGAGTTTTAATTAAAATGTTTTATGGTCTTGGTGTGGTTTGATCTAATGACCTAAGGGTCTAAGGATACTCACTCATTTTTGGGTGAATGAAGTGGAACCTTTAGTCCCACATTGTGGAAAACTAAAGAGGAGCTCCACTATATAATCATACTCTTAGGTATGAATTGTAAAACGTGGGTGGAGCGGGTGGGCAAAAATACATATTTTTACCCATGCGATATGCGCATGAATCACGCACCAAGCCTTGTGTCTACATAATTTTTTTTTTTGCAAGTGCGTATTTAAGAGTTTTATTTATGGGAGGATTCCTTTTACGCGTTTAATTGTTTTACAAGAAAAAAAAACTTGGTTTACAAGAAATCTGAAACCCTAGAGGTTAATTTTCTCATATAAATACTAAAGGTTTTCATAGTTAAAATACATACGAAGAGCAGCCTATTTTTCCGGTCTTCTTTTCTTCATCTTATTTTTTTGCGCGGCGTAGTTTTTTTCTTCCATCCCTGTTGCTGAGTTCGAAGAGAGGGTAACTTGCGTTGTGCTAACTCAAGTTATATCGGGCAGTCTTATCCTGGACACATCTTCGCTGTGAGGGGTTTAGCATTACTCAATTCGAGTATACCCGCGAACTAATGTGTTAAGGACAACTTGTTGAACCTCATGATTCTGCCCTCGTCAAGTTATTTCGGTAGAGTTGTTTCGCATTAGTTCCTTATATATTATTTTGATACATCTAACGTCTTGTTCATTGTTGCAAGATTCCAACAATCTTAACACATTAGTATTCCTTGTAACAATGGGAAACAACGTGTAGAAAGACCACAAAAGTTTAACGGAAAGGATTTCAAGAGATGGCAATCCAAGATGTTTTTTTATCCGAGCCATCATGAGCTGGACTATGTACTTGGTTCTAGGTGATAACTTGTACAATGCTGAAAATTTGACTGAGGAGGAGGTCAATATTAACACGAGGTCTAATTTTCTGGCAAAAAATCATATCATGAATGGTTTGGAAGATGCGATGTATGATTTTTACAATTCTAAAGAGAACTTGACTGCTTATGAGTTGTGGACTGCGTTAGAAGCAAAGTACCAAGCTGAGACTACAGGAAGCAAGAAATTTCTGGTGGCAAAGTTTATGGAGTTCAAGATGACGAATGATAAGTCTGTTATTGATCAATTCCTCTAACTTCAACAAATCATTAACCAGATTCTTCTTTGAAGGTATGGTTATTGATGAGACTTTTCAAGTGTCTCGGTGATTGAGAAGTTACCATCTTCTTGGTCGGAGTACAAGAAAAAGCCGAGGCATGAAATCGGCGAGATCAACATGGTGAATTGGGAAAGAAGATTCAAGTGGAAGAGATGTTGTGCACCCAAGACAAGAACGTGTCATCTGCAAGGGACATGTCTAACAAAGCTCATATGTCTGAACATAAGCCATCCAAAGGCCGGAAAAGGTGACAACAACAATCGCAACTCGAAGCATGGACCTAACAAGAAAGGTACGTTTCGTAAACCGAGAATCTAGCATTATTAAAATTAAGGGTCCTTGTTGGGTGTGTGAAATACCGGTCATATGGCAGTTCACCGTAGACAACGTAAGGATAAGAAGAATAATGCTAACTTGGTTGAGAAAAGCAAAGACGAGTTTTTATTTTGTGGTGTCCGAAGTTAATCATGGTGACCAATGTGATGGATTGGTGGGTAGACTCTGGAGCTTCCAAGCATGTTTGTGGGAACAGAGACTGTTCACCTCCTACCGAGAGGGTAGGGGAGGCGAGAAACTCTATATGGGTAACTCATCCGCATCGAGGTTGCGGGGAAAAGGAAAGGTCGGTCTGAAGCTCACATCCGGAAAGACTCTCACATTGAACGAAGTTCTTCATGTTCCAGAGATCCGCAAAAATCTTGTTTCTTGTTCTGTTTTAGATGATAAGGGTTTTAAAGTTACAATTGAGTCTGGAAAACTTATAGTAACTAAGGGCAATGATTATGAGGGTAAGGGTTATAAGACTGGGGTCTATATAAACTTAATGTAACCCGTCTGAATTGAAATTGAATGATTCTTCTGCTTACATGTGTGTGTCATTGAACGTTTGGCATGGTAGACTTGGTCATGTAAACTATAAATCAATGCATAAATTGGCTAGCGTAGGCTGCATACCCAAATTCACTTTAGATAAAAATCATAAGTGTGAGATTTGCGTAGAATCTAAGCATGCTAAGAAATCATTCAATAAGAATGTCCAGAGAAACTCTAAACCCTTAGATTTAATCCACTCAGACCTAGTTGATATGAAGTCAGTTCAAACAAGAGGTGGTAAGAAATGGTTTATTACTTTTATAGATGATTGTACGAAGTACTGCCATGTTTACTTACTTAGAGGGAAGGATGATGCCTTAGAAGCCTTTAAGATATATAAAAGTGAAGTCGAAAACCAATTGAATACTACCATTAAAACTATTAGGTCTGACCGTGGTGGTGAGTATGAAATTCCCGTAGGAGATTTCTGTGAAGAACATGGCATAATACATGAGACTACAGCCCCTTATTCACCTCAATCCAATGGTGTAGCTGAATGTAAGAACCGTACCCTTAAGGATATGATGAATGTCATGTTGATTAGTTCAGGATTACCTTCGAATTTGTGGGGGGGTTTGATATCCTCTCCGCCAATTACATCCTGAACAGAGTACCCTTTATAGGATCAGATAAAACTCCATATGAGTTATGGAAAGGTAGACAACCATCTTATGATTACTTCAAAGTGTGGGGGTGCTTGGCAAAGGTGGGCATCCCTCCTCCTAAGAAAAATAAGATAGGACCCAAAACCGTTGATTGTGTTTTTATAGGGTATCCTGAGCATTCTAGTGCTCATAGGTTTATGGTTGTGAGTTCTGAAATTTCTGACATAGGGTTGAATACTATCATGGAGTCTAGGGATGCTGAGTTTTTGAAACTGTTTTTCCTTTGAAACGTGATTCTCGAAAGAGATGTTTAGATGATCCCCTAGATGTTCCTTCAACTAGTCAATTATTACCTTTAGAGGAAGATGAACCAGAAGTGGAACCTAGAAGAGGTAAAAGGGTTAGAACTGAGAAAACCTATCCTGGTTGCATTACATACCTAGCCAGTCGATCCTCGGACTTATAGAGAAGCAATGACTTGTCCAGAAGCTTCGTGGTGGAAAGAAGCTTCCATTAGTGAAATGGATTCCCTTCGAGAAAACGGTACTTTTGAACTTGTAGATTTATGGTAGGCCTTGAAAGGTGTTTATATTATGGCCTACGAGTGATAACCGCAAGTGCACGGCGTCTATCGGAGACGCGGCAAGTACGGGTCGATCCACAGAGACTTGTGGTGCTTAAGTGTGATCTAAGGCTTGCTCTAGCTGAATTCAAGTGAAGTAACAAAGTAACAATAGATGTTTGTGCCTATACGGCTAAGATGAAATGTAGTGACTCTAAACTAAGGTAAAAAAGTGAGGGTAAGGGATTGCTAGGTCTTCAAATTCACCTCAAACTCCTATTGTGAGTTCAACCGAGTTGAATGTCTTGTTCCTATGGCATACAAGGGCAATGTGTCAATTCCGCCGCTTGTCTACGGAGTTTCACCTAATGATACTTCAAATATCAGCTAAGGTACTAACCTAAGTACTAGTTGTCTAATTAAGCACAACTAGTCGGGAATTAGTATTAAAAATAGAAGCAAGAGTCAAACACTCTCAACTCGGTATTAACCTAACTACAATGCATACTTGGCATGCACTGTGAGAGAAAAGAATTGAGGTGTTAAAATTGAAGCTATCTTGTCAATTAAGCACTCAAGAACAATTTAGCACAGTTTAAACACAATTTGGAATTAGGGTTTCATTGAAACCCCAACAAACTAAATTAAAACATCAAATGAAATTAAACTACAAATTAAACCTAAATGAAGCACTCGCTAGCCCGAGGCATGCCCTTCTACACACCCACGATTCTGCTATTTATACATGCAAGAACCCCAAAATATCCAACCTAATTTAATTCAAAAACAGAAATTAATTGCAATAACTTCTCACCCATACTCTGCATCGGTTGTTGGCTCTACTCATGCTTCTCGACCTCGAATCGACCCGCACAATGGGTTTGGTGAAACCCTAGCTTCAATCATCTTCAACCCTAGCTTCTAGGTTATGAAAGAAGCTAGAAGTGGATATGGGTGAACCTAGGGTGGATGAGAGAGCTGGTGGTGATGGCGACAAGAGATGAAGGTGTGTGGTGGTGGTGATGATGTCTCGCATCGGGCGTGGGAAGAGAAGAGGAGGGTGATGGGTTTTGCAGGTGCGGGTGGAGAAGAAAGAGAAGAAGGAAGAAAGAATGGATTTGCTCGATAGGGTATAGGCTTAGGAGTTTTTGTTGTGAAGCATGTGCATCAGGGGAAGATGAGGAGGCCTCAGCGAGCGTTGGATGAAGCTGGTGCGATCTGAACGGCTGAGGAAGTATTGGGTAGATTTGGTGTTGAGCGGAGCATCGAGAAATAGATGTGAGCGAAGGAGCGACCGTATGATGCATCTGGGGCGAGATCTGAACGGCTCAGGATGGACGGGCTCGGATCCGGGTCGCGGGTAGCTCTAGCCCATGTCTTGTAAGTTGGGTTGCGACTGATGCGCGCGCAGGCTTTGGCTATCTGCTCCATAGATGTTTGACTCCAATTCTTCGCTCTTTTGGCTCCTCAATTTCTCCGGACTTTATTTAGTACCTAAAAACACAAAATTAATTAATACAAATATTTATTCTTGAAAACAAAGAAAACACAGAATGGGATAATATCGATTTCTAAGCGCAAAAGATGAGTAAAATGCCAATAAAAAGGTGTATAAATATGCACTATTTGGCACTCATCAAATACCCCCAAACCTGAATTTTACTTGTCCACAAGTGAAACGAAATGAAGAAATCCTAACTATACCCCATGTCACAGTCTCGAATGCATTTAGCATATGCACTAAGCCTTTAAACCCCCTAGGTGTCCCTAGTGGACGAGTTGTAGTCTCGTGAGGGTTTACCGAGAGTGTACCCACAAAACCTTCTCCAACTTCGTGTAAAAAGAGTCTCAAGCATCCAAGAAGCTATGAGTACATAGAGTTTACGCGTGCTAGTAACATGAAGTTAGAACTACCAAAGAACGCACTCTCATCCTTAAGTGATGAGCGAGAAGTAACCATACCATATGAAAGAATTTGGATTCGATTGTGATCATAAGTCTCAACTTCTGCCTCACCATTAGGATTTTATGATAATTGCACTCAAAAAGATCGCTTTTAGTCTCTCATGTGTGCGGGCGGGAATAAAGAGAGAAATCCAGACACGTTGTAGGTAAGAAGGATAACCTTCCGAAATAATTTATGGAGACTCCACAGAGGTGTGGACAAAAAGAGTCTTTTTCTGATGATCCCTAAGGAAGGAAACCAACCATTAGCAAGGGGTGGGAGTACTCACTTACCTTCTCACCCGATCGGCAATTAATATCACTCTCTCATAAGAACCATAGAAACGTCTTGATCTTCGGTCTTCAACTTTGTTGATGACGAACTTAATAATATATAACTTTACAATTTTTTTTTTTTTTTTTTTTTTTTTTACAATAAAACGATAAACTCAATTTTTCACAAACTTCATTAATTCTCATCCTATTTTCTTTTCTTTGTTTTGTTGCATATAAACCTTGGATTATCTCAACTTTTCTTTCAATATTCCCGATCTTTGCTCCGTTTCTTGACGATGATGTGTTTCTATGGGTCTTCTTTGATTGAGAGAGAGAGTGATGCTAACTACAAATCGATATTTAGAAGGAGTTTTCATCTCTAGACGTCACCCTCATGATTGACAAAAACTAGCACTCAAGAGATCAAAAGTAGTCTTTGAAAGTGGTGCGAAGTTGGGTAGCTCACCATTCCTACCCTAATTGATGTACGGTGACACACACTCTAACAGCTTTTCTAGAAAGTTGCAAAAAAGTGAAGGTTGGTGCCTCACTTGATGTAAAATGGGTAGTCTCCACTATGGGTGATCACAATTCTACTACCGAATATCTAAACAACACCTAATTCGCCCCCCGGTATGGTTAAATCCAACTTTAACGCTCTAATCAACTAAGAAACCCGATTGTGTTCTCCTAGGTACTTCTAACTTTTGTTATTTCGGTCAGATTCTCTATGTAAACATAGCTAGAAGCATGCTAGTGACTCTAAAATCTCTAAAAGTTGGAGGTTTTTACAAAAAGAGTTTTGATTTTTTTTTTTTTTTTTTTTTTTTTTTTAAGATGAAAATAAAAGGTAAAATAAAAGACTAAAAACTCTAAATGCAAATGCACCCCCAAACCTAAATCAAACATTGTCCTCAATGTGTCTACATATAGAAAAAATTTAAACAGTCACATACAGGAGAGAACTATGCCGATAAGAGAAAAGAGAAGAGATTAGGATGTCGGCGGGAGCAAGGTTGAGCTTCTTTAGTCAAGGCTAGAATCCAACATTCTCAACGGAGATCATATCAGATTAGCATAATATATGCGCATGAAGACTCAACCGATTCAAGAAAAGAAAAATTTAACAAGTCCTACTGGATATATACAATGAAAATTCACCATAAACCAACAGTCTAAAGAGTTGAGGATCAACCCAATAGAAAATATATACAAACATTAACAAAACCTTACACAAATATAATATGAGAGTGCAAGTAAGACTGTGTGTGAATGAGCTTCCCCCAAACCTAAACTTATGAACGGGTGTGTTTGGGAGCACAAAATCTTGCAATTTTAACGGTACATCATGCAAAAAGGTCTAACTCAAAATGAGTTTTGCTAATTACAAAAGTGGACATACACATTCCAACTGTGGCTCTTTAAGAGTGTTATACTTTGATGCAAAATAGTCCAAGAGGACTTGGGAAGCACAAAGCTCTAGGCCTAAGTTAGGCATTTTTAGAAAAGTTGGTTTTGAAATTTTGTGACAAACTACACCTAGGTTTGGTGGAGGAGTTTCAATTTGTGACTCAGGAGAGAGGTTAGGTACATCTAAGTTATTTTCATGTATAAAATCATTTGTACCATCACACACTTTCCCAAAGTCAGAAGAGGGTAAATCATGTTCATTTTCACAGGACAATTGCACAGGTTCCACATCATCATCACATATATGAATATAAGAAGAAGCGTCATTCATCGGGTTCACAGGAGAGACACTTAATGTCTCTGAACCTAAAGATTCTACTACATTTTCAAAATACACATGCTCTTCACATTCATCATCATCATCATCATCATAGCAAGAATTCATCTCTCCATTCAAAATTGTAGTATTTTTAGTGTACTCATCTACCTCTAGATTAAGTTCATATTCAATGTTAGTTGCATGAGCAAGACTAGAAACACTATTTTCAATCCTATCATTTTGTAACTCAATCAGGTTCCTTTGAAGAATCATTTTGAGTTGTTCTATTGAAGGAGAGTCTTCACTAGTGGGTATGCATTCCTCGTATGGATATTCATTGTATGGTTGTGCATGAGGTTCACTAGAGAAGGGAAATTCAGACATGTTGCTATATGGATGGTCATGCATTGCATTCATTTCAAGCATAGCTTTTTCCTCCATGAGTGTTTCCATTATTAATTGCAAACTAGGAGTTGGGGGAGTATAGAATTGTTCATTTCCCCACTGTGGTGAATGATGCATGTATGCAGGTTGATTATGGTCCCAATAGTCACTTCTAGACACTTCGTACATTGGATTATCATGGTTTTCCCTAGACCGCCTAAAATCATGCAAAATATAACAGTACTCAGCAGGGTGGTCTAAGCCACCACATAAGGTACATGCATAAATTTCATATTGCCTAGAGGAATTAGATTTGACAGATTGCCTTTCTAAAGCAGATAGTCGAGCTTTTAATTGATCTAAAAGTGATGACTGGGTATGAGAAAAGTGTTCATTTTCTCATACCTGTGATGGATGATGTATGTGATCATAATGATTAGGGTATGTGAGGTCAGGGCCCTGAGAAGGCTCGTAAAAATCCCTAAAATTACGATGGTATGTGGGGAGTTCATCCTGTGAAGCGTGCCCGTAAGCAAGCTCTCTAAGGGATTTGTTTGTATCCCCAGTTGCAGACCAAAATCCTGACATGATTTAGTACTCAATTTGAACTCAAAGCCCAGTTGAAGTGGACTAAGTTTGGTTTTAGTGGGATTGGTTTGGTTTATTGGGTTTTGGTTTGTTTGGGAATTGGTTTGTTGTACAGCCCGTGGAACTGTGGATCAAAATGGTATGGCTTAGTGGTTGCTTGGAGAGCCTAGTAGTTGGTTTTTGTGGGAAGGCCAGTGGTTTGATTGTGAGCAGCCCAACTGAAAGACTTATGTGGGCTTGGGTGGTTCAGTTTATGTTGAGCCCAAGGGTTGGGTTTCAGCTCATGTGCACAGTTTAGGTTTTTGTGGGCTCTAATTTGGTTACAGAGCCCAGTTGTGCAGAGATTAGTGCTGATGGAGTTTGTGGGCTTCAGTGAAACACACAACAAAGGTTACACAATTTCAAGCACAGACCAAAACAAAAATTTCAAAAGGGTTTTCAGATAGCTCAAATAATCTCCAAATGCAGATAATCTCTACCAGCAAATAATCTCTACCAGCAATTTCAGCTCAGCTGATAACAGGCTTGTGCACACATCAAACTCACAGCACATGCCGGAACTCTCAACACCCATTTGTACTCAGCAAGTGAGAGTTTATGCACAGGAGCTGGTTGGAAAGGTTCAACTCACAAGAAGTGCAATGGGATTTGAGCACGGCTCGAGGTAAACTCGGGGTTTGCTCAAATTTGTTATCCCATTTGTAGCTTCAACTCACAAATGGCAGGGGCTGGAGTTTGGCTCAAAGCAGACAGCAGGGCATCACACAGGTTATCAACAGAACACACAAGTACAAACTCACACAAGAAGTTGTGGTATGCTCAGGGCAATACAGATTTCAGCTGATATCACAGGATCATACACAATTCACAGGGCAGAGCTCAGGGTATCAATGGGCTTGCAAGCTTAACAGATCAAGATGGGCAAGGTTCAGTGCAACTTGCCCGTTGATGTCATTATGGCTAAAGGCTAACTTGTTTAGCTAGGTTGCAGGCGGGCTCGGCAGTGCGAGGGCTGGAGCTCGAGGGCAAATTGAAGTTATGGGCACAGAGAAAGACAAGAAGTTCGGCCAATTAACACACAGGTACACACCCAAAGATATATTTGATTTTCACGAGGTTTGCACAAGCTCGGTGAAGATGACCGGGTTTGCAGGTATCTTTGCTAACCAATGTTCACACAGGCTCACGGGGCTAGCGAGCTAGCACCGGTCAAGCATGCATAAATAGCTCACAAGACTCACGGGCGTAAATGGGGTTTAGAGACAATACCACCAGTTTAGGCTAATCCACAAGTTCTCGCTTGCTCCTTTGCTAGTCTTTCTTGGATTGTATAGTTCACAGCAAGCACCCAAGACTCAAAAGAGAATCGGTTCTCAATGTTGCACAAATCAAGACACTAAGGTGCATAGATGCACGGTTGCACTATCAGAACCACCAAGGTGCTCAGCTAAGATGAAAGGAGTTTTACAAATGCACTGAGAGTATCTTGGACTGAGAACTGAGCAATGAACAATGAATGAACAAAATGCAAAATGCAATGAGCAATAACACACTTTGAATGAACAATGATGCAATGAGAAATCGGTGAGAATTCAAGAAAACAATGATGCTAGTTATAGCTAACACAAGAAAACAATGATGAACTGAGATGCAAGAAAACAAGTGCAGAGCATATGCAAGTAGACTACAAATGAGAGAAGCTGTAAATGAAAGAAACTACAAGAACTTGATGCTTATAAGAAAATACAAAAGATCTTTTAGATATATGTAAAGTTAAGCTAAGCTACAACTAAAATGGCATGGAAACAAGACAAAGTCTAACACATATATACAGGGAATATTGAAATTTAGTGAAGGAAGACAATGATTAACACAGCATGTGCAAGTATGTACAGGGATGGATTAAAAGACAGTTAAGTCGAGCCAAAAATCACAGGGCACACGCCAAGTCCCCGGCAACGGCGCCAAAAACTTGGTAGGCCTTGAAAGGTGTTTATATTATGTCCTACGAGTGATAACCGCAAGTGCACGGCGTCTATCGGAGACGCGGAAAGTACGGGTCGATCCACAGAGACTTGTGGTGCTTAAGTGTGATCTAAGGCTTGCTCTAGCTGAATTCAAGTGAAGTAACAAAGTAACAATAGATGTTTGTGCCGATACGGCTAAGATGAAATGTAGTGACTCTAAACTAAGGTAAACAGTGAGGGTAAGGGATTGCTAGGTCTTCAAATTCACCTCAAACTCCTATTGTGAGTTCAACTCGAGTTGAATGTCTTGTTCCTATGGCGGACAAAGGGCAATGTGTCAATTCCGCCGCTTGTCTACGGAGTTTCACCTAATGATACTTCAAATATCAGCTAAGGTACTAACCACAAGTACTAGTTGTCTAATTAAGCACAACTAGTCGGGGAATTAGTATTAAAAATAGAAGCAAGAGCTGAAACACTCTCAACTCGGTATTAACCTAACTACAATGCATACTTGGCATGCACTTTGTGAGAGAAAAGAATTGAGGTGTTAAAATTGAAGCTATCTTGTCAATTAAGCACTCAAGAACAATTTAGCACAAATTTAAACACAATTTGGAATTAGGGTTTCATTGAAACCCCAACAAACTAAATTAAAACATCAAATGAAATTAAACTACAAATTAAACCTAAATTGAAGCACTTTGGCTAGCCTGCATGCCCTTCTACACACCCTCGCCGCTATTTATACATGCAAGAACCCCCAAAATATCCAACCCTAATTTAATTCAAAAACAGAAATTAATTGCAATAACTTCTCACCCATACTCTGCATCGGTTGTTGGCTCTACTCATGCTTCTCTCACCTCCCGAATCGACCCGCACAATGGGTTTAGTGAAACCCTAGCTTCAATCATCTTCAACCCTAGCTTCTAGGTTATGAAAGAAGCTAGAAGTGGAGATGGGTGAACCTAGGGTGGCGGAGAGAGTGGTGGTGATGGCGACAAGAGATGAAGGTGTGGTGGTGGTGATGATGTCTGAAAGCATCGGGCGTGGGAAGAGAAGAGGAGGGTGATGGGTTTTGCGGATGTGGGTGGAGAAGAAAGAGAAGAAGGAAGAAAGAATGGATTTGCTCGATAGGGTATAGGCTTAGGAGTTTTTGTTGTGAAGCATGTGCATCAGGGGAAGATGAGGAGGCCTCAGCGAGCGTTGGATGAAGCTGGTGCGATCTGAACGGCTGAGGAAGTATTGGGTAGATTTGGTGTTGAGCGGAGCATCGAGAAATAGATGTGAGCGAAGGAGCGACCGTATGATGCATCTGGGCGAGATCTCAACGGCTCGGGATGAGCGTGTTCGGATCCGGGTCGTGGGTAGCTCTAGCCCATGTCTTCCAATTTGGGTTGCGATCGATGCGCGCGCGCGAGCTTTGGCTATCTCTGCTCCATAGATGTTTGACTCCAATTCTTCGCTCTTTTGGCTCCTCAATTTCTCCGGACTTTATTTAGTACCTAAAAACACAAAATTAATTAATACAAATATTTATTCTTGAAAACAAAGAAAACACGAGAATCTGGGATAATATCTGATTTCTAAGCGCAAAAGATGAGTAAAATGACAATAAAAAGGTGTATAAATATGCACTATTTGGCACTCATCAATTTACCTCCAGGGTGTAAGGCCATAGGTTGTAAATGTATTTTCAAAAGAAAACGTAAGATAGATGGAACTATTGAAAAATACAAGGCTAGGCTGGTAGCTAAAGGCTACAGACAAATAGAAGGTATAGATTTCTTTGACACCTATTCACCAGTGAGTAGAATTAGCTCCATTAGGATGTTAATTGCTATAGCTTTGTCCATAATTTAGAGATACATCAAATGGATGTAAAGACAGCGTTTCTTAATGGTGAGTTAGATGAAGAAATTTATATGGAACAACCTGAGGGCTTTGTAGTTAAAGGTTGTGAAAAGAAAGTTTGTAAACTGGTTAAATCTTTGTATGGATTGAAACAAGCACCTAAATAGTGGCATGAAAAATTTGATCATGTGATGATTTCTAGTGGTTTTAGAATTAATTAATCTGATAAGTGTGTTTATACTAAACTTGTCAAGGATGCCTGTGTGATTGTATGCTTGTATGTTGATGATATGCTTATACTAGGTACAAACATGGATGTTATTAATTCCACTAAGAAAACTGTTGAATGAGAACTTTGACATGAAAGACTTAGGCCCCGACTGATGTCATATTAGGGATGAAGATTAGAAAAACTTCTAATGGCTATAGTCTGAGTCAGTCTCATTATGTTGAATCCATACTTAAGAAATTTAATCAGTTTAACTGTAAACCTGTGTGTACTCATTATGATTCTAACTGTCGTCTCAAGAAGAATAAGGGTGTAGGAGTTAACCAACTTGAATACTCGAGAGTCATAGAAAGTCGATGTATTTGATGAATTGTACGAGACCGGACATTGCTTATGCTGTAAGTAGGTTAAGCAGGTATACTTGTAATCCATGGCAGATACATTGGGATGCACTTATTAGAGTGCTAAAGTACTTGAAGTACACAATGACCTTTAGTTTGAATTACAAAGGATATCCGGCCGTCCTTGAGGGATTTTGCGATGCAAACTGGATAACAGGATCTGAGGATTCTAAGTCTACAGTGGATATGTATTCACTCTAGCGGAAAGGCGTCTGTATCTTGGAAGAGTTCCAAAACAGACATGTATAGATCGTTCCACTATGGAATCGGAGTTTATTGCGTTAGATAAAGCGGGAGAGGAGGCCGAATGGCTAAGAAACTTTTAAGATATTCCTCTCTGGCATAGGCTCGTGCACGGCTATATCTATATGATGAGTGCCAAATAGTGCATATTTATACATCTTTTTATTGGCATTTTACTCATCTTTTGCGCTTATAACTCGGATATTATCCCGGATTCTCGTGTTTTCTTTGTTTTCAAGAATAAATATTTGTATTAATTAATTTTGTATTTTTAGGTACTAAATAAAGTCCTGGAGAAACGAGGAGCCAAAAGAGCGAAGAATTGGAGTCGAGCATCTATGGAGCGAGAGAGCCAAAGCCGCGCGCAACGGTTGCAACCCAACAAGTAGCAACTCATCTACAAGACATGTGCTTGAGCTAGACCCGGATCCGGAGCCCGATTATCCCGAGCCCGTTGAGATCGCATCTAGTTACATCTTACGGCCGCTCCTCATGCGCATCGAAGATTGCTGCTCCGTGCAACACCCGTATCGCTCCAAAACCGCTTACCTCTATCGGTAGTTCGATTTCGCTCCTATTCATCCAACGCTCGGTGCAAGCATTCCCATCAAACTTTCTTTGAGCTGTCTCACATTGAAATCCCCATACCCATACCCCGGTCGAGCTAACCCTATTCTACATTTCACTTTCTCTTTCTTCTCTTTCTTCCTCCCTAGCTCGCAACTCCATCCCCATTCCCCGACCGAGCCCCGCACCACCACCTCCATTCCCTCCCGAGCCTCACCCGCCACCATCACCTTCCCGACACCAGCCAAATGACTCCTCTAACTCCCTCACCGCCACCCTAGCTTCATTTATCTCAATCATAGCTTCTCACTTACCCTAGAAGCTAGGATTGAGACAATTGAAATTAGGGTTTTCACCACACATCGATGCGGAGCGAAGTGACAAGAGGAAAGCTCGATTGAGCCGAAGAGAGCATGGGTTTGCCTTCACTTTTGATTTAATTTTTATTTTAATTAAATTAGGGTTTGGGATTTATTTGCATGTATAAATAGGAGGAGTAGAGAGTGAAATTGGGCACGCCTGGATTAGCCAGTGCTGTCAATTAGATTTAATTTCTGTTTTTGTTGTTTTAATTTAGTTTGTTAGGGTTTCAATGAAACCCTAACTTCTGTGTATGATTTCAACTATATGTGAAGTACTCTTGCATGCTTAAACTATAAACTTGTCTTCAATCATAGTGCCCAAGGTTTTTCTCTCACAATGGATGCCTTGTATCCATTGTAGTTGGGTTATAACTACTTTGAGTGTCTTTGCAGCTCAATTTTTAGACCAAATGCTTGATTCCCTTGACTAGTTGTACTTAATTAGACAACTAGTGCTGCGGGTCGACACTTTAAAACCGTTCTTTGAAGCATTACGGGGAGAGATAGGTGGTGGAATTGACACCCTGCCCTTATCTTTCACAGGACAACAAGATCCTTTAACTTAGTTAATCATACAATAGGAGTTAGAGGTGGATTTGCATACCTTAGCATTCTTTTATCATTGTTTTTACCTTAGTTTAGGATCACAACTAAAAATCAGCCGTTTCGGCAACAAAAATATATGCTGTCACTTTGTTACCACCACTTGAAGTCAGTTAAGCAGCCTTAGATCACATAAGGGCACCACAAGTCTCGTGGTTCGACCGTCGTGCCCGGTGCTACATCACGACACCGTGCACTTGCGGTATCACCGTGGGGCATAATTTAAACATCTTTTCGGGCCTACCAAGTTTTTGGCGCGTTGATTCTTAGGACTTGGCGCGTGCCCTGTAGTTTTTTGGCTTGTTTCACTGAGTTTTCATCTATCCCTGTATATATTCATTTTAAAGTTTCATTTTGTTATCTTACATTAATAGTGTAACTTAGCATATCATTAGCCTCTCATTGCATATCTCGGTATTATCTTATAGTTTGCTTTCCACTTAATTTATAACTTGTTTTAACCTTGCATCATAGCTCCACTGTATAACCATTTGTAGTTTCATAGCTCTCTGCATCATCCTTTGCACATTGTTCCTTTTGTTGCATCTTACTTCTTGACCCGAGCTATAAGCCTCTGTAGGCGTAGCTTAGTGTCACTTGCCATCTTCCCGGTCGAGTCAAAGCACGACCATCTTGGCTGCATAGTTACACCAAGCTGACCATCTTGGCTGCATAGTTGAGCATAGTTTTTCATTATAGAGAACTAATCTCTTTGTTGAGCTGCAGGTGCATTCTACTTGCTGCTGTCTTTGTGCCTTGCTTAGCTAGGTCTTTTGTATGCAAGTGGCATTAAAGCTTAGCCAACCCTGGGAAAGACAAGAAGCAGCACAATATAGCCATTACTGGCAGAAGCAGTTAGTCACTCCCAAATCTGTTATGTCTGTGATGCTACGTGTGCATGTTCTTTGTGAAATAAGAGCTTAGCCAACATGTTAATGATCTGCTGAGACCAGTAAACTTGTGCCGGACCCTACACCGAGAATTTGTGTGAACCATCCAGGCATTATGAGCTTATCTGTGAAACAACTCCACTTATCTGTGACACTTGAACAAGTTTGAAACCTGAAATATATGCTTGTATGATTCTGTGACCATAGTGCCATCAACCCTAAGTCATAACTCACCTGAGCATACACCACTGCATACATTGCTCTGCCTTGGCTGATCGCAAACCTCACTCTGTCAGCCCTGAGCCGACCTGTATCATCGGACCCACAATTGTGGAAACCGTGCATGATCTCTGAGTTGAAGGTAGCCCAAATCAGGCTTTTGCCAATCTTTAGTCATGCTTGGTTGCTTATGTGAGAGTGTTTGCTTCTCTCAATCACTGAACTATAAATGAATGAATGCTTGCTTTGAGATTGGATATTTGTATGCATGTTTAAGGATACCAAACATTGTATTGCTCGAGGTAACCATCTACATAAGTTGTATGAGTTGTATGCCTTTGTTTGCGCACTTGTGTGCTCGTGTAAGACCTGCTGAGCACGACCACAATGCATGATAAGCTGGGGCATTGCAAAGCCCTGAATTGCTCACTCCAGCTCCCTGCAGCTGTGAGTTAGGGCTCCAACTTAGCTGAGAAATTGAACTTAAACTCCAGCCCCTGTGCATGAGCTTGTGCTAGCTACTCTGCTACCTTAGCCAAGCCCTGAGCACGACCACAGGTTGCACTGCTAGACTGTTGAATGCTAACTGTTGAACCCCTTGTGTTGTGTCATTTACTGTTGAGAGAGTTTGCACAAGCCGTCTTTGTGTTGTGAGCTGCCAACCCTTCTTTGTGATTTGTGTTGTGAATTGTGCCTCACTAGATCGTGCATAAACTAAGTCGCACATAGCACGTCTTTGTGTCAAGTGGTGTGAGTCCTCGGTGCTCGTCTGAAACCTACGGCCAGGGTTGTGTAGACAACCTGCACAAGAAGAACCTGGGCTGCATAAGCTGAAGCCCAATTACTGGGCTAACCATTCTAAACTACAGCCCACATAACTTAGCCTTTAACCTGGGCTGCTTAGGCTAAATTGAGCCCACATTCCACTGGGCTGTGCTGTTACCTCAAACTGGGCTGTTAGCCTTCCCACACCAGCTGGGCTAGCTAGAACCCACATCTGCTGGGCTGGAGCTGGGCTTACACAAAACTGAGCCCACATCTGTTGGGCTGTGCAACCAAGCTGGGCCAGACCAACTAAACTACACAACTGGGCCGTGCATCATACTAGAACCCACACTTCTTGTTAATCAATCTACACAGGCTTTGTGCACACACCGAGCCCACATCCTCAAACTATACTTTGCCAACCTGGCCAAGCCAAGTTTTACAAATTAGGGTTTCCAAAGCAAATCCCAAACAAACCAAATTGAGCCCACAGCAACCTGGGCCTCCCAAATAAACCAAACTTTCCCAACAAAACCAAATGAATCCCAAACAAACCAAAAGCCCAATAAACCAAATTCCCACACAAACCAAAGCCCATTTTCATGTTATATTTGTTAATGTTTGTACATATTTTCTATTGCTTAACCCTCAACTTTTTTAGGACTTGTTAAATTTTCTTTTCTTGATCGGTTGAGTCTTCTTGTGCATTTTTTGTGCTAATCCGATATGATCACCACTGAGAATGTTGGATTTTGCCTTGACTAACGAAGCTCAACCTTGCTCCTGCCGACATTCCGGTAATCTCTTCCCTTTTCTCTTATCAACATAGTTCTCATGGTATGTGACTGTTTAAATTTTTTCTATATGTAGACACATTGAGGACAATGTTTGATTTAGGTTTGGGGGTACATTTGCATTTAGAGTTTTTAGTTTTTATTTTGCATTTAGAGTTTTAGTCTTTTATTTTACCTTTTATTTTCAAAAAAAAAAAAAAAAAAAAAAAAATTCAAAAAATTCAAAAAACTTTTTGCAAATAAAAACCTCCAACTTTTAGAGATTTTAGAATCACTAGCATGCTTTTAGCTATGTTTACATAGAGAATCGGCCGAAATAACAAAACTTGGAAGTACCCTGAGAACGCAATCGGGTTCCTTAGTTGATTAGAGCGTTAAAGTTGGATTTAACCATACCGGAGGGCGAATTAGGTCTTTGTTTAGATATTCGGTAGTAGAATTGTGATCACCCATAGTGGAGACTACCCAATTTACATCAAGTGAGGCACCAACCTTCAATTTTTTGCAACTTTCTAAAAAAGCTGTTAGAGTGTGTGTCACCTTACGTAAATTCCGGGTAGGAATGGTGAGCTACCCAACTTCGCACCATTTTCAGCACTACTTTTGATCTCTTGAGTGCTAGTTTTTGTCAATCATGAGGGTGACGTCTAAAGATGAAAACTCCTTCTAAATACCGATTTGCCGTTAGCATCACTCTCTCTCTCAATCAAAGAAGACCCATAGAAACACATCATCGTCGACAACCTAGGAGTTAATCGAATATTGAAAGAAAAATTGATATAGTCCAAGGTTTATGTGCAACAAAGAAAAGAAAATAGGATGAGAATTAATAAAATTTATAAAATCAAGACAATACAAGTTGTGGAAAAATTGAGTGATAAAGTCCTTTGTCCATGGAGTTAGTTGTTTCATTATTTGTATTTGTATTTTTATTTTCACTTATTATCAAAAAAAAAAAAAAAAAAAAAAAAAAAAAAAAAAAAAAAAATTCAAAAAAAAAAAAAAAAATTTGTAGTTTATTTTCTTATTTTTGCTACCACCATGGTAAAGAAGAGTTTAAAAAGAAAAATCCAAACAACAAGGAATTTGAGTAGAAAAGTTAAAAATTGTCAAGTTTTGTGAAGTTTAGAAGTTCGTCATCAACATTTGAAGACCGAAGACCGAAGATTGAAGACGTTTCTATGGTTTCTTATGAGAGAGTGATATTAATTGCCGATCGGGTGAGAAGTGAGTGAGTACTCCCACCCTTGCTAATGGTTGATTTCCTTTCTTAGAGATCATCGAAAAAGATTCTTTTTGTCCACACTTGTGGAGTCTCCAGATTTTATTTCGGAAGGTTATCCTTCTTACCTACAACGTGTGCAGGATTTCTCTCTTTATTCCTGCCTGCACACATGAGAGACTAAAAAAGCGATCTTTTTGAGTGCAATTATCATAAAACCCTAATGGTGAGGCAGAAGTCGAGGCTTATGATCACAATCGAATCCGAATTCTTTCATATGGTATGGTTACTTCTCGCTCAAAGCACTTAAGGATGAGAATGCGTTCTTCGATAGTTCTAACTTCTGTTACTAGCATGCAGAAACTCTATGTCCTCATAGCTTCTTGGAGGCTTGAGACTCTTTTACACTCTGAAGTTGGAGAAGGTTTTGTGGGTACACCTCTTGTAAACCCTCACGAGACTACAACTCGTCCACTAGGGACACCTAGGGGTTTAAAGGCTTAGTGCATACGCTAAATGCATTCGAGACCTACGACAGTGGTATAGTTAGGATTTCCTAATTTACTTTCACTTGAGGACAAGTAAAATTCGAGTTTGGGGGTATTTGATGAGTGCCAAATAGTGCATATTTATACATCTTTTTATTGGCATTTTACTCATCTTTTGCGCTTATAACTCGGATATTATCCCAGTTATTGTGTTTTCTTTGTTTTCAAGAATAAATATTTGTATTAATTAATTTTGTATTTTAGGTACTAAATAAAGTCGGAGAGAACCAAAGAGCGAAAGAATTGGAGTCGAGCATCTATGGAGCAGAGCCAAAGCCGCGCGCAACAGTTGCAACCCAGCAAGTAGCAACTCATCTACAAGACATGTGCTTGAGCTAGACCCGGATCCGAGCCCGATTATCCTGAGCCGTTGAGATCGCATCTAGTTACATCTTACGGTCGCTCCCTCATGCGCATCGAAGATTGCTGCTCCCGTGCAACACCAGATCGCTCCAAAACCGCTTACCTCTATCAGCCGTTCAGATTTCGCTCCTATTCATCCAACGCTCGGTGCAGCATTCCCATCAAACTTTGCTGAGCCTGTCTCACATCGAAATCCCCATACCCTATACCCCAGTCGAGCTAACCCTATTCTACATTTCACTTTCTCTTTCTTCTCTTTCTTCCTCCCTAGCTCTGCAACTCCATCCCCATTCCCGACCGAGCCACGCACCACCACCTCCATTCCCCGCCGAGCCTCACCGCCACCATCACCTTCCCCGACACCGAGCCAACAACTCCTCTAACTCCTCACCGCCACCCTAGCTTCATTTATCTCAATCATAACCTCACTTACCCTAAGCTAGGATTGAGACAATTGAAATTGGGGTTTTCACCCACATCGATGCGGAGCGAGTGACAAGAGGAAAGCTCGATTGAGGCGAAGAGAGCATGGGTTTGCCTTCACTTTTTGATTTAATTTTTATTTTAATTAAATTAGGGTTTGGGATTTATTTGCATGTATAAATAGGAGGAGTAGAGAGTGAAATTGGGCACGCCTGGATTAGCCAGTGCTGTCAATTAGATTTAATTTCTGTTTTTGTTGTTTTAATTTAGTTTGTTAGGGTTTCAATGAAACTAACTGTAATGTATGATTTCAACTATATGAAGTACTCTTGCATGCTTAAACTATAAACTTGTCTTCAATCATAGTGCCCAAGGTTTTTCTCTCACAATGGATGCCCTGTATCCATTGTAGTTAGGTTATAACTACTTTGAGTGTCTTTGACTCAATTTTTAGACCAAATCTTTGATTCCCTTGACTAGTTGTACTTAATTAGACAACTAGTGCTGTGGTCGACACTTTAAAACTTGTTCTTTGAAGCATTACGAGGAGAGATAGGTGGTGGAATTGACACCTGCCTTATCTTTCACGGGACAACAAGATCCTTAACTTAGTTAATCATACAATAGGAGTTAGAGGTGGATTTGCATACCTTAGCATTCTTTTATCATTGTTTTTACCTTAGTTTAGGATCACAACTAAAAATCAGCCGTTTCGGCAACAAAAATATATGCTGTCACTTTGTTACCACCACTTGAAGTCAGTTAAGCAGCCTTAGATCACATAAGGGCACCACAAGTCTCTGTGGTTCGACCCGTACGTGCCCAGTGCTACATCACGACACCGTGCACTTGCGGTATCACCGTAGGCCGTAATTTAAACATCTTTTCGGGCCTACCACTATACACTGTGACAGCAAATCTGCAATAGGTAGAGCTAAGAGTTGCTTCTACAATGGAAAGTTTATACATATTCGTAGAAGACATGACACTTTGAAAATACTACTCTCAACGGGCGTTATTTCCATAGATTGGATGCGATCCAAGGAGAATATCGCGGACCCTTTGACGAAAGGTTTGTCCAAGGAGATAGTTAGTAAAGCATCGAGGGGGATGGGGCTTAGGCTCAAAATTAAACTTGCCATGAAGGATACTCAACCTTATTTACTGAGAGATTCCAAGATCAAGGTTTGAATGAGATAACTAATTCATGGTGGGTAAAGGTAAACACTATCGGAGAATTTCATTCTCCGTCCCTTCCCTATGGTGTTGATGTGATAATGTGATCGCATGTGGAGGATGACTTTTAAATAAGTCTTAATGAGTTCCATAGTTTCATTTAAGATTGAATTGGGGTGTAGCAATGAAACGCTCTTGATGGAACTCACCTTATCCGAATATGGAAGTGGGGCGGCTTCCATGAGAATTGAGCCAATTCTCTAGAGCATTACGAGAAGCAGGATATGTCAGGGGCCAAATTGGACAAAAGCTATGCCTGAACTTAGCAACGCCGGGAGGATATCATGCGTGTGTTGTCGCGAATTACACCCAATGCTATCGGTTCAAGACTATGTTCACTGTCTAGCATGAAGTTCCTAACTTCTCACTAAGTAAGGGTTCAAGACCTCATGGACACCTTTGCCTAAATGGTATTTTCCTTACTCTAATTTTTTTTCGTTTCCTAGATTTCATTCATGTGGGGGATTGTTGGAGAAAATGAGTTTTAATTAAAATGTTTTATGGTCTTGGTGTGGTTTGATCTAATGACCTAAGGGTCTAAGGATACTCACTCATTTTTGGGTGAATGAAGTGCAACCTTTAGTCCCACATTGTGGAAAACTAAAGAGGAGCTCCACTATATAATCATACTCTTAGGTATGAATTGTAAAACGTGGGTGGAGCGGGTGGGCAAAAATACATATTTTTACCCATGCGATATGCGCATGAATCACGCACCGAGCCTTGTGTCTACACAAATTTGTTTTTTGCAAGTGCGTATTTAAGAGTTTTATTTATGGGAGGATTCCTTTTACGCGTTTAATTGTTTTACAAGAAAAAAAAACTTGGTTTACAAGAAATCCGAAACCCTAGAGGTTAATTTTCTCATATAAATACTAAAGGTTTTCATAGTTAAAATACATACGAAAGAGCAGCCTATTTTTAGGTCTTCTTTTCTTCATCTTATTTTTTTTGCGCGGCGTGGTTTTTTTTTCCATCCCTACTGCTGAGTTCGAAGAGAGGTAACTTGCGTTGTGCTAACTCAAGTTATATCGGGCGATCTTATCCTGGACACATCTTCGCTGAGGGTTTAGCATTACTCAATTCGAGTATACCCGAACTAATGTGTTAAGGACAACTTGTTGAACACCCAGATTCTGCCCTCGTCAAGTTATTTTGGTAGAGTTGTTTCGCATTAGTTCCTTATATATTATTTTGATACATCTAACGTGTTGTTCATTGTTGCAAGATTCCAACAGGTTGTAATATGTTGTCTGGTTGAGCTTGTTAGGTCTGATAAAAATACCCATATCAGTCATGTAACTCTGCCGATTCCAAATCGGTTTATTATGAATATTAATGTTTTGAGGTTGACCTCTTTTTCCAGGGCTAGCATTTACATTTTAAGGTGATAAAAAGCTTGCCAACTTGAATGTTCATTTTGGCCCAAGAAAGGATTTGATATTTTAAAAAGAGTAGCATCGGAGACCTCCCATTAAATTGTTCTTTGTCTTGAAATCTGCACCATTGTGTTGTTTCTTGTTTCGATTAAGAACCGAAACAATCAGAACAAACTGGAAAGATAAAAATCCAATCGGAGAAACTAGAAAAAAGCGAGTCATTGTCCTGCACATAAATGAATAAGCATGTTAACTTTTTCAGGGCTTTCACATGCTCAGTTTACCCAGCCAGGCTACGGGTATGTGATGCTCCAAGTCTTGGTTTAGTTTGTGCGTCTCGGTTCTTTATTTTCAAAAAATAAAATTAACATGCTTCTAAGTTGTTCAATTATTGATGGCATTTGCTGTGAGAATGAAAATTAAAGCATAACTTTCACAACAGTGTTCAGATATCCAAACGAAGCCGCAAGTCTGATGCTAGTTTCTTAGCAAGATATTCAGTAACTGCATCTCTTTCGTTACTTGCATCGTCTAACAGTGTAGTTGCTAAAATATAACATTACACCCAATAAAACCTAACACCTAAGATAAAGATCTACCAACAAGTGAGAAGCAAAGTGCATCAGTAAACATGAACACAAGGGTTTTTTACGTGGTTCTACCATTAATGAAGCCTACATCCACGAGTTTTCACACTATGATCTAGATGTTACAAACTCCATTAAAGGAATAGGTTCTTCTTAGTTCTAGGTTGTGGTAAGAAGAAGAAGGATCCTCACAACATCTCTTTCCCCTTATAAATGGGTAGGGATTGCGAGTTACCATAATGCCCTTAGGGTGATCAGTTAGGATAAGAGCTAACAAGGTCTTATTTCTACAAACAATTGTATCTAACAAAGCTACTTCTAATGGATCTCGACACGTCTATGTTACATATTTTCTCCTACATTTATGCCCCTTTTCTTGAGGTTTGTTAGAAGAGCAATCCTTAAGAAAATCATCGCGTCTGCGATGTTGTTGATGTTTTGCACTCGTGACCTTCACTTCGGGTCTTGGCTTGGTGATGATTCTCTGTGCGTTATCCGAACTGGTTGTTACTGGATTATCAATTTGTAGCGACTTGGGCTTTTCGTTGGGCTGCGAGTTGTTTGAATCTGGGCTTCTTAGTAGCATGCCTCCCGAATAGGTTGTACTTCCCGATTGGTTCCGATATTGTTGTACTTCGATTGGTTCTATGTTTCAAGCTTGTGACCGTGTCGTGTACTTGTTTCCTCTTTACTCGGCTCTGGCTTTTTTTTGACATTGCAGACGAGTTTGAATCGTGCTGTTATGTTGGCTCGGCGTCAAGTGTCTCTTATTGTAAGATTTATCCACTTTGGTTAATTTGAAATTCTTGGGTATACTTCGGCTCTCGTTTAGCTTGCATCTGGAGTTCAAATTCCTCGTTGGTAGCAGTTCTCTTCGGGACAGCTGCTTTAACACTTGTTCAAGATGGTGTCTTCAATACAACTAAATACGGAGGGTCCATGATTCAAAGAGACTATTCAAATATGTCTAACTTTGGTGATTAACTCTCTTGGTGCTGCTGACTATAGCTTCCATGTTGCATTCTTGTTAGGAAATTCTGATGTTGAGTCGCTCTTCTCGGTTTTGACTTCATATTCTGATACAAATCTGGTGGTGTCTGCCTCTGTTTTGGGTCCTTTGTTTGGGCAAGCTGATAACTTCGACTTAATGGTGCATCGGATGAACGTTGTCATGGGCTTTACAAAGTTGCTGAAGGAACTAAGCAGAAGAATACAAACTGCGTGTAGCAGTATGCATACTTGCCCCTATTCTTATGCGAAGTTTCAAAGCAATTCTTGACTCAAAGGTGCCATCGGGTTGTACTGGCTAGTCTTAGCTAACAGCTGTGGATCACTGCATCTGCCCCGAATTATTAGTCTCCCTTGGTCGCTTTGAGATGAATTGCTAGTATTTTTCCTACAGCACTCCCGAACTGATTGATCCCGAGGTAGTCTGGTCATGCATTCTTCGTGCTCAAGTTGTTGCGATCACGCCTTGTTCAATGCTCAAATTTTGTCTGGTTCAGTTGACTTCATATCCTGATGGATCGCAGTTGTAGTTCTCTAGACGAGTGTAGGTACCTGCTGCTCATGAAGAGAAGTGATATATCTCAAGTATGTTTCCATTTTTACGGTCAAGCTTGTTTCCATACGACTCTTAAGGATGTAAACGATTGTTCTCGCGCTCGCGATGTTATTCACTAAGCATGCTCGTGGTATAAATCAGCAAAACATTTTTCATCTAAAGTGAAAAGACATATGAAAGTTACTCAAGTTATCTATGGCATCGGGTTGTCAAATATCGTCTTGAGATGGATGATACTTAGTTGTCTTGAGAACCGGGTTGACAGTCTGGCTTTGTTAATTTGCTTCGAGTGATAAGGGTTTCTCATGTCTAGGCTCCTCCAAAGCATTTTTCTTGCATTAATATTGTGATCGTCAATAGTTGTTGAAGGGAATGCGCAAAGGAATACAATCTACTTCATCCTAAGTACGCGTACTTGCCCTCATTCGTTTTGCGAGTCTCGAGACAATTGTGCCCCAAATTAGCTCTTTCCCTTAGCTTCCACATCTTTTTTCTCACCCGAAGATATGCGTCCAGATCTGTACACAAAATACTTAAGGCTCAGAAGCATGTGGAAAGGGATTATTACGAAAATATTCAATAGCAAAATGTCATGTTGGCAATAATGCATATGATAGGGATCGCCATATGAGATACCAAGCACACATGTTTGTTTCCACACTGTTTGAACGAATAGTCAGTTGGGATTGTGTAGTGGCCGATAATGAACATATATGTATGGATGATTTGTCCCCTTTATCTAAAACAACCTGCATCCTTGGAGATGCATCCTTGGAGATAAGAGATACTTAGCTTGTTTTTCGGTGATGGATTTTGGTTTGTTGTTCGACGATGAAAGTCCATAAGTTCCTTTTCGACCTGCAAGTCTCGATACTCGGGCGCATTGTTCCATTGTATTTTAGATGGTGTGAAAGGATGTACTCGTACATTACTCGCCTCATAACCGGGACCGTATAGTTGTGACCTTGTTTGCCGCCAATTGATGTCGACATGACCCGTATGTTCTTCTTCGCAACTCCTTGTTTGATTCATAAACTCAGGGGACTCTGTGACATCGTTGGCTCCTTAATTCGGTTTCTAATCTTGATCCGTAGCTTTTGTTGTTGCCAATTCCCGACCATAATCGCAACCAAGATAGTTATTCTTTCTCGTGTAGCTTTTGTGCCCCTATATGTAGCCTCCGTGGAATATTTAGCTCAGTCTGTGTTATCCTGGCATAGTTTGGATTTCCATCGACCATTCCTTTTGCAACTATTATTCACGAGCCTGGCGATATATTTCGATATAGCCTAAAAGCAGCCTCTGTTATTTGACGACTTGTGAACTTCGATGTATGCACGTTACTCAAGTTTCACACGCTGGTAACCCGGTAGGTCCGCCATCGATATTGTATTGCCCCTGTCACTGATATACATCTCGTGCCCCTGTGAGTGACCTCATTGGTGTTGTTTCCAAATGAACCATTCAAGTACCACCTGCCCTTGACGAGTTAAGTCCACCGCTAAAGTTATGCATGACCGTTCATAGTCTTAGCGTACATGTTTTCCTGTAATACTAACCATTTCAACTTAGGCATTAGTTAATATTCCATATCTGTCGAACACACTCAACAAAAGGGGGTCATCGGCCCAATGCCATGTCCCGATTGAGGTATCTCATCACCGTCATTTTGATCTAGTGGTAGGGTACTTGGTCATTCCTAAATTCTATTGGGCCCGATACCCCAAGGAGTTATCAATTAACTGTCTTGGGCAAGTGATTTCGCCACTTGCGATGGGAGCAATGTTGTATGCTCGACCGCCGAGTACTCGTGCCTCGACAATCGGTCACCGCTTCCCAAACACGAGGTCCCTTAGACTGCCCCGGCACTTACACACTGCCATCGCCCCGAGTTGAATAGCCCGTCGAGTGTAAGGCACCTCGGGTACTTGCACACCACTGTCGCCCGCGAGTATGAATGCCCATTAGACGATAGCTCTTGGCTCCGTCCGAGGCTCTTGATCACCTCGGATCGTTCCGTTTGAATGACCAGTACGAAATGACCGTGTTAATTTACATCACATTAACAACCCAAGGCGTCCCCCGGGTTATTTAGTCACCAAAGTCTCGTGTAGTGGTGACTCAAGTTAAACAGCTCTGGTCGGAACCAAAAACATTTAGACCATCTCGGGCCATTCCATTGGATGTCACGAGAACGAAAGATCCCAAGGATAAATCAGTTCAAAATATTTCATAGAAGCGTTTTCCCCCAAAGGCATAACATGTTATACGATGAAAAGAATTTGACTTGTGTATGATTTACACAACATGCTAAGTTGTGGAGTGTTTGGCTCTATAAGGCTAAGCATTCGAAATACAAATTCGAGACTTGAAAAACCATATTTGCATCATCATTCAATTAATTCTAACACGCCGTATAAAATTTACGAGATGAGAAACGCTTAGCTCTTTGTTTTCATGGTAAGAGAACTGATTGCAATGCTCAGAACTGAAATTCACTACGCCCGAGGTTCCCTGTCGGATTCGCCATGTGGTTTCAACCAGTACCTGGGATGTTTAGCCATAATTAGAAATTACAAAGAATACTAGACGATAATCAGAGGCATCACGCTTCAATTTTAACAAAGATTGGTATTGTTATCTTTGATAATAACATATTAAAACAAAATGCAACACCCGGTATGGCATACGAAGCCATCTTGTCTAAGTGCCATTATCATGTTAGACCTATCAATTAATGCATAGCGGAATGAAAAATGTATGTGAGAATGGTGTCGGGTTCTAGAAGTTTTACTAGACATAGCATGCCACTAGGTATGTAAGCTCGTAACCATTTAAAAACTCGAGGCACATGATCGTTTTGTTAGTTCATATATCATGCTTAATAGGCTAAGGAAACTAAACGTATCATGTTAAATGGGTTGTTATTTCAAAAACAACATTATGTCTGCATTCATCAGATTCGCCTCCATTTCCCGAGGGTTTTTTTCGAATTTTCTCAAAAGTTTTTGCGGATGTTACTTGAGCTATCGCAATTAAAGATCCGAAACAAGAGGAAAGGATTCTCCCCTTCTTAGGTGTCGCAGAAATTGATGAGCCTTGGTGTCGGAATCGAGTAATGTGATCGATCTGATATCTCGTTGGTCCTTCGTAACGAGAAAATGTTCACTGCTAAGACCGAAATAGATTGGATATGCCCCGATACGAACTAAACAGTAGGCGCAGGTACATTGCTTTGTCCCTAGATGACCGATTGTCGCTCTCATAGTCCGGCGGCATATCCTAATAAATTTGCGAAATTAAACGAAGCGATCATTCGCCGTTGCATTCACGTGTACATTCTCCAAGCGATTAGAGTCTCCTCATCAACCTTCCAAATTTCCCGGAGAGGATGAATGCCCGATACGTGTTGGTCACAGATGTTTCTGGCTGGAATCCGAGTGGATTGTATGTGCCCCGATGTGATCTGGCGCGAGTAGGTGCAGCTTGAGATACGACTTCGTTGCGTTCCGAGTTGATTGACCTGAACCATTTATTCCAAGATAGCTTCCTTTAACGCAATGATGTTTCATGAGCAGACTAGTGTGGCTAACTCCAAGATGGTTGATCCGAAGTGATTGTTCATAATAGCGTTCCTCCGTGGCGATTATGCTGAAGGTTCGATACACAGCTAACGAGATTTTACTCCCATCATCATTTTTCTGCATCAACGAGCAAAAACCTGAGGCATATTGCATATTCAACGTCCTAATAACAACATTACCATTGACGACGTTACCTATTTCCTCCAAAGTCAGGCCGAAAACTTAGTACTTAAGGTTTTCAAAATGTCTTAAGTCGCAGGGTTTTTTAACGATTATGTACAAATTCGAATGATTCACAAGAATTTGGGTGCTATAAATTCGAACGTTATACGCGCTTGTATTGAATAAACTAAGTTTTGAAAGAAGCGATGCTTAGCTTTCGATAGCTGGTGTCGTGGCCGCACTTTTTGCAAGTGACAAACTCTTCTTCGATCCTTACTCTTTAAGACAAAAAGTACTTGATGTTGCTGCGACTCGTAAATACCCATGGGGTTTACATCCTCCATTTGGTAGTTGTTCCCTTCCAATTACATGATTCTAGCAGGCTCTCTAATATAACTTCGGCGTTGAGTTGTCATGTCCGGCGTTGGTTAGAGATGGAGTCTGAGCATTCCCGAGATGATCATGTCCGAGATGGCGATTCAAGGTGATCCGGTGCAAAAGTGCATTTGAGTCCGAGTTGATCGTGTGTGCGCCTCCTCTTCCAATGATGGGTAGTGACCGGGTTGTGATACCCGAGTAAAAGATTGTTTGGAGGAGGCCGAGAGGTGATTTTGGTCCGAGACGGATGAAACAAAGTGATTATTCATGATGGCTTCTTCTCGAGCCGATTTCACTGGAAGTTCTATACATAATTAAAGAAATTTCACTCTCTTCATCATTTTCGATAGTTGAGAATAAATATCGGCTACACATTACGACGCGATCCGCACTTCCAAGGCGGCACTTGGTCGAGGGGGGTTGTATCGTCTCCATGAGCAGAGCTGCCCTCCCTGGGAGTCTATGTCATCGCTCGAGGCTCGTGCTCACAATATCAATATCATTCTCGCTTCTTGATTGATGTACACACGAACTTACGATTCGGGTGAGCAAGGTTAGTAAATCTCAAATGACCTCTACAAACGGTATTATTATGGATGCCTTGGTTAGGATATAAAATTAACACTATAGGAATTTCATGACAAGCGATGCGTTCAAGTACATTGACACTATATATAAGAATCAAGCATTTCAATGATTTAAACGCTATTGTGACGGAGTTAAATATAAATGATTACATAAACACAATCCCAACATTTGTATCTTGGTCTCTTTAAGGATTCAAATGCAATTCCCTAATCCGATAACGCCGTATGGAGAATACATAAAATGAAATGTCGTGGTTTATAGTAGATAATCCAGGAACAATCCTGGATGGTCTCTTCCTAAACTATATTGTGAGACATCACCTTCTCCCAAGATATCTTTCATATTTCTCATTCAATACCATTTTGCAATGACCAGATATCATGTCAAGCTTGGAAACTTGTAATTCATAGCTACAGGTGGTAAAGGCATTTCATATTTGCATGTCAAACGTCTCGGATTTACTTTCTCAGATATTGAAGCGAAAATATTCATGCTTTCTTAGGTGGGATGAACTTGACTAGGCCAATCATTCTTTCACATGGCTTATATGAGGAAGCCTTTAGATAGCATTTATCAAAATAACTCGCAGAATGAGAATTGAGGAGGTAAAATGTTCCCTGTTATAGATGAATGTCCCGATGAAGGCGTGCTATTCTGGAACGAACCGACTCAATTTTTCGAGCTGAATTCCCGAAGCGAGCTAGTTGTAAGCGAGTTGACCTGAAGTGACTGCTCTGTCCGATATGGTTCACCTTTCCCGACATACAATGAACTGACCCGAGCTAAGTGTTGCAGGTGAATGGTCGATACGATCCGTTACTCGAGTACGTACCTGCCCGATATGATCTGGCCCGAGATGATTTTGATCCGAGTAAGTTAACTGATTTGCCCCGATGTGGAATTACACGAAGCTGAGTTGCTGCAATTCCCATTGATGCTATGAACAGACTTGGTTGAATTGGTCATTGAATAGAGATGTGCCGATGAACCCAGAGATGGCCCGAGATTGATGCTATGAATCGACATGATTAAAACAACCAATGTTTGATTGAACGTAACGTTTGGTCTCGATGAAGTTGAGTGCCGAGACCCGATTAGCTTGATTGTTTAATCACTTAGAGAACAAAATTCGATAAAGTCCCGAGTTTGACTCTTGTGACCAAGCCCGAGATGTATTCTAGTGAAGTAGCCGAACCCGATGTTGATGGCGGTTTATGCTCTGGAATCATCCGAGATGAAAATGATGATGATCTGAACAAGCTGATAAAAGCTTTGTTCGATTGTGGCAGTTTGTTCCGTGACGATCCCATTCGAAATTCAGTTGATGAGACCCGATTGAATTGCTGATGACTTCACGAATTTCACCTTCCTGTAACTCCCGATGATTTGTTAAGAGAATCACTGCACCAACAAATCAATTGGGTGAATAGTCGAGAAGAGACAAATCAGAAAATCCCCCAAATCAATTAAAGATTTCGTTAGCCAATATTTTCAAAATAGATTGAATGGGTTTGCGAAACGAGCTCCGTTGACCTGTAAATCTCACATCAAAACGAAAATCGAGTAAAGGGTTTTGAAAGAAAATCCAATTTTTGCTCAAGAATAAACCCTAGTTTTCATAGAAAGCTTTTCTTTTAAAACTTGTACTCAAAACTTTTTGATTCAAGTGTTAACAAACAAGATAAGGGATAGATGAGAAGAAGATTCGTCCTGTTTCAGGTTTGTTTTCCGGCGAAGTATCTCTGTTTCCGATTTTGTTGAAGCTTTCTCTGGTTTACACACATGAGACTTCACCGTTTTTGTTGTTTATTGTCTGAAGATAACTTTTTATCGGCAAGGTTACACATTTACCCCTCACACTTCAGTCTCTTTAGCCGGTAGATCAGTACTAACTTCACTGGAACTACTACTTCCAAGCTAAAAACTACATATTTGAGACTCTCGGTCCCCTTTTTTCGGCGCCGGGAATGTAGTTGCTAAAATATAACAACCACACCCAATAAAACCTAACACCTAAGATAAAGATCTACCAACAAGCGAGAAGCAAAGTGCATCAAAGTAAACATGAACATAAGGGTTTTTTACGTGGTTCGGCCATTAATGAAGCCTACATCCACGAGTTTCACTACGATCGGAAGTGTTACATACAAACTCCATTAAAGGGAATATGGTTCTTCTTAAGTTCTAGGTTGTGTGAAGAAGAAGAAGGATCCTCATAAACATCTCTCTCTTTCCCTTATAAAGGGATAGGGATGTACACGAGTTACCATAATGCCCTTAGGGCTGACTAGTTAGGATAAGAGCTAACAAGGTCTTATTTCCTACAAACAATTGTATCTAACAAAGCTACTTCTACCTAGATCTCTCGACACATCTATGTTACATATTTTCTGCTCCTACAAATAACGAGGTGGTTCTAGGACGATAAGATTATCCTCCACATCCAATCTCCATTTCGGGTTTATGCCGTCATCTTTGATCACACATATATTATGTAGGGTGCAGCATGCTTTGGCAGTTTCCTCTACGGTTTCTAAAGTTGGATGATCTTTTTCTTGTGTAGAATTAACCACCTCGACTTTAATCTTAGATAAGCTTCTCTTTCTATTGATTCAATCTGCAAAGTTTGGAGTGTCAAATGTCCCATTTGTGTCGAAGTCAGATTAGCATAATCTATGTAGGGAACTAAAAATTTTATCCATCAACGGAACTTGTCGGTACATTATCCAAGCCACCTTGTTTGTAAAACCCGCCACGTAGAGGAGATATTTGATAAACTTGGTAATCATCCAATGAACCGGCTCGTGACAAAAATATCCGTGAACATGCCCTTGTGACCGACTACTACACCGTAAAGCAATTGAATATGAAGCGCTTTGTGACGTCCATAAGTTGGACATCATAATATGAGTTAACCGTCAATTTTTGTGAATTCGGTTTAGTTATTTGGATACAGTTGTATTGATTGACCTACAACGTTCTCTATACCGTAAACTTTTCAACTCGTTTTAATGTTTTCCATTTCACTTTCATCAAAGCCATTTAACATACTTTGGCATCAAAGATCCCACAAATTTCTTTAGACTCGCACGACATTGTTGATGTTAAGCCGAATTTGGCTTCATCTCGTTGTTTGTTTTTACTCCGAGGCTAGTTTCCATATTAATCTTGCAACAGTTCTTCGAAAATCACTGGTTGTAACTTTTTTCTTGGTTACTGTAAATGGATCCAACTCATTACATATAAAATCGAATGTGGACCACTTCATCCTAAATTCTTGTCGGAATTTTTCCGGATCACAACTTTCCGAGAAAATTTTTGATGGGGCAAATTTTGAAGGGGGCATGGGGGACCAATAAGAAATCAGCATATGTCTTTCATTTTTGGCATGTTTTTTAATATATTTCTATACTCCCAAATTACCCTTTTAAATCAAAACAGACTTTGTTAGTTAACAACTAACCTAAATTACCGTCAATTAGTTACCTAAAAAAAAAAGGCGATTTTTCTTGCGACGTTGACAAAGTCAACATCGATTTCTTCTTCAATCTCTGTAAGATTTCTGGAACTCTCAATTGATTAACGCTTTTGATTTTATGAACTTCTGGTAATTTTTGACATTTTAGCTTTTGTTCTTCCTTTACTTATGACTTAATTTCTATTTCTCGTTATCTTTTGACCTAATTTTTTCAAATTGAAATTTTTGGTTACCCTGATTTTTATCTCTTTTACCTCCTGATGCAAACATTTTATTGATTGATTCTCTCTTTTGTTTATACTAATCTCTGCAACTCAGTTGCTTCTCACGAGTTCTTTCTCTTTGCACTTAACAGTAGGTCATGAGCTAATGGAGGGGCAGTCATAGGGTTTTTCTGAATAACATCATAAGGTTTGATTGCTTTAGAGTGTAAGGCAGTGATGGGACTATTTTTATTGGGGTATTAAATTTGAAGTTCATTGTTCAGGATTCTTCCGTCTTGTACTCGGTCTATTCGTGATTGGTATTGGATTTTGAGACCCTTTTTGATAGGGATTTGAATATTTATATAGTTGTTACTCTAAAGGTTCCGGGGGTACTGAGATCTTACTCTTGTAGGGATTAGAACAAGTCTCAAGTGTTGGTAAATTGAGTATCCTTCTGGTGAAGGAAGGATAGTATTGAAGATTTTTCTCTTAAGATTTGGGATTTTGAGGCACTATTTTGATGGGACTAGTTTATGTTTCTTATAGATTAATGAAATTGAGGAATCCTTAACTTTAAGCCATTGAAGTTCCTTGTTTCTCTATCTCTTGATGTTGTGTGTTATATCTGTTTTTTGGATGAAGTAGTCTTTTCTAAATGATGGTTTTAGTGATAATCCTGTGAAATTATGATATTATTCTCTCTGCTATTATTTACTGCAATTACTTGCAGTTATCTAAAGTTCTGTTCCTCTCTATCAAAAGTTGTGAATTGAATATTCTTCCACTTAAAGATAATTATTTATTAGGAGAGCTTAGTTATTTTTAATCTTGCACTAATTCCCACTGTGAAAGGGTGGCTGTATCAGATGAAGACTTACACTTGGCAAAATTGGTTAACCAATTTAGTTGTTCTTTGATTCTGTGTTCTATAAATATTCATTGCAGACTCTTCACTTCATGTTATCTGTAGTTAAATCATGTTGGGCGTGATGTTTTCTTTACATTATGACAGGTCTATTCATTTTTCATTCCCTAGACAATGTCTTAATGCAGAGCTTAATTGCAATGTCTTTAAACGCCTATCTATTTATACCTTGGTCTCTCAAGGTTCTAAATATGCATTCTTAGTCTTTCTGTTTTATTCACAGTTATCTGTTTATAGTGATCACTTTCCCTTACTGAAATGTCTTTTGCTGCTGAACAAGTTAAAGTTTTAGATTTAGATGAAGATGTTAAAGAATTTCCTCATCTTTTTGCTGCTCCGCTTTGTGATACCACTAGAAGCTACTACAAGACATCAGTGAAGCATAACCTCAATATGATCACCCCTAATAACTCTTTGATTTTAAACTTGCTAAACCCTTTATCAAGAGAATGCCTTATCCTAATCTCTTTGGTGCTTTTTTGCAGTCTGGACCAGCAAGCCAGGGGAGGATATCTTTGATCCGGTATGGGAAAAAACACTTATGCTGTACAAGTTACTATCCTTCGATCTGGTAAACAAAGGTAGGCGGAGAAAGTTATAAACAGATTGGTGATTTCGTCAATGCTGAATCCGCTGTCGGTAACAGGTTTGAAGTTAAGCTGATGGTTCCTCTCAACTCTCCTTTGACTAGGAAGGTTGTTATTAATACTCCTAGTAAAACCTTTTATATGTCTGCTTTTTATCCTCGTCTTCCTTTCCGTGCTTGTAAGCGCTGTTTTGTTCTAATTCATGATGAAGTTAGATGTCGTGAGATTCAAGCTCAAATTTTTGTTAGAGCTTTGCCGCCTCCTACCGCTAGAGCTACTCATATTCTTTATTACAAACCCAAGTTGGAATCGTCTTTGGTGGTTTGGACACATCAAATGTCCGAGCTTCTCACTCTGTAGGGTAGTGCTTCTAGTTCGACTCAAAGCCCTCATCGCTTTCTCAGAAGTCTTCAACCTTCGAGGAATTAGGCAAGTAGAAGCTCAGCTTTCTCGTCTCTGTTGCCTCTCTGCAGGCCTTCTCACGCCTGCTCCTTTAACCATTCGAGAACCGACTAGCAATGTGCCTACTTCACCTCGCCCCTATTCTTTGCCTGCATTTCCTTTCTGTTCGCCTTTTGATAGGAAAGGCAAGAGGCCCAGGACTGAGTTTGAAACAAATCCTTTTTCTTTCATGCCTACTCCTCATTGGTCTACGGTGTCTTCTGTGGCTCCATTTATTCCTCCGTCTGATATTTCCTTTAATTTGGGGTCTGTTGGAGAATCCTCCTCAAATGGTGATACTCATGGAAATATGTTTTGGTCCTCTTCATGTTCATCCTTCTCTCAGACTATTGTGTCGCCATCGGGTAGTTCTTCGGGCTTTACTTTCAGCCTTCGCTTGAATTAAGTTTTGCCTCTGCTTCCTTTGGTACTTTTATGCCTGGTAATGATAACTTGAATGAGAATGATATTTTTGGGACTAATGTGAGTTCTAATGAAGCTGTCATCCTTGAGCCTATGCCTCTATCAACTCTCCCGCCTGAACCAGAGGTTTCTGATGAAGAATTTGAGAGGGAGATAGACCTTATGATGTTGGATGAAGACCCTATGGAAGCTGTTGCCTCTCCTGCTCATGACCATGTAAGTCTCTCTATTTCTCGAAGTTTTACATTTTAGCTAAGTGTCTTACTGTTTATTACGACTTTCACTTGTTTTTTGTTCTATCTTTTTATTACCATTCTGTCTGGATCTTACTTGGTTTTTATTCGTCTTTTTAATCATGAATTTTTTAAGTTGGAACATTAATGGGTGTTGTTCTGACAAGAAATGGAGGCATTTATTATCCCTTTTTAGAAAGTTTAAGTTCGATAGTATATGTTTGCTTGAAACTATGGTTGACGCCATTACGCTTAAAAATTCACGCATCATCTTCCCTTTGATTCTTGGGTTATCATTCTGCCAGTTGGTAAGTCCTAAGGTTAGCTTTTGGGTACTTTGAAAATTCGAATATTGAATTTTTAGGTTTTTCTTTGAACATGATTCATATTTTGTGTGATGTCTCGCCTGCCATCAAGAATTGTTTGGTTACTTTCATTTATGGTTCTCTAAACTTATCAAGCATTAGAAATCAGTGGAATTTTCTTAATGATATGAATGATAACAACTGAAATCCTTGGCTACTACTAGGTGATTTTAATTTTATTTTGCATTCTTCGGAAAAACAAGGAGGTAATCCTAATAGCTTCATTGCTCCCAAATTTGTTAGAGATAGTTTGTTAAGCATGAACATGAATGAAGTCTTTTCCTTTGGTAATCCCTTTACTTAGTGCAATAGAAGGTTTAAGAATCCAAGAGAGCTAATTTTTGAAAAGTTAGATAGGGCTTTTATGAATGATGAATGGGTCAGTGTCCTTCCTCAAACTAGAGTCACTAATCTAGGAAGAATATACTCTGATCACTGTCCAGTGCTGGTTAAATGTTTTCATTATGAGAAAAAAGCTTATATTCCTTTTAAGTTCTTCAAGTGTTGGCAGCTGAACCCTGAGTTCAAGGACATCTTACACTTTTCTTGGAATAAGAGGTTTAATGGTTCTCCTACTTTTGTTGTGGTCAATAAGCTTAAGAATGTGAATCTTGAATTGAGTAAATGGAATGTCAACTCCTTTGGTCATATCAAGTCTACTATTGGAAGACTTAATTCTCAATTAGAAAAACTTCGGAGATGTTGCCTTGATTCCCTCAGTTGGAGAGTATATTTTTGAATTATTCTAAACAGTTGGACTATTGGTATGAAATTGAACATAGTTTTTATCAGCAGAAATCTAGAATAGATTATTTTACTCAGTATGATAGGAACACAAGTTATTTCCATAACTCAGTTAAACTTAGAAACATGTACAATACCATTCATACGGTTAGGGATGATCAAGGTAATTGGTTAGAAAGCAGGGACCAAGTCTTTCAAGTTTTCTTAAAGCATTTTAAGAAAATCTACACTTCTACTAAACCTCGTAATTGTGATATTAAGGAAGTCCTTAGGTTTGTTGAGCCTAAAATTTCTGATGAAGATAATACTTTTTTGATTGCCATTCCTTCAGAACAGGAAATTAGGGACACGGTAAATACTTTAACTTTTGAGTTCCCCGGGCCGATGGGTTTTCAGTAGGTTTTTTTTAATAATTGGGAGATAGTTCATTCAAGTTGTTTCTCATGTCCGAGCTTTCTTTACTAATAGATTCCTTTTGAAACAGTTAATTTTTCTTTTATCTCTTTCCCAAGATCAAGAATCCTTCTTCTCCTCATGATTTTAGACCCATAATTTTATCGAACACAGTTGTTGATGGTGGTTTTTAAACAAGGGGTAAAATCGTAAAACCCCATGACCTAGTGTTACCCGCAACACATTAACTAAGAGCATTTAACTCAGGTGTAAATAATTAATATGGGTATTTTTTTCAAAATAACAAATTAGGGTTTTCAACACAGAACCCTAATTCCAAGACCAAGCCGCATACTGCGCACCATGGCAACCATGCAATACCAAGCCGCACTCTGCGCACCATGGAAACCCATGCCAAACCAAGCCGCACTCTGCGCACCATGGCAAACATGCCAAACCAAGCCGCACTGTAGCACCATGGCAAATCCATGCCAAACCAAGCCGCACTCCGCACACCATGGCAACAACGCCAAACCAAGCCAGCATCACCGCGCACCGAAGCAACAACGCCAAAACCAAACCACGCACCACATTCATTGGCAACCATGCCAAACTAAGCGTATGCCATTGGCACATGCCAAATATAGCGCCCTAGGTTTGCAAGACTTGCAACTAGGTCAACATGGCTGCACGTGCCATTGGCACATGCCAACACGTGTTGCGAGCCATATTTCCAAGCCGCTTATGCCTTGGCCCACGCCAAATATAGCGCCCTAGGTTTGCAAGACTTGCAACTAGGTCAACATGGCCGCACGTACCATTGGCACATGCCAACACGTGTTGCGGGCCATTTTCCAAGCCGCTATGCCTTTGGCCCACGCTAAATATAGCGCCCTAGGTTTGCAAGACTTGCAACTAGGTCAACATGGCCGCACGTGCCATTGGCACATGCCAACACGTGTTGCGAGCCATATTTCAAGCCGCTATGCCTTTGGCCCACGCCAAATATAGCGCCCTAGGTTTGCAAGACTTGCAACTAGGTTAACATGGCCGCACGTGCCATTGGCACATGCCAACACGTGTTGCGAGCCATATTTCCAAGCCGCTATGCCTTTGGCCCACGCCAAATATAGCGCCCTAGGTTTGCAAGACTTGCAACTAGGTCAACATGGCCGCACGTGCCATTGGCACATGCCAACACGTGTTAGAGCCATATTTCCAAGCCGCTATGCCTTTGGCCCACGCCAAATATAGCGCTCTAGGTTTGCAAGACTTGCAACTAGGTTAACATGGCCGCACGTGCCATTGGCATGCCAACACGTGTTGCGAGCCATATTTCCAAGCCGCTATGCCTTTGGCCCACGCTAAATATAGCGCCCTAGGTTTGCAAGACTTGCAACTAGGTCAACATGGCCGCACGTGCCATTGGCACATGCCGCACGTGTTGCGAAAGCCATATTTCCAAGCCGCTATGCCTTTGGCCCACGCCAAATATAGCGCCCTAGGTTTGCAAGACTTGCAACTAGGTTAACATGGCCTCACGTGCCATTGGCACATGCCAACACGTGTTGCAAGCCATAATTCCAAGACGCTACGCCTTTGGCCCATGCCAGACATAGCGCCCTAGGCTTGCAAGACTTGCAACTAGGTCAACATGGCCGCACATGCCATTGGCACATGCCAAACACACACGCTGGTAGCCTAACTTGCAAACCGTGCAACCTACCACCAAGGCATTCCGCACATGCTGCTGGTGCACATGCTAAACACACACGCTGGTAGCCTAACTTGCAAACTGTGCAACCTACCACTAAGCATTCTGCACATGCCATTGGCATATGCCAAACCCACACGTTGGTAACCTAACTTGCAAACCGTGCAACCTACCACCAAGGCATTAGCACATGCCATTGGCATATGCCACACGCGTCACTAGTATGGCGCCACTTGCACTCAAGATGCAACCAACACTCGAGAACATCAACACAAACGGGGATGCTTCTTTAGGTTTTGGTTTGGCGGTCACAAACATGCGAGCTTACTCTCTCACATTAAGAAAGCGTGAAAAGGAATAAAGCGGTCAAATAAAAGAGAAATAATGGTGAAAAACGTTTTCACCCATTAAACCATCACGATTACCACCTCCTCCTATTATTTCTTTACTCTCTTCCTTCATGAGGCCGGGTACGTTGATCTCGACTTGTATAAATAGGTCTTACCTATTTCCACCCGAGTCTCACGGAGAAAAATACTATACTCTCAGAAGGCAACTTTGCAAGCTCTCCCAAAAGCTTCCACCTCTTGCAAGCTTCTAAACTTTCACTTTCGATACAAGTCGAGACTTTTCTTATTCTTCAACACCTTTCTTTGCTTCCTCCCAAATCAACCCTTCTCCTCCACTTTGTGACCGAAGCAAGTCTGAACGGCCATTTCTTGGTTTAGGCCGGACTTATACGATTGATCTCTCGAATCTATAAAGTGCTCACGTGCGGCACATTTGTTTAGGATTTGAACCAGTTTCTCACTCACCTACCGAATTTACCGAAATCGGGTGAAACGATTTTTTACCCATAAACAATTGGCGACCACGGTGGGAGGATTGATCTATCGGTTACAACACCAAGCTCAACTCGATTTCGTTTTTCCGAACGTCAAATCCCAACATGGTGGAACTCGGTCCGGGCGGCCGCAGAACACCCGGTAGCGGAACGCGCTCCCGATGTTAGCATCTCTCCCAATAACGTCATTACGTCACCGGCCGACAACAAAGAACGTCGAATGCACTCCCTCAAGTGTAACACCGCCACTACTGGGGCTGAGCCGCTGCCTCCTCTAGTGTCTGCACAACCCTCTAATCACGGCAACGAGAATATTTCTTCAGGTATTACACCCCCAGTCACCAGAGCTAGGGCCGCCGCTGCGACCCCAAATGCTTCGTCCAGCATGGCGCCTCCGACCACAACTAAGGCTCCAACTCCCCGCCAACGGGACGAAAACCTTAGGAGGGACAAGAGGAAGTCGCCCTTACGTCACCATCAGATCTGATGGAACGACAAGAGATGCTCGCCGTGAGCCTAGAGACATATGGTTTCAACGCGAAGGAGGTACTCATCTTCCTCAAGACCCCGACAGAACGACTACCACGTGAGTCGCGCCCTCCCGAGCCATTCGAGACGCCTCAAACAACCCCGACGCCAGCACCTCGGCGGAGCACGCCTTCATGGATGAGAAAATTCGCACTAGAAACCCGTTGGAAAGGAATCAGCCACCCAACTTTGTCACGAGAGAAGATTTGGAACAACTCCTCCGCAACCAAATCAAAAATGATGAGTTGGACGTGCATCATCACCAACCCCCTCACCCATCCGAAATACAGAGAATCCCTCTCCCAAGGGGGGTACTCTTCTCCTCAATTTACCCTTGCATGCGATGGTACCAGGAATGCACGTGAACATGTTTCTCGTTTCTTGGAGTCCTTGGGTGAACATGAATATAATCACGTTCTTCGTTTAAGGGAATTCTCAAAATCACTTTCCGGAAGGGCGTATACATGGTACAACAAAGATCCCACCGAGCAAAGATTCCCAACTGGAGTAGCATGGTCACTGCATTTTACAGGAAATACTTCTTCGTGTCCGAACAAGTTACTTTTTCAGACCTCGGGAGAATGTACCAGTGGGATAACGAACATCCGAATGATTTCGTCAAAAGGTTCAGGGTTCAAGCACTCGACTGTCACGACCCAAACGTGACCGAGCAACAATTGGTAAACGCATGAATCAATGGTATGGTCCCAATCTACCGCGCCACCTAGAAAACTTGCGTTTCCAAACGTTCTCCGAACTCCATGAGGCCGCCGGACGATTTGCAACAACAAAGACCAACGTTCTTTGGAAAGAACTAGGCCAACTCGAATTGAAGACGCGTGAAACTCGCGGGAGTAGACGCCTCATCGACCAAATAATTTAATGCCGGCTCATCCTCCGTGAACATAGTGAACGAAAGAGGAAAAAGGAAAGCCGCAACTACGAGCCACCCGGTAAACGTGAAGCACCGCGACACAACGGAAACCTCGCAACGGAAGATCGTCACCAAAACTCCCGTGCAGCATCGAGACCGAAGGAAATACCCTTGATTTCCCATTCCCCATCGAGGAGGTGATTGACCTCCCGAAGCCTGGGTTCAAGATGATGTCATCGGAATGCCACCGCTGGGACGTCCATAACCCCCGGGCTGAGATGGCGAACCTAAATACCGGCCATTACCACAGTTCGTTCATCACCCGACTAGCGATTGTAACGGACTAAAGCATATTTTCAAAGAAAGGATAGAAGCGGAGAACTCCAACTAGGGAGACGAAAGAGTGCATCAAGACCCACTCCCCATAAGAAACTGCGGGTCCTCTCGGGAATTCCGTGCACGAGACTCCGTGCAATCCATGATGCAACATGTATGCGAAATTCTCTATCTTTCCAAGGTGCGGCGCCAAGATATTTTCGCAGCTCTCAATCGTGTTGTATCCGAGCCAACGGCTTTTCTCTCATCGGAACCCACGCCAGGGGCCCAAGCTCTCAAGCGGGCGAAACCAAAAAGGAGAACTGGGCCGCTAACCACGTCCGTTTAAGAGGTAACAAATTTGACGACACGCTCATCGACACGACCTCCTACCACAACATCATTACTTTCAAGACACTAAAGGCGGCAAGGATTTATGAAACAAGACGCTACCTATTCCCGTCCCGTGATTAAGAACTTGGGAGGAGAAGCTTTGAACGCGCATGGCTACATCAACTTAGAGATCGAGATGGGAGACGCTATAACGCATAGCAAGTTCCACATTGTCAAAGAACTAGATCATGACATGATTTTGGGACGCCTATGGGTGCTCGACAACAAAGCGAAACTGGATGTACACCCTCTGCCGATATCCACGCCTGAAGGAATTCCCAACAAATCATCCCACGGTTTATCGCATCAACGAGCTATTGAAGGAACCCAGGGCATCCGGAGAGGACCCGTTGGCGCTAGCCCATGATTTTCAAATGCAAGTAAGTCTGACCGAAAGCAATCTTTCCCGCAACCGGTCCTTTCTTCCCATTCCTCGTCATGGGGACTCGGCGCAACAACCGGCACAAACGCTTGTCAAAAATGTGAATGGGGAGGCTGGACCATTCGAACACTTTAGAAGCACGGAAGCTTCTATCGAAGCCAACGAAGCCAAGGCTCAAATGGTTACATGACGTCTGAACCCGTTTTCAATCGGAGATGTAGTGGCTAAGGAAAGCTCGTTTCAAGTTGGGAGGATGACGGTAAAAATGGATTTGCCTGATGAAGGTGAAGGCGAGCTGTATCTGGTTACGGATACCCTTTTGGGAGGATATTGCAAGCTCATCAATACGGACACACCTGAAGGCGTGATAGTTCACTCGCGATGGCTCAAGGAATCCAATCCCTAAAATGTTGTACTTCCCAATCACTCCCTTTTTCAGTACTTCCTTTAACAATCCCTCTTAATAGCTGTACTTCCCCAGGATGAATACACCGTTTGTATTTTCCCTAGGGATCTCCCCTTTTGTCAAAAAAAAAAATGTATCTCTTTCCAAGCGAATCATTCAGATATCAGAGAAATACATCAGAAGAACCCAAAAAACCATTGCCGAGCCATCATACCACAATCTCTTTCAAAAATATATATATGAAGCAAATTGTTTACTGATGAAGAAGAAAGGGAAAGATGAGTTTACCACAAAAAAAAAAAAAAAAACAAACATCGGGGAACTAAGCGACTACGTAAATGACAAAAGGGAGGAACTAGCCCTCGAAGGATGGAGCGCAAGTCCCTTCGGGCAAAGCTATCTTCAAGCACTTCCCCCAGCAATCTTTCGGGCAGCAAAGGTTCCATTCAACGGTTTTAGCAGCGGCAACCTCAACATCCCATCCCGAAGCGACCCGCGGCGACGGCAGTGTCCTCCCCGACAACCATTCCAAATACGCCACCATGACACCTCCCAGTGTCGTCAATAACACCTTTGGCATCAACTTCAAAGGCTGTCTCGCTCCTATCATATGCTCTTTCGAAAGTTTTCTCATTGGCCTTCGAAGAAAGTTTGTTGATTCATCCACATCAAAATCGAGAATCATGGCGTTCTCCTCCAAGCGTCCACCGAACCCAAGGGAGTCCGAACATGCACTGTTCTTCGCGGGGATAGATGGGAGGGAGGTCCTAATAATTTCATTAGCTTCATGGAACAAAGATTCAATCCCAACCAATACCTCCTCAAGAGAAGAAGATCGATATCGCGATTACCAAGTCCTTTTAGAAAAGTTAAAGGCACGGCCATCTCTCGGAAGGTCCCATCATACACTTGCAAAAAATGGAAGATGATCAAGTTCCATCTGTCTATACACATATAAAAAAGAGGATAGCGTGAACAAAGAAGAAGAAGAAAACGTCTTAAGCAAAGCAAAGGAAAAGGGGAATCAACAGGAAGAACCCTTTCCCAAACAAGGGAGACGATGCATTCGCGTTGGGTATGAATACGGAACCTTAAAAAAATAATAATAATAATAAAAAAAAAAAAAAAAAAAAAAAAAAGGAAAAGGAAGCAATGAAGGACATAACGCTTCCAGATTTTTTGGCATGGATGATACCCTAATTGAGGCCGCACGTGAAGGAAAGCAAGATAAGGAAACTTTGTTATCCGAAGAAACGCCTACTCCTCCCTTGTTTACATCGACCACGCCCGGAAGCACGCACAAACTTCCACATCGCGCCGCCCCACCAAATGGGCACACTCGGTTTCCCAATTCCACGCAACTTCCCAAAGTCGCCCAAGCTGCACCGGCCCCGCCAATTGCACCGACTTCCCTATGACCGCCCAAGTCACGCCTGCAAGCACGCGCGGTTTCTACACTTTGCGTCGGGCCCACCAGCTAGCACACTCAATTTCCCAAATTCCGCCAACTTCCCAACGTTGCCCAAGCTGCACCTACCCCACCAATTGTGCCCCGACCTCAGATTTGTGCAAAACTACCAGAGGCAAGGATTCCAAATCCTATTTATAAAAGGTCGGACAAGCAAGGATTCCAAATCCTATTTATAAAGGTCGAGACAAGCCTCCTTCAATTTTCTTTACGTTTTCTTGTTAATAGTTTGTCACCATCTTATGCTTACCTCATGACAAAGCCCCCGTTCCGAGCTAGCGGGGGACTTAATGTTGATGGTGGTTTTTAAACAAGGGGTAAAATCGTAAAACCCCATGACCTAGTGTTAACCGCAACACATTAACTAAGAGCATTTAACTCAGTGTAAATAATTAATAGGGTATTTTTTCAAAATACCAAATTAGGGTTTTCAACACAGAACCCTAATTCCAAGACCAAGCCGCATACTGCGAACCATGGCAACCATGCCAAACCAAGCCGCACTCTGCGCACCATGGCAACCATGCCAAACCAAGCCGCACTCTGCGCACCACGGCAACCATGCCAAACCAAGCCGCACTCTGCGCACCATGGCAACCATGCCAAACCAAGCCGCACTCTGCGCACCATGGCAACCATGCCAAACCAAGCCGCACTCAACACCATGGCAACCATGCCAAACCAAGCCGCACTCTGCGCACCATGGCAACCATGCCAAACCAAGCCGCACTCTGCGCACCATGGCAACCATGCCAAACCAAGCCGCACTCTGCACACCATGGCAACAACGCCAAACCAAGCCGCATACTGCGCACCAGGGCAACAACGCCAAAACCAAACCACGTACCACATTCATTGGCAACCATGCCAAACTAAGCCGCTATGCCATTGGGCACATGCCAAATATAGCGCCCTAGGTTTGCAAGACTTAGCAACTAGGTCAACATGGCCGCACGTGTCATTGGCACATGCCAACACGTGTTGCGAGCCATATTTCCAAGCCGCTATGCCTTTGGCCCACGCCAAATATAGCGCCCTAGGTTTGCAAGACTTGCAACTAGGACAACATAGCCAAGACGTACCATTGGCACATGCCAACACGTGTTGCGCCATATTTCAAGCCGCTATGCCTTTGGCCCATGCCAAATATAGCGCCCTAGGTTTTCAAGACTTGCAACTAGGTCAACATGGCCGCACGTGCCATTGGCACATGCCAACACGTGTTGCGAGCCATATTTCCAAGCCGCTATGCCTTTGGCCCACGCCAAATATAGCGCCCTAGGTTTGCAAGACTTGCAATTAGGTTAACATGGCCGCACGTGCCATTGGCACATGCCAACACGTGTTGCGAGCCATATTTCCAAGCCGCTATGCCTTTGGCCCACGCCAAATATAGCGCCCTAGGTTTGCAAGACTTGCAACTAGGTCAACATGGCCGCACGTGCCATTGGCACATGCCAACACGTGTTGCGAGCCATATTTCCAAGCCGCTATGCCTTTGGCCCACGCCAAATATAGCGCCCTAGGTTTGCAAGACTTGCAAATAGGTCAACATGGCCGCACGTGCCATTGGCACATGCCAACACGTGTTGCGAGCCATATTTCCAAGCCGCTATGCCTTTGGCCCACGCCAAATATAGCGCCCTAGGTTTGCAAGACTTGCAACTAGGTCAACATGGCCAAGCACGTGCCATTGGCACATGCCAACACGTATTGCAGCCATATTTCCAAGCAGCTATGCCTTTGGCCCACGCCAAATATAGCACCCTAGGTTTGCAAGACTTGCAACTAGGTTAACATGGCCGCGTGCCATTGGCACATGCCACACGTGTTGCAAGCCATATTTCCAAGCCGCTACGCCTTTGGCCCACGCTGACATAGCGCCCTAGGCTTACAAGACTTGCAACTAGGTCAACATGGCCGCACATGCCATTGGCACATGCCAAACACACACGTTTGGTAGCCTAACTTGCAAACCGTGCAACCTACCACCAAGGCATTCCCGCACATGCCATTGGCATATGCCAAACCCACACGCTGGTAACCTAACTTGCAAAACTTGCAACCTACCACCAAGGCATTCCGCACATGCCATTGGCACATGCCACACGCACCACTAGCGGCGCCACTTGCACTCAAGATGCAACCAACACTCGAGACATCAACACAAACTGGGGATGCTTCTTTAGGGTTTTGGTTTGGCGGTCACAACATGCAGCGTACACTACGCTCACATTAAGAAAGCGTGAAAAGGAGTAAAGCGGTCAAATAAAAGAGGAAATAATGGTGAAAAACGTTTTCACCCATTAAACCATGCGGTTACCACCTCCTCCCATTATTTCACCCTTTACTCTCTTCATTCATGAGGCGTGGTACGTTTCAATCTCGACTTGTATAAATAGGTCTTACCTATTTCCACCCCACAACAAGTCTCGGTCGGGAGAAAAATACTATACTCTCGGAAAGGCAACTTTGCAAGCTCTCCCAAAAGCTTCGATGAGTGCCAAATAGTGCATATTTATACACCTTTTTTATTGGCATTTTACTCATCTTTTGCGCTTAGAAATCGAGATATTATCCCATTCTCGTGTTTTCTTTGTTTTCAAGAATAAATATTTGTATTAATTAATTTGTATTTTTAGGTAATAAATAAAGCCCTGGAGAATCTCGAGGAGCCAAAAGAGCGAGAAGAATTGGAGACGAGCATCCTATGGAGCGGAATAACAAAAGCCCGCGCGCGAATCAGTTACAACCCAACAAGGAAGACATGGGCTAGAGCTACCCACGACCCGGATCCGAACCCGCTCATCCCGAGCCGTTGAGATCTCGCCCAGATGCATCCTACGGTCGCTTCATCGCTTATATCTATTTCTCGATGCTCCCGTGCAACGCCAGATCACTCCGAGTCACATTCAGCCGTTCAGATCTCCCCTCGCTACATCCAACGCTCGCTCAGCCCGTCCCATCGAGCTTTGATACACCCGCTTCACAACACACTCCCTATATAACCTCCCATCTACCGACACCTTCTTCTTCCTCTCTTTCTTTTCTCTTTCCCTTACCCGACCATGGCAGAGCTCTGCTCTCCCCCATCTCCTTCACCCGACCATGGCAGAGCGTCTCCATCTCCTCCACAATCGCCGCGACCACCAACAACATCGGCGGCCCGACCACCTCTAGTTTTCTCTATCTCCATCTGACTTCTCCACCCTAGAAGTTTCCAGCTCGAGATAGATAAAACTAGGCTTCGATCAGTGGAGAAACATCAATCGGGCCGCAGAGCAGAGGGAACACACAATTCAGAGTATGGGTGAGATTGGGTACGATTTATTTTGTGTTTATTTTCGATCTGTGAAGAATTAGGGTTTGGGTAGTTTTGAGATGGGTTGCATGTATAAATAGAGGGAACTGTGGGTGTTTGAGGGTTACGCTGGATTAGCTGTGGCGATCATTTAGGTTTAACTTTGTTATTTTTATCATGTTTTAATTTAGTTGCAAGGTTTCATTGAAACCCTAACTCTGTTTGAGTTCAATTTGTTGAATGTTCTTGAGAGCTTAATTGAATTAGATAGCTTCAATCCTAGCATCTAACACTCTTCTCTCACAATGCATGCCAACGCCATGGATGCATTGTAGTTAGGTTACACTTGTGTTTAGTATGCTGCAGCTCAATCCTTAGAGTTATAGGCTAATTCCTTTGATTAGTTATACTTAAGTAGATAACTAATGCTCTGGGTTAGTACCCTTAGCTGTGTATTGAAGTTTCACTAGGTGAAACCCTTTAGATGAGTGGTAGAATTGACAATCTTCACTCATCTGACATAGGAACAAGAGCTTCAACATAGTTGATCACATGATAGGAATTAGTGGTGGACTTGAAAACCTTAGCATACCTCTGTCACTGTTTACCTTAGTTTAGGTTCATACCATTACAACTCAGCCGTTTCGGCACAAAAATATCTGTATTACCATCTGTGTTACATTGTCACTCTCGAATTCAGTCGAAGAAGCCTTAGATCACACACGAAGCACCCCTCGTCTCTGTGGATCGACCCGTACTTGCCGCGTCTCCGATAGACGCCGTGCACTTGCGGTATTACACGTAGGTCAAAAATTCATACACTTTCCGGGCCTACCAAGTTTTTGGCGCCGCTGCCGGGGACTTGGCGCGTGCCCTGTGATCCATTGCTTGCTTTGCTAAGTTCCATCTATCCCCTGTACATATTCACATATTGTTATTTTCAACCCCGTGTTAGTGTAACTTAGTTAATTTGTCTTGCATCTTCACTGTTAATGCATCAATACCTTAGTGGTGCAACTTAGTTACAATCATATTATTGTTAGCTGTAGTTAGCTCATATTTGATCATCTTCATCCATCTCAGTGCATATCTGTAATATAGTAGCATCAGCTGTAGCTTTTTATTATTTGTGCTCATTCATTGAAGGTAAAGAGCTGTAAGCTCATTTGTGCTTATCTCATTTGTGCTTAACTCAAGTCAGCCTGACCTGGTGTAGCACCTTTGTTCATTTCAGCTGTGTCATATCAGCATAAAACATATTGGCATTTCTCATCCATCAGTAGCCCCTGTGATTAGCTCAAACACACTCTATTGGAACTGAGCATTTATGAATCTCATTCTGCCCTGAGTTGTAACTCAGGAGAGCAGTTTGAAGCATCTGTCATGCTGTAGAGTAGTCATAGCTAATTTTGTTCAAACTGTGCACATCTCTTTGTCATTGCTTTAAACTTTGCAAGTCTGAGCACTGAAGCTAGCTGTGGGTTACAGGTACCTGCTATGCTACTTGGCTGCTGCTGCTGCTGAGCAAGCCAAAGGAAGGGAGACCAAGGAAAGGCCCAGATCTTGAGCATGTCTTCTCGTGCAAACCGTTAAGCCGAGCCAACCCTGTGGTACTTGATATGCTTGCTGCTTGTGCTTTGAGCTATTGAGCGGCTGAGCTCTTTGAGCAACCAAAGAAAGGGAGGCGAGAGCGGAATAACACAGCCATTGTGGCTAAACCGGTTAGTCAATTTTGTTATACTCTATACCGCATGTTCGTATTGCAAGCAGAGTACAACCCCGAATGTATGCTAAAACCTTGAATGATTGAATGTATGCTTGTAGTTGACCTTGTGCCCACACCTGTAAGCCTGTCACATGTTAGCTAAGAACCTTAACCTTGTGCTAATTCTTGTCTGAGCCTCCACTGTGTTGAACCAAGCATTATTAAAAACTCTACATACACCTGAGTGTTGCATACACCTGAGTTGCATACACCTGAAGTTCACTCAGCTTGTATGCTCTGTAAACCTTAGTAAGCCATTCTCTGTGCTGTAATTTGTTGCTGCTAAGTTTTGAGAGTCAATTGCCAATCTGTGCATTCAGCCAAAATGCATGAACCTGAAGGCGCCTGAGGCCATGTGTGATGTATCTTGCATGAGTTGTGTTGTTCACCTTACCCAATCTGTGCTTTACTTGTCTGTGCATCTGCAACAGTCAACCTGAGCACTTGTGTAACCCACCCTGAGCACAACTCCAGCCCCTGCAGCTGTGAGTTGAAGCTACAAGTTTGAGTCACAACTTGGAAAACCAAGTGGTTATAGCCAACCCTGAGCATATCCTTGAAACCACTTTGAGCCAATCCTGTTGAATGACCTGTGCATAACCCTGTGGAGTGAGTTGTGTGCATAATTATATTGGCTGAAACCTGGTAAGCTAGGAACCTTGCATACCCGCTTTTGCCTTGGCTATTGCAAGCCTTATTTTGTGCATAACCTGTGTAAGCCTGCTAAGCTTGCCCTGTACAAGCTGTGCTGTGCTGTGACCTGCATACAATGTGTGCACAGGCTTGCCAAGCCAAGCTGTGAACTCAGCAAGCACTTCTCTGTGCTTAAAATTGTGAAATTGTGTGAGTGGCATACACCTACAGCCTGAGTTGCCAACTGATAGACTAAGCCCCATCTGGGCTGGTCCGTGCACAAAGCTTTAAAGCCCACCGCCCATAACCTCGGGGTTGAACATTTACACTGTTTGGGCTGGAGCTGGGCTTACACCAAACTGAGCCCACAAGAACACAAGCACCCGGGCCTGAGCTTTCTCACTGGGCTGCTTAGGCTAAACCTATTAGCTGGGCTGTGTAGCCAATTGAGCTCACAAAACCTAGGCTTTGCACACAATTGCTGGGCTTCCTACAAAACCAAACAACAAGCCCACATAAACCAAACTTACCCAACAAAACCAAATGAAGCCCAACAAAACCAAATCCCTATAAACCAAAACTCACAAAAACCAAGCAACAAGCCCACAACAAACCAAAACCCAACAAACCAAACCAATCCCAACAAAACCAAACTTAGTCCACTACAATTGGGCTTTGAGTTCAATTTGAGTACTAAATCATGTCAGGATATTGGTCTGCAACTGGGGATTCAAACAAATCCCTTAGAGAGCTTGCTTACGGGCACCTTTCACAGGATGAACACCCCACATACCATAGTGACTTTAGGGAATTTTATGGGCCTTCTCGGGCCCCGATCTCACATACCCTAATCATTATGATCACATACATCATCCACCACAAAGTTGAAAATGAACAATTTTCTCATACCCATCATCACTTTTAGATCAATTAGAAGCTCGACTATCCGCTTTAGATAGGCAATCCGCTTAGAAAGGCAATCTGTCGAATCTAGTTTTTCTAGGCAATATGAAATGCATGCTTGCACCTTATGTGGTGGCTTAGACCACCCTGCTGAGTACTTTATTATATTTTGCATGCTTTTAGACAAAGCTAGGGAAACCATGATAATCCAATGTACGAAGTGTCTAGAAGTGACTATTGGGACCATAATCAACCCCGCACACATGCATCATTCACCACGGTGGGGAGATGAACAATTTTATACTCCCCAACTCCTAGTTTGCAATCAACAATGGAAGCACTCATGGAGAAAAATGCTAGGCTTGAAATGAATGCAATACATGACCATCCACATAGCAACATGTCTGAATTTCCCTTCTCTAGTGAACCTCATGCACAACCCTATCCATATGAGGAGTGCATACCCACTAGTGAAGACTCTCCTTTCATTGAACAACATAATAAAATTCTAGATTATCAAAAGTCAATTGACCAAAGGTTTGAGAGTTTAGAACTCAAATTGAGTCAAATCTGTGATGCACTAAATGAGGAGAGGGAGGAATTTCAGGTGAAATGCAGTTTGATGATGATGATGATGATGAATATGAAGAGCATGTGTATTTTGAAAATGTAGTAGAATCTTTAGGTTCGAGACATTAAGTGCCTCTTCAGAACCCTATGAATGATGCTTCTTCCGATATTCATGCATGTGATATTGATGTGGAATCTATGCAATTATCTGTGAAAGTGAACATGATTTACCCTCTTGACTTTGGGAAAGTGTGTGATGGTACAAATGATTTTATACATGAACACAACTTAGATGTACCTAACCTCTCTCCGAGTCACAAATTGAAACTCCTCCACCAAACCTAGGTGTAGTTTGTCACAAAATTGCAAAACCAACTTTTCCGAAAATGCCTAATCTAGGCCTAGAACTTTGTGCTTCCCAAGTCCTCTTGGACTATTTTGCATCAAAGTATAACACTTTAAGGAGCCACAGTTGGAATGTGTATGTCTGCTGTAATTAGCAAAACTCATTTTGAGTTAGACCTTTTGCATGATGTACCTTTAAAATTGCAAGATTTTGTGCTCTCAAACACACCCGTTCACAAGTTTAGGTTTGGGAAGCTCATTCACATACAAACAGTCTACTTGCACTCTCATATTATATTTGTGTAAGGTCATTAATGTGTGTACATATTTTCTATTGGGTTGATCCTCAACTCTTTAGACCTGTTAGTTTATGGTGAATTTTCATTGTATATAATCCAAGAGGACTTATTAAATTTTCTTTTCTTTCTTGGAAACGGTTGAGTCTTCTTGTGAATATTTTGTGCTAATCCGATATGATCTCCACCGAGAATGTTGGATTCTAGCCTTGACTAGTGAAGCTCTAACCGTGCTCCCGCCGACATCCCAGGTAATCTCTTCCCCTTTTCTCTTTTTCAAAGATAGTTCTCATGGTATGTGACGGTTTAAATTTGTATTATATGTTGACACATTGAGGACAATGTTTGATTTAGGTTTGGGGGTGCATTTGCACATTTTTTGCATATAGAGTTTTTAATTTTTTAATTTTTTTAATCTTTTATTTTCCAAAAAAAAAAAAAATTTAAAAAAAAAAAAAAAAATTAAAACTTTTTTTTTGTAAAAACCTCCAACTTTTAGAGATTTTAGAGTCACTAGCATGCTTTTAGCTATGTTTACATAGAGATTCTGACCGAAATAACAGAACTTGGAAGTACCGGAGAACACAATCGGGTTTCTTAGTTGATTAGAGCGTTAAAGTTGGATTTAACCATACCTGGGAGGGCTAATTAGGTGCTTTGTTTAGATATTCGGTAGTAGAATTGTGATCACCCATAGTGGAGACTACCCATTTTACATCAAGTGAGGCACCAACCTTCAATTTTTTGCAACTTTCTAAAAAAGTCATTAGAGTGTGTGTCACCTTACGTAAATTCCGGTAGGAATGGTGAGCTACCCAACTTCGCACCACTTTCAGCACTACTTTTGATCTCTTGAGTGCTAGTTTTTGTCAATCATGAGGGTGACGTCTAAAGAAGAAAACTCCTTCTAAATACCGATTTGTAGTTAGCATCATTCTCTCTCTCAATCAAAGCAAGACCCATAGAAACACATCATCGTCGAAGAACCTGACGAGAATCGAGAATATTGAAAGAAAAATTGATATAGTCCAAGGTTTATGTGCAACAAAGAAAAGAAAATAGGATGAGAATTAATAAAATTTATAAAATCAAGACAATACAAGTTGTGAAAAAATTGAGTGATAAAGTCCTTTGTCCATGGAGTTAGTTGTTTCATTATTTGTATTTTTATTTTCATTCATTATGTTCAAAAAAAAAAAAAAAAATCAAAAAATCAAAAAAAAAATTCATCAAAAAAAAATATTGTAGTTTATTTTTTGCTACCACCATGGTAATGAAGAGTTTAAGAAGAAAAATCCAAACAACAAGGAAATTGAGTATAAAAGTTAAAAATTGTCAAGTTTTGTGAAGTTTAGAAGTTCGTCATCAACAATTGAAGACCGAAGACCGAAGATTGAAGACGTTTCTATGGTTCTTATGAGAGAGTGATATTAATTTCCGATCGGGTGAGAAATGAGTGAGTACTCCCCCCTTACTAATGGTTGATTTCCTTTCTTAGAGATCATCGGAAAAAGATTCTTTTGTCCACATTTCTGTGGAGTCTCCAGATTTTATTTCGGAAGGTTATCCTTCTTTTCTACAACGTGTGCGGGATTTCTCTCTTTATTCCTGTCACTTTTTGAGAGACTAAAAAGCGATCTTTTTGAGTGCAATTATCATAAAACCCTAAAGGTGAGGCAGAAGTCGAGGCTTATGATCACAATCGAATCCGAATTCTTTCATATGGTATGGTTACTTCTCGCTCAAAGACTTAAGGATGAGAATGCGTTCTTTGGTAGTTCTAACTTCATGTTACTAGCACGTTAAACTCTATGTACTCATAGCTTCTTGGATGCTTGAGACTCTTTTACACTCTGAAGTTGGAGAAGGTTTTGTGGTACACCTCTGGTAAACCCTCACGAGACTACAACTCGTCCACTAGGGACACCTAGGGGTTTAAAGGCTTAGTGCATACGCTAAATGCATTCGAGAGACCTGCGACAGGGGTATAGTTAGGATTTCTTAATTTGTTTCACTTGAGGACAAGTAAAATTCAGGTTTGGGGGTATTTGATGAGTGCCAAATAGTGCATATTTATACACCTTTTTATTGGCATTTTACTCATCTTTTGCGCTTAGAAATCGATATTATCCCCGGATACGTGTTTTCTTTGTTTTCAAGAATAAATATTTGTATTAATTAATTTTGTGTTTTTAGGTAATAAATAAAGCCCGAATCGAGGAGCCAAAGAGCAGAAGAATTGGAGACGAGCATCTATGGAGCGAGATAACCAAAGCCCCGCGCGAATCGGTTACAACCCAACAAGGAAGACATGGGCTAGAGCTACCCACGACCCCCATCCGAACCCGCTCATCCCGAGCCAAGTTGAGATCTCGCCCAGATGCATCCTACGGTCGCTTCATCGCTTATATCTATTTCTCGATGCTCCCGTGCAACGCCAGATCACTCCGAGTCACCTTCAGCCGTTCAGATCTCCCCTCGCTACATCCAACGCTCGCTCAGCCCGTCCCATCGAGCTTTGATACACCCGCTTCACAACACACTCCCTATATAACCTCCCATCTACCGACACCTTCTTCTTCCTCTCTTTCTTTTCTCTTTCCCTTACCCGACCATGGCAGAGCTCTGCTCTCCCCCATCTCCTTCACCCGACCATGGCAGAGCGTCTCCATCTCCTGCCACAACTGCCGCCTCAGCCACCAACAACATCAGCAGCCAGTACCACCTCTAGTTTTCTCTATCTCCACCACAGCTTCTCCACCCTAGAAGCTGAGCTCGATATAGATAAAACTAGGGCTTCGATTACAGTGGAGAAAACATTAATCAGAGCCGCAGGAGCAGAGGGAACACACAATTCAGAGTATGGGTGAGATTGGGTACGATTTATTTTGTGTTTATTTTCGATCTGTGAAGAATTAGGGTTTGGGTAGTTTTGAGATGGGTTGCATGTATAAATAGAGGGAACTGTGGGTGTTTGAGGGTTACGCATGGATTAGCCAGGGCAGTCATTTAGGTTTAACTTTGTTATTTTTATCATGTTTTAATTTAGTTGCAAGGGTTTCATTGAAACCCTAACTCTCTGTTTTGAGTTCAATTTGTTGAATGTTCTTGAGAGCTTAATTGAATTAGATAGCTTCAATCCTAGCATCTAACACTCTTCTCTCACAATGCATGCCAACGCCATGGATGCATTGTAGTTAGGTTACACTTGTGTTTAGTATGCTGCAGCTCAATCCTTAGAGTTATAGGCTAATTCCTTTGATTAGTTATACTTAAGTAGATAACTAATGCTTTCACAAGGTTAGTACCCTTAGTCATGTATTGAAGTTTCACTAGGTGAAACCCTTTAGATGAGTGGTAGAATTGACAATCTTCACTCATCGACATAGGAACAAGAGTTTCAACATAGTTGATCACATGATAGGAATTAGTGGTGGACTTGAAAACCTTAGCATACCTCACATCAAGTTTACCTTAGTTTAGGTTCATACCATTACAACTCAGCCGTTTCGGCACAAAAATATCTGTATTACCATCGTGTTACATTGTCACTCTCGAATTCAGTCGAAGAAGCCTTAGATCACACACGAAGCACCCTCGTCTCGTGGATCGACCGACTTGCCGCGTCTACAATAGACGCCTTGCACTTGCGGTATTACACGTAGGTCAAAAATTCATACACTTTCCAGGCCTACCAGCTTCCACCTCTTGCAAGCTTCCTAAGCTTTCACTTTCTGATACAAGTCGAGACGCTACTCTCCCAGAATTATTCTGGCCTCAACACCTTTTCTTTGCTTCCCTCCCCAAATCAACCCTTCTCCTCCACTTTGTGACCGAAGCAAGTCTGGAACGACCATTTCTTGGTTTAGGACAGACTTGTACAGATTGATCTCTCGAATCTATAAAGTGCTCACGTGCGGCACATTTGTTTAGGGTTTGAACCCAGGTTTCTCACTCACCTACCGAATTTACCGAAATCGGCTGAAACGATTTTTACCCATAAACAACAGTCTATAAAATTATTTCGAAAATTTTGACTAATCACTTGAAGTTGTTAATGGACTCTCTGGTCTCGCCTTTTCAGTCCGCTTTTGTAGCTAATCGACAGATTCATGATAATGTTGTCATAACACATGAAATCTTGCATTCTTTTTAAAACAAAAAGAAAAACTCGACTAGTGGTCATCTTGCAATAAAACTTGATCTCTCCAAAGCTTTTGATAGGCTAGAATGGTCCTTTATTATTGCTGTCTTTAAGAAATTAGGTTTCTCTCATGAGTGGTGTCAAATGATTCTTCAGTACATTAGCACAATGTCGTATTCTGTCTTGGTAAATGGGTCCCCTGGTGATACTTTTTATCCCACTCGTGGTATTAGGCAAGGGGATTGTTTGTCACCGTATATTTTTATTCTCTGCATGGATGTTTTGTCTCGAATGTTAGTTAAAGCTGAGAAGGATAAGTTGATACAAGGTTTTAAGTTTAAGAAAGATAGTCCTTCTATATCCCATCTTTTTTTCAGCCGATGATTGTATCTTTGTTTACTAAAGCTTCTGTCTCTCATGCTAGGAATCTCCTCAACATCATTAATGTCTTTGCGAAAGCATCTGGTCAGGCTATCAACTTAGAAAAATCTGGTTTTTTTACTAGTGGGAAAATGCATCATAAACATATAAAAATCTTAGCTCGGACTCTTAAGATGAAATACCTTAGTAGCACTGAAAAATACTTGGGCACACCCCTCTTTGTTGGGAAGAATAAAACTAATTCCTTTAAGTTTCTTATTGATAATTTGTATGCTAGATTGAGTTCTTCAAAAAAATAAATCTTAATGTTCTTTGGTAGATGCTGGTAACCAAGCATGTCTTATCTAATCTAGCCATCTATCATTTGGCCTGTTTTCCCCTGCCGAAAACAAGCATTTTAGAGTTAGATTCTATTCGGAGGAGGTTCTCATTGGTCTAAAAAGAATCCAAATAGGGTACGCTTATTTTAGATCTTGGGCTGATATATGTAAGTCTAAACTTAATGGTGGTTTGGGTATTAAAAACACTTTTGTTACCAATAGAGTTTTTATCTGTAAACTCGGATGGCGTATTATAAAAAACCCCAATAGCTTACTCTCCATTTTTCTTAAAGATAAATACTTTCCGAACCAAAATTTGCTTGAAATCGATTAGGCTATGGGATACTTCTTCCTGGATTTGGAAAGGTATAGTGAAAGGTTTATCATTTTTAAAGGCTAACTCGGTGGTTAATATTAACAATGGGGCTTCTACTAGGATTTGGCAGGATAATTGGATACCGGGATTTTCTGCTCCCCTGTTTCAGATCATCCTTCTAATATTAATTATACATATGTTAATGAACTTTTTGATACTCAGAATGGTTGTTGGAATGTTAATCTCTTAATGGATCTGTTCTCTCCTGATGTAGTCACTAGGATTAAGACAATTAGATTAAGTTTATACCAGAAAGATGATTTAATGTGGATGCATACTAGGAATGGTAAATTTACTATTAAATCAGCTTACCGTGTTTATAAAAATGATATGGTTTCTTTGGATGAAGCTGTTTTTTGGAGGAAAGTTTGGGGTGTGGACTGTTTGCCTAAAATTAAGTTCTTCTTATGGAAAATTTTCGCTTATATGTTGCCGGTTAATTATTTACTTCATGAGTATAATTCTGCTGCGGAAGTCAGTTGTCCATTATGTCATAATCATGAGGAAACTGTTATGCATCTGTTCATCAATTGCTCCATTGCGAAACAAATATGGACTGGAGTTTCTCTGTTTCATATGATTTCGTTGATTTGGATTTGATTGATGACTATTTTCTGGCTTGGCATGACTCTGCTATGGGAGATTCTCCTTTTATTGTTTCTTGGCCTAGTGTTGGTGCCATAGTGCTTTGGTGCATTTGGAAGTTAAGGTGCAATGTGTCTTTTAGTGATGCTTCTATTGACATGAACAAGACCATCTTAGATACGAAGAGAATGATTAACACTTATGTTTTTCCGCAGATGCATAAGTCTGTTTCTACTTGTAATGTTAAGATTCTTAGAGAGCAGGTGGAGCATTTTATGTTTGTGGATGGTTCTTTCAAAAGTTTTCACATGGGTTTGGGTGTTATTTGGTGTGACATTGCAGGAAATATAAATAGTGTTCGTGCTGATTTTGGATTTATCTCAAGCGTTAGAGCCGAAGTCAGCTGCTCTAATTTTGGCCATCTCTTGGGCGTAAGAGATGAATCTTTCCAATGTCGTTTTTCATCGATTGATTGTCTTGGTGTGCGATTTATTAATGGAGTCGGTGTAAATGTTGACCTGGGAGATCCTAAGATCTTTAAGTCAATGTCGAGTTTAATTTCTTCTTCGGTGTCTTTTAAGGTAGTGTATATAAAGCGTTTGAATAATCTCCTAGCCGACGCCTTGCTCGCCGGCTAGGAAATTTAGTCTTAAGAGTCTTTCGAATTGTGTTCCGTCTTTTCTGGTTTCTCTTGTTAAGAATGTAAACTTGAACAATATCTGTAATTCCATGATTTGTTAATGAATGGTGTGTTTCGTAGCAAAAAAAAAAGTTACCTAAAAATAATAAGAGAAAATGGGTCATTTGTCCAAAAAAATTTAAAACACGGTTCAAATGGACGAGTAAAAAAAAGTACGGGTGAAATAGCCAAAAAAAAATAGCAAGGATGAAAACTAGTTCATCCCGGCTTATACTTAAAAATAGCAAGGATGAAATCGGATGCATCCTGTGTAAAATAAAAATAAGAAAAAAATATTTGAAAATGGACAAGATGAAACTGGTTACATCCTGCCTATTTTTAAATTTTTGTCCATTTAAACAGTATCTTTTTAATTTTTGGCTATTTAAACAATATCAAAACCTAAGTGTCTTAAATAGCTCTTTTTGGTAGGAGACCCCCTAAATTACTTAGTTGTCCCCATTTTTTACATATTTACATAAATACCATTGTTTTAAAAATAGATTAAAAATTTTAAAACCTTAATATCTTTCAAAATATATACCGGACTTTTTGTAAAATTTATATATTTGAAAAGCTCTTTCAATTATCTAAATAGCAGTACAAATAAGAATAGTAAATTTTTGTTTTAGGAAAAACATCTCATGACTTTCAAATTTAGTATTGTTGGAAGAGTAAAATTCAAGCATGTGCATCGCACATGTATCCTTACTAGTAAAAAGAATGATATCCTTTATTTACTTTTAACACCTAAACTCTATTTTCTTTGTCATTTACGGTTCGGTTCTTTAATAAAGAGCTATAAGTAAGCTCTTGATCTAAATCTCTAGGGCTAATGAAGCACTTATGAATAATCTTAGCTGAGTCGAGTTTGCAATAAGCGAAACTGATTTGGATGTTTTACCACTCGTGAGTACCGTTGGATGCTTACATTGGTCATGTACAATCTTTGCAGTTTCAATTAGTTTTCTACTTTTTTTTCTTTTTTCTTTTTTTTTTTTCCCAGACATTTGCATCACTATCCACATTGATCAAACATTTCACCTTGAAATGAATTACAGTTTTTTTGTTTATCGGGATTCTTTTTTTCCTGAATTGTTGATGGATTGATTCTTCTGGGAGTTTTAATTATCGCTTGTGGTGAACTGTTAACGTATGTAAATTTTATACAAGTTCCGTGGATCGGAATAAAAAAAAATAAAATAAAACCAATGTCAGGAACGAGAAGAACGAAAATACTGCTGCAAGATAATTACTTAAGTTATCACAATAATTAATGTTATTTCTTTTTTTATCAGTAAAAATATCAATAGGTCTTTAGAGCATCTCCAAGAGAAGGTGGAAGATTTATTTTTTAGTGATACATGTGGATTTTAGACCTTTCAATTTAACTAAATTCATTTCCAATAGTAGGTCTATAAAACAGGAGGGATGAAATACTTAATTTTGAAGGTTTTGAAGAAAGTCTTATCTTGACCTCCTGAATGACCTTCATATCATATTTTTTTATTAATGTAATTGAACTGTTAACGTATATAAAAACCATTAATTTAGGAGAAAATAAATAAGCCGTTAATAAGACTTATTTTGATTTTAAAGAGGGGTAATTTGGGAGCATATGATGATAACTCAAATTTGTTAAAAAACTGCGAAAATTGAAAGACAGATGTTCGTTTCTTATTGGTCCCCCATGCCCCCTTCTAAATTTGACCCCATCAAAAATTTTCTCCAACTTTCCCACCATCCCGGTTCTGACTCTGATTCAACTACTTTCGGTTTATTACCTCTACGATTACCACTACTTGCACCACTGCAACTTCCAGTACTTGAACGTTTTGACATATTCAGTGTAATAAAAGAGAAAGAGCTCGGTTTAACAGCTGCCGGTAGTAAGTAGTACTCGACCTAAACAAAGCCACAAATCGCAATGTCAGAACAACAAAATTAGCCGTAATTCTATGTAACAATCGAAAAAGGATCTATTGACAAGATCCAATTATACAAGATATTGAAATCGATGGTTGTGATTGTAATGGGTACAAATATCATAGTAGAGTTGGAAGCCTACTCTAGAAAGTAGTACATGGTTAGCCACAAGAAGTTAGCTCCCATTTCTTAGTTGAGAGAGGGTCCCTATTTATAGACATTTCTTGAAATAAGAATGTCCAACATGTATCCTCTCCTATCTTTTCTTATCCTACATCTTGTCCCTACAATAGTACAAGTGTATTTTAGATTCTTCTTCATGAACTCACGTGACTTGGGTTGCACACGTGCTTGTCAATAGGGAAGGGGCGCTATGTAGCGTTTTTCTCTTGGATATGGGGAGATTTCCCCAATCTTGGGTGGAATACTCTTTAGCATCTCTTCTTGGATATGGGGAGGCTGACCTTCTACTTTGACATTTTCAGGTATCGACATTAAGTCCCACTGGCTGTTTGGGCAAGGCGTTAGCCTTCTCAACCGATCTATTGCTTCTCTCAGCGGCCTACCCTTGATACTTGCCTCTTGATCTTACAAGTCTCCCGGCTGGCGCGTGTCCTCAGCTCATCGCCTAGGCAGGATGTTGCCTTTCTCGGGTTCGCTCGTCTTCAAACACCTGTACTCTCTTTGTAGATTCCCTTGTCTTGACTTGCTCTTTGCAAGTCCCCTTGTCTCTTACACTCGCTTTATTCTCGGCGTCTTTTGGACTTGCACTCTTCTTGGCGTCATTTGGGCTTGCTCTCTTCTTACAAGTCCCCTTGTATGGTGTATCTTCGACTCAGGATCTACATTAGCGAGATGCATTACTTTGGCATGGTCTTTCAGAGGACTTGGACCCCCATATGTTGCCTCATTAAAACCTTGTCAAGGAAAAACCAGTGGAACAAAACCTTGACGAAGGGAAAAGAGTACAACACGGAGAGTCCGTCTAAAGTTACTTTGTTGAAGTTTGCTTCTGTTCAAGTCTTTGATTTCCTTGATCTTCTCGGAACCCCCTTTGATCATGACTTAGGATCTTCTTTTGTCGGAGCATCGTCTTCTTGACTTCATTTTTGATAGCTTCGGATGAACTCTTGACTTGGTTGCTTGGTTTGAAGTCACTTTGGGTTTTCATTTACTGATGCATTTGCTATAAAAATAAGTATATAAATAAGCTCTCTAGTTTTCCAGATTGAGTATGTTTTATGTATGTTTATGCTGAAGCATATTTTGTTTGTTCGATTTTAATATCCCGTCGTATGACTTGTTTCTTCCATTTGATAGGTACCCCGACAGTGGAAAGTATTTTTAAAATGTTCTCTCTTGAACTGAGGGTTTTTTGCCCCTTGCTACTTTCCATGTGAAGTACCGTCTCGTTTGAAGCAAAGCAACCACATTGGGAAGATTTAATTATTGTATTCAAGTTTATTTTGTGTGATTTACGAAGTTTAAAGACTGTTCATGTAGTAACGAATGAATGAAGCATTTAAGGTGGATGGTACTTATCATTCATTTCCAACTGTCCATGTGGGTTTAGTGATCGAACGTTTCTTCTTCGTGGGATTCTTGCAAACGCTTATCGGCCAGGCATTATCGATTCCTCCATTATTCTGGCTTCTCACCACTGGATCATGTCTTTATCCGAAAATGAGAAACATTAAAGTTAGTCATCAATGTTGCACATATATGATCCTTTTTTTGTTTTTTTTTTAAAAAGCCGAAAACAATTTCCTTTTAAATATAATCATATTAGTATAGAAAACTTATCTGATTGTTTTGTGATACATCTTCGAGTTTAGTACTGTTGACTCCGGCTGTGACATGCTGGTGCATCTCATGTGGGAAAAGGGTAGAAACTTATATTCCAAATCGAAGGACAAAATCCCACTATCAACTGTTGTGTGAGAAGTAAAACAGAAACGCTGCTGGCATGAGGCAATATCTTCTGAGTGCTGAGCATATAGGCGATAGCCGTTGTATGTACGTAAAAGGCGCTAGCAAGAGAGATGGAGGCGCCAGAGAGAAATATACGCTGGCGGGAGAGATGGAGGCGCTAGAGAGAAATATATGCTGACTTCTCATAGGATGTATTGGTATAAAGGGGTAGCTTAATTATCGCCACAACGACTATATCAGCAATGAGTTTCTATACTTGCATACATTTTTTAACGCATCGTATTGCACCCTGGCGTGCTTTGAAATGGGTTCACATTGGTGCTGACTTCTCTCAAGACTCTGGTCTCGTAGGGGCAATGATCATTAGTTGAACTGGTGGTGAATGAGACCGGTGCTTTCTTCCCATCTCTATTTCAACTGTTCTTCCATCCTTAACTAGTGGAACACTTTATGATATGTGCTTCCATTATTTTCCTCTGCCGCCGATACAAGCATACAATTCAAGAGGCTTAATACTGATGTATCTTAGGACGCCAAAGTGAGAACATCATGAAGCAAACATGTTATGAAACGAACTTGGTGTGCCAAAGACTGTCATCAAATAATTAATGCATATACCGGCATACTGTACTTCTTAGCTTTGGCGATCAAACAAATCATATTACAAGTTTGTTAAAACATCCAGTAACGTTCAAATTGCAGAGATTACCAAATGATGGTGAACCATAAGAGAAAAGAAAAGGAAAAGGCAAGTTAAGCACTAATGTCGAGTCCGCTAATGCTGGTTTTGAGCTAATGTGAAGCTTACTAGGAGTGCATGGAAATTAATTATTGCAATCAGATGTCATATATTAAATGAAACTTAAAGCTTATAGAATTCAGCAATCATTCAAGTAAGTTCGAGCAATAAATCAAATAGTTTAGTTAGGCAATTGAATCACAGGTAGCGGAAAAATGAGTTCAAAGGAAGATGATGGAAACTTATCTTCTATCAGTGTGTAATGAGTTATTCGACGCTCCTAGATGCTCATGAGGCGAGATAATCCCTTCCGGTAGTTCAGTTCTTGCTCCTAGTAAGTCCACGCCTCCTTCACCATTAATTCCAGTGTTGTTGAAGGCAGGAGCGCTGTGGTGTTTTGAATTTTGAGCGCATATCCATTTCTATGGTACTTGATGATGCTTTGTGGAGAATCTGGCGTGCTCTGAGGTGGGGTGATGTTGGTGTTGAGTTTCGGACAAGCAAGGATTCCTCTTCTTCGTTTCACTGCTGGCTTAGTATTTCATTAGAAACTTCATTAATTTGCGTTGTTGGTAACGGATGGTTGAGCATTTGAGAGGCTTTTTCCTGTGAACTTGTTGCAAACACCTGTTGTAGAAAATCCTACCACTACATCCAAAGGATCTCAAAACATGCATAAAGAAATCAAACAAAGAAGAGAGGTAGAAGAACACAAGATGTACGTGGTTCGGCATGATTACCTACGTCCACGGGATGAAAGGATGATCTTATTACTAATTTCACGACTACAAGTTGTGTGTTTTCTCTCTATACTCTTGGTGTGCTCTCTTCCCTCACTTCTCACTTACCTCTCTAGGTCTCTACATGATTCATATTTATAGCCATAAAATGGTGATACAATGATATTACGATGTTGGGCCTAATACAACTTCCTTGATGTTCTTCTCGGGTGATCGGATGCTTCATCCGATATTCTTTTGTTGATTGACACCATCCGGCCGAGTGGTAATCGTTATCCGATATCATTTGTTAGGTGGAGGTGGTCGACGTCGCCTTTTAGATTTCTCGGCCTTGAGCCTTACTTTGACCGAGTTTTCTTATCTCTTCACCAACTTTGTCCGTGCATTTATTGCCTCGAACCCGAAGATCGTCACATCGTAACTTTTCTTTCCTTCGTGTCGACGTCTCGATCTCTCTTCATTCCTCTTTTCTCGTGCCTCAGATCTAGTGGGGTGATTTGGTCTTATGCCCAGCATATTTCCTTGGTATATTGTCGACTAGGATGGCTCCACCTGTCCCTCGTGGATTATTCACACCTACATTTATGCCCCTTCTTCCACTCGTGTGATCGACACGTGGGGAAGAAACCGCCTCGCCTTCCCACGTCTTTAGTCATGCCGGGTTTTGCGCCATGTCGTTCCCCACCTCCTTCGATTCTTTAACCGGTTTACCTTCCACGTCGGTTACCACAGGTGAGGTTTATAAGCTCGTTCCCTAAACCTTATTTTCCTTTTACACTCTCTCCTTCGCCAATTTTGTTTTCTCATCTCTCTCCATTCCTATTTGCCTTCTTTTCCCTGCCATTAGTTATCTTCTCCACGAGTTTCCTTCCTTCCTTCTCCACTATCCGGCGTCTTCTTTGTCTCTGCTACCGCTGCAACTTCCGGTTCCGGCTCTATTTTTGCCCCTCCTGTCGTTTCTCCTACTAACTTTCATGGCGTCTTCAACTCCTTCGATGACGGAAAGAAGGTGCGTGAGTTATGTGTTTTCTGATGAAGACGGCGTATCACTTGATTCCCTGTTTGTTGTAGAGAGTCCTTCCAAGTATGATTATCGCGCTCTAGATTCTATCTTTCCTGATAATCCTTCTTCGTTTTCTTGTAGGGCTGACAAGAGGGATGCTAAGGACTTGTCGGATGAGCAATACCTTCAACAGTTGAAAGATGAGTTCGACCTCCATGGGTATGACGTCAGGCTCTTGTCAGGCCAGAAGGGTGTTCTGAGAAAAGATGATGTTTTGAGATTTCCTCATTCGGCCGAGGCGACCATTGTCACCAGGGGTCAGCTGGAGCTCGGGTTGCGCTTCCCTTTGTATGATCCTAGCCGCCCGTTCTGGTACGAGGCCCTTTCTAAGATTCGCCCGTCCCGCGCCTTGGCTCAGTGGAATGGCAACACTTTCCGTATTTTCGTCCGAGTGGGAGCGGCGTAGCCGAGGCGAGTGCGCTCCTACTACTTGGTCTACTTACGATCCTTCCCAGGCGAGCGACTATACTCCTGCCAGTTTTGCTGATAATTATCGGAGCGGGACCACGACCAATGGCGATCTTGTCGGTTTTGCTGCCAGCCCTCATCGCCATAAGACTCTTCCCGAAGGTGTTAGGAGGCTTCTATTGGATGAGGATCCCGAAGGAAAGGGTTCTAATAAGCATGCCCGTCATACTAATGACGCGGCTTGGGATCGGGTTCCGTTGGCTATTTATGGTCCTCTTTTGAGTGGCAAATTTCCTCCTCCAGCCGAGTTTTATCCTTTCTGGGTGGTCAATATCGATCGGGTAAGTGTATTTCCCTGTCTTTCTAGTTTGGTCGGTTGGCTCGGGCGACTCGTGGGGTGATGTTTTAATTTTGGTGTTTTTTATACTAAGTCCCAGGGTGTTCCTACTGGGTCTCTTGTTCATCGGAAGAGAGATAGAATTGCAGGAGCCGAGGAGGAGACAGGGAAGGTAACAAATATACTTATTTTTTATTTGACGTACATGTACGTGCCCCTATTTGTTGCCTTGCATGGTTCTGACATCGGCTCATGTGTAGAAGCCGAGAGTTGACAAGGTTGGTGGTGCTTCGGCGAGGGACGGTGAGGATCTCGATGATCGGCTGCCTTTATCACATTTCCTGGGGAAGTCGCCTCAGAAGTCGTCTGATGTTTTGTCTACCCTTGTAGGTGGAAATCCCAAAGGGAGGGGCAAGGGACTCAAGGATGATGTACCTGCCCCGGAGGAGACTGTGCCCCAGGAGGTACCTAGTGAAGGAATTGTTCTCGCCGATGGCGTTGTTTATGTGGTGTCTGATGGTGATGATGATGAAGGTCTTTTTGATGAGGAGGATGGTATCGACGGTAATGAAGAGGAGTCGGAGCAAGCGGAGAAGTCGGGTGGTGGTGGGAACCTTGTGAGCAATCGTGATGTAGAGAATGTTGTTGTCGGAGGCGAGTTGTTGGAGCCTCTTTCTGCTGTGATTCCTAATTCGGGCAGCAATACCTCCTTCACTGTTTCGGGCCCTATGTGCAACTCTCTTGGGGCCCTTATTTCTCCTGATTTTGCCTCTCTGTCTGATGAGGAGAAGATCAATGCTGTTTCATTGTATGAAGCTGGTCTGAAAAGTACCTTTGATCTGCTGGTGAGTTGAGTTGTTCGGATGATGCCCTTGTGTTTTGTGGTATGTGTTGATCATGATGGTGTTTGTAGGATATCAACCGCTCGTTGTTGAATGCTGCCCTCCAGTAACAGGAAGTCGCCGAGAGGGAGGGTCTTCGTCTCTTGTTACAGCAGGAACGCGAACGATCTCGAAAGTTGGAGAAGGAGTTGGCCGAGACCCAAGGTATTTATTTTACTCTCAACTAGTTATGATTGATCTTATAGTGCCAATATCCTAAGCTTAGTACTCCTTGCCTAGCCGAATCTTCTAGTGCGGAGGCCGACGCTGCCACGAGGTGTCGTTTGTTGAAAAGGGAAGTGAACATAGAACGGGATCACGTTTCGAACTTACAACAGAGAATAGTTAACAAGGATGCTAAGATCGATCGTTTAGAGACCGATATTGAAGATCTTCACCAAAACTTCATCGCTACGAGACTTTTTGAGTATGTCCCAGAGGAAATTGATAATCTTAGGGCGAACTTAGCTCTGTTCCAAGGTATAGCGGCCGATAAAACATTGTTGGCCGACAACTTAGAGAGTCAATGTGGTCGGCTGAGACTTCAGGTTCGAGATTTGCATGCAGATCGTCTCCGGATCTTGGGGGGAGAGGATGTGCGCGAGAAGTGTAGCCGAGAATTCCCTTGAGAAGCTTAAGGAGTCCAAAAAGGTTTATGAGGAGTTGGAGTGGGTTCGCGCTCAATTATCAGGTTTGCAGATAGCCCACTCTCGGCAGAGGGACGAATGGAGTGATCACAAGAAGTATTGCCCCACTAATGAATTTAACGAACAACGATATCTAGAACTTTCTTCAAAGATGTCTTCTCTCGAGTGTAGTCTGCCCGAGTCCAAGAGACCATTAGAGTAGTTGCCCCTTTGTTGGAAGGTGGTGTGCCTCGTGTTGTGCTTTTCTTGTCATTGTCTTAGTGTTGTTATTGTGGACCGACCGTCCTTTGTTGTTTTGGCATCCGAATGTAAAGGCGGCATCGTTGGAAGAAGAGAATACCCGATTGAAAGGGAGGGAGGCTCAACTGCTCGAGCGGGTGGCCACTGCCGAAGCAGCGTCGGTGCAGCTGGCGCAGAATCTTACTGCCGAAAAGGCAAAGTTTAATGATGAACTCGTCTCGAAGGTTAAAGCCGGTGTGAAGGCAGTGCTTGATAAGAAGCGGCCGATGCCGCTTGCTAAGAAGGCGATTCCGGGTCTGTTCCTTCTAAGGAGTGAACATGTATTTTGTAGCGCAAGTCGCTTTGTTACCCTTTCCCTTGGGTTGTAATCCGCTCAAACACCTTTAATTTTTCGTAAACTTTTAATGGGGTCTTTGCGTCGCCGATTTGGTTGTTTTTCTTGCTACCGACACTATTATGCTTGTTACTTTGTTCTTATTTATGTTAAGTCAAGCGATGTGTGGTTTATTTTTGCGACCTTGTTATTTATGCCTGCATGAATAGATAGGTTAATCATAAATGTCGTTTCTGTCGAACACACTCAACAAGGAGGATCATTGGGCCCAATGCCATGTCCCGATTGAGGTATCTCATCACCGTCTTTCGAGATCTAGTGGAACAGTAGTTGGTCTTTTCTAATTTCTACGGGATCGATATCCCAAGAAGTTATCGATTAACTTTCTTGGGCAAGTGATTTCGGCCACTTACGAGGGGAGCAATGTTGACTGCTCGATTGTGGAGTACTCATGCCTCGACAATCGCCACCGGGTTTCCAACCGCCAGGGGCCTAGGACTACCTCGGCACTTGCACACCGCCATCGCCCGAGTTCGAATAGTCCGTCTTAGTGTAAGTCGCCCCGGCACTTGCACAATGCCATCGCCGCCTGGTTCGAAACGACCATTCGTACGCACTTTCCATATTTCCAACCCCACGTGGCTTTTCACGGAAATAAATGGCAAGATATCATACCTGGTTTTATGGATGATATAGCTTTAGTCGCGTAGCATTCCACGGTCGTGGCTCAGGTGTTCCGTTCGGTTTTAATATCTTGTACGCCCCTTCACCAACCTTTTCAACAATGGTGTAGGGTCCTCCCCATCGTGGTGCTAGTTTTCCACCTTTTTTATCACGCTCATAACTAGGTAGATGCTTTAGTACCAACTGTCCTGGTTGAAATTCTCTGGGTCGAACCCGTTTGTTGTATTCTTGCTGGATTCTTCGTTGATAATTTTCCATTTTCTGCAGGGCCATCTCTCTTGTTTCTTCTAGATCGTCGAGTTTAGCCAGGATAAGATCTGCTGAGATGTTTCACCTCCATGCTTCGGTTCTTGTGGTGGGTATCATCGCCTCTGTGGGAAGGATGGCTTCGGTCCCATATGTTAACATGAAAGGCGATAATCCGGTTGCCTCTCTGCGGGTTGTCCTATATGCCCACAAAACGTTATAGAGTTCTTCGCACCATTCTCCATATTCCCCGTCAAGCTTCTTCTTCATGTTATCGGCGATAGTCTTGTTTGTGATCTCGGCCTGCCCATTGCTTTGGGGGTACAGGGGTGTGAGACTTGCTCTTTCGATGTTGTAGGTGTTGAATAGCGGGTCGATGTTCTTGCCCCAGAATCGTTTCCCATTGTCAGAGACGATTGCTGGAACTCCAAAGAGACATATGATGTGTTCCCAGATGAATCGGAAAACATCTTTATCCCGTATGTGTTTCAGTGGAGCGGCCTCAACCCACTTGGTGAAGTAGTCGGTGGCTACGATTAGGTACTTCCTCTGCCCCGATCAGACGTGCAATGGTCCCACGATATCGATTCCCCATTTAGCAAAGGGCCAAGGGCTGATAACGGAGTTTAATGTCACCGCCGGTGCATGTATCTTTTTTCCAAATTTTTGGCATTCGTCGCAGACGAGGGCCATATGCCTTGCGTCCTCATTCATGTACGGCCCAAGTATCCCATGGTCTTTGCTCGTGCCGCTAGGCTTTCGGCCCGAGCCGTGGTTTCCCGCACCCCATAGTGCAATTCGTTGAGGATCGTATGCCCTTCTTCTTTACTCGCATCTTAGTAATGGTCCCAGTGCGACTTTCTATAGGGGTGCCATCTCGAAGTTCAGACGCAGCCGCTTTGCTTTTGATTTTGTTGATCTCGGGTCTCCCTTGGGCAACTTTCCTCTGTTTCGAGGTATTCGTGAATCGGTTTCCTCCAATCATCGTCCCCGATATTGACCGGCTGGTGGTTGCCGCGACATGTGCGCCGATATCCACGGTCTCGAGTGCACCAAGGCATTAAGACTCTCATAACTCGATGCCTTCGACGCTTGAATCTGGCCAACATGGAAGCAATGTATGCCGGGCGTCCGAGTGGCGATTGTCCTTTCTCTGCATATGCCTAAACTTGATGCTCGGTATCGACCGATGTAGAATTGGGCGAGCTCCCAGTATTTCTGTAGAAGAGGGTCATGTATGGCGTATTGCCCGGTGATTTTCCGGACAACCAGCTGTGAGTCGCTTGTGAGCCGTATTTCTTGGATTCCCATTTCCACTATCAAAGCGCAAAGCATGTACTACCGCCTCGTATTCTCGTGACATTGTTAGTTGCTTTAAACTCAAGCCTCGAAGGAGTGGACCATCTTTTTCCCCTTTGGCGTCGTGAAGACCAATCCTAAACCCGATCCGTCTTTATTGGATGACCCATCCACGAAAACCTCCCATCGCGTTGGGCTGCATGGCTCGAGCAGGTCGGACGGGTCCTCTTGGTCTTCCTCCATTCCGGGTATGTCTTCTACCTCGTCTTCGTCGCTGAGGGGGAAGTATGCCAGGAAGTCGGCCACAGCCTGTGCTTTCACCGTTGTTCTCATTTCATAAACGATGTCGAACTGCTTTACTTGCGCGCTCCATTTGGAGATCCGTCCCGACCTGGCGGCGTTGTCGAGTACTGACTCTATGGAGGACTTTGTAAGCACCCGAATCTTGTGGGTTTGGAAGTACGTCCAAAGCTTCTGCGTTGCAAACACCAGTGCTAATATTAGTTGCTCGATCCTGGTGTAGTTCCTCTCGGATGGATTCATGGTCTTGCTTATGAAATACACCGGCTTTTCTTTCCCCCCCCCTCCCCGCGTCCTTGACTAGTACGGCGCTGATGGCGTGACTAGTTGCCCCAAGATATAGCGTTAGCATCCTCGGTCTCGGGCCTCTGTAACACCGGTAGACTTGCGAGATGTTGCTTGATTTTTTGAAATGCTTCTTCACACTCCTCAGTCCATTTAAACTTCTCTCCTTTCCGTAATGTCCCGAAGAAGTCCTTGCACTTGTCGGACGACCGAGAGATGAATCGCCCTAGAGCCGCCAAGTTCCCATTCAATCGTTGCACGTCCTTGACTGTTACTGGCGATGGCATTTCCACGACGGCTCGATTTTATCTCTGGTCGACTTCAATTCCTTTGTCGGTGATTATGTATCCTAAAAACTTGCTCGAGGTGACCCAAAAGGTGCACTTGGCCGGATTTACCTCATCTTATATCTCCTCATGGTTTGAAAAATGCCTCGGAGGTCGTCGATGTGGTTGTTGGCCACCTTGCTCTTGACCAACATATCGTCCACATACACCTCAATGGTGTCGTGTATTTTATCTTCGAACATGTCTTCCACCAACCTTTGATAGGTGGCGCCTGCATTTCTCAATCCAAATGGCATTTTGGTGTAGCAACACAATCCTCTTGGTGTGAAGAAGGATGTATGCTCTTGATCCTCGGGGGCCAGAGGTATTTGATTATATCCTGAGTATTCATCAATGAGCGTTATCGCCTTATACCCGACAATGGGATTCCACTAGCTGATCGATGCTGGGGAGAGGGAAGTTATCCTTTGGGCATGCTTTGTTCAAGTCACTATAGTCGATGCAGATCCGAACGCCCCCATTCCTTTTGGGGACTATCACCATATTAGATATCCATTGTGGGTATTGGGCCTTTCGAATGATCCCTGCTGCATACAACTTCTTCAACTCGGCCTCCACCGCCGGTTGTAACTCAGGTGCGATTCTTCTCATCTTTTGTCTGATAGGTTTGAACTTGGGGTCTATCCGTAGGTGGTGCGAGCAGACTTCCTGTCAATTCCTTCCATGTCGTGCATTTGCCAAGCAAATATATCCATGTGCTCTTTCAAAAGAGTTATCAACTCCGCCGAGATTGTTCGTTTGTTAAGAGAGACCCTATTCTCACTAATCTTGGCTCCTCCTGCCCATATTGACTTGTCGGGTTGGTTCTAGGGCCGAGAAATTTTGTTTTGGTTCGCCGACTGTTATCGGCTCCTGTGATTGCTATAAGGTCTCTTTCTCGCCGGCTTCATAGGTAGCGATGGCTTGTGACATTACCCTTTCCAGCTCCTCTCCCGCTTCTCTTTCCTTAGACTTCTTCTTTTCTTGACGTTTCCTCGACCGCCTCTCTCATTCTCGCTGGACGTCTATCTGCACGCACTGCCTTGTCGCCTGGGGGTCGCCTAGCACCTCTACCACTCCTCGATACGACGGGAACCGCAACCTTTGATGGTAGGCCGACGCGACTCCCTTAATTCCTGCAAGCCAGGGCCGACCTAGAATCGCTTCGTATGGTGACACAACATCAACCACGCAGAAGGTGGTGAGTGTGTCAAGGAATCCTTCTCCATCCGAGACTCGGAGGGTGACTTCTCCCTTTGGTACTGTCACCGTACTGTTGAAGCCGTAGATTCGATATGTTGACGGGATCAGGATGTCATCAGACAATTCCATTCTCTTGAAAGTGTCATAGAACAGGACTTTGACTGAGCTGCCGCTGTCCATTAATATCCTACGGACGCCCATTCTTCGATCAACGAGTTATTACTAAGGGATCCCCCAGGCCTCGCCATTCGAACGGGACATCTTTCGCCGAGAAGGTGATCGGGCCGCATCATCCATGGTTCCATGGGCAGGGTCTTGGCCACACTGAAGATTTCTTTGCCCGATCGATCCCTTTTATGAATTCTCGAGGTGATACCCGTTCCCAAGTCGTACCCTTGAGTTGCCGAATGCGATATGGTGTTGCAGGCGAACTGGGTGCCACGATTAATCCTTATTTGGTGCACTGGGACGTCGGGCTGAGCAGGATTAGGTGTCGGCGATGTCTTGACGAAGTGCCGTAAATATCCATCTCGGATTAGGTGCTGGACGATGTCTTTCACTTCCCTACAATCATTAGTTGAATGACCTCGAAACTGATGGTAGTGGCAAAACTCCGGGTGGTTCCTTGTCTCGTCGAACTGGATTCCCCGGGTCTTGGGATATCGTATGTCACTCCTCTTCTCGACTTCTTTGAATATCTATTCAAGCGGTGGATTTAGCGGAGTATAAGATCTTGGTTCGTGACGGGGCTTCTTCCCTTTCTCGACCCAAACCTTTTTGTTCTCCCCATGGTGCTGCGTGCTCGGCCTTTTCTCAGATCGCTTCATGGCTTCTCGAGGGGTTGCCTCTACTGTAGCGCTCGTCTCTTGTAATCCTCTGTCTAGTTCTCCTTCCTGAATCTCTTCTAGAACGATGTAGTGCTCTTGCATTTTCCGGATCTCTCTTAGCGTCTTAGGCTTCTCTATGTACATTGCTACCCAGATGGGATCTGATTTCCCTAACGAATTCTCGAAGCCGAATATCTTCTGGTCGACCGGGACCTTTCCAATGTCCGTACACAACTTTCTCCATCTATCCGTTAGAGAGCGCAACGGTTCCCTGAATCTCCGTGCAAGTGTGAACAGCTTATTGACTCTAGGCCGGGCTATACTGTTGTGCATGTAGGTCTCGAGAAAGGTTTCCACCAGGGCTGCATAGCTTCCAACGGATTCATCGGGCAGGGTGTAGAACCAACTCTTTGCCTCGCCTCCAAACTTGCTCGGAAAAAATTTGCACATGACCACATCATAATTCTTCCACTGCAACAAGGACATTCCGTACATTTTGATGTGCTCTCCCGCACGCTCGTGCGTCAAACCTAGACGGGAAGACTGGTAACGTGCACTTGGGCGGGAATGGAGTTCGATCCAATTCCTTAGTAAACGGCGTCTTCTGGGCTTCACTGATTACTTCTGCTAGCTTGTCGTCCTCGCTGTTCCCTGTCAGTTTTTTGACCATTTGCTCGAGTTGTTCGATCTTTTGTTTGGTTGTCGCGTCCATCCCCTCACTGGTTGCTTCTTCCTCGGTCGAAGAGTCCTCGGCTGGCCCATACCCTCCTCTCGGCCGATTAGGATCGGGTATGCGTTCTCGGCTTGGGGAGGGAGGTGGGGTATTCCTTGACGAAGTGTGGTTGCTAGAGGCGCCTCGGCTCGATGATCCTCTCGGCCCCGTTCTCTTGTTACGAAGCTGGTAATTTTCATGTTCTAAAGCTAGGTTTCTCCTTTGTAGTTCTCTCATTAGGTCTTCTTGTCTCCTTTGGCTCACCAGTATAGCGAGTAACATCGGGTCGGTGCTTTCATGGCTAGAATGGCCATTCACTTGGTGTCCTGTTATATTAGGGGGTGCGGTTGGAGGTCTCGTCGAGAGAACGACAAGGGGGAACGATCGGAGCTTCGGGATAGGCGGTCGCTGTCGGGGGGATGTCCCGGTTGTGGTCGCCCCTTGCCAAGTGTATTCGCCTAAGCCTCTCGCCCTCTAACTCTAGCTGGTGTTCTGTCGGTCGTCTCCCTCGTTCCTCCTGTATCGTCTGCACTTCCTCTTCCTCCTCGGTATCCGATGCAGTTCTTCCGTCTTTCATGTTGTCCTCATTCCCTTGCCCCACCTGGCCCGGGTTAATTCTCAGCGTCCTCGGTGGGAGATCGTCGTCTCGGCCCAAGTCGATCTCCTCGTCGACAGTGGTCATGCATTTGATTAGCGCCTGAGTCTCGCCCTGGTTGTTCGGCCGGTGATCTTCGTGTCGAGAGTCCGTGAGTCCTTCTTGCACACTAGATCCCGCTGTGACTCGGTTTCTCAGGATTCTACTCGTCCTGGAGGTGCTCGCCATTACCTTCTATATCGTCCTCGGCTCGCCCGCCCGCCGTACCTACCTATCAAAGTATACAACACTTACTTCGAACTGCTTTCGAAAAGGTTAAGGATAAAGTACAGCAGTTCTGCAGTGCGGGGTGGAAAAGTTCTTATAGTACACTTCCACTTATGCTAGCGTGTCGGTCCCAGCAGTCAAGTTGTCTTGGCCGCAAAGGACAATTTTTGAAAAGCTGCCTCGACACGTCGCTTTCGGTACTTTCCCTATGCATTAATCATTATTTGTCCTAACATTCCTAACGCCAGAAGTCATTAATCATCCGTACGTTAAATCGGAAGATTTCTTTCATGGCGATGATGGATAGTAATAACGACCCTCAACAGCCGTCGTGCTGACGGCCTTCCTATACAAGTTGCCGGAAATCCCTGGAGACGGTTGAACCGCAGGATCCCTACAGTTTTCCACTGATGCTGTGAGGCTCTTAGCGTAGGATCAAAGTGAGACGCGAACCGCTCACTATAATCCTGCCAGCCATAGTTTCCGAAAACTAGACTCAATGATTTTGAGCTAGCCTTGCTTCCACCATTATTGTGCTTCGTTTATCTTGCTAAAATAAAGACAGGTGTAAAACGAAGACAAATGTAACGATATCTCTCCCTGATCTCGGGGGTGGTCCTCTGACGATAGACCTAGCAACCTATGCGTTGCGATTGTTGGAGTCTTTCATTTAGCATCAACTATCCTCACTAGATGTTGATAGGAGCTGTTGAATATCTCTTTTAACGAGGTTTGAGACAATAGATCACGATCAGTGAGACGGGATCTCCTTCTAGCTTCTACCAACATCGAAAGATGTTATTTCGGGAGCTCACGGATCTTCCAATAGCTCACTGAGGTGTCTTAAGCAAACAACCTAGCTTTGATGAAACAGTCTCGACGACTTTGCGTGAGCGAAAAACATGTTTTGCTAGGAAAGCAAAGATAATTAACAAGAACACAAAGCGAACTTATATCAACTAGACAAGACTTTGCTAAGAAAACAAAGATAACAAGCAAGAACACTAAGCCAACACATATTAACTCGACAAGACTTTGCTAAGAGAACAAAGATAACAAGCAAGAACACAAAGCTAACTTATATTAAGATTTTGCGACAAGATAACTTTGCAAGAAAAAACAAAGATAATTCGACAAGACTTTGCTAAGAAAAAAGATAACGGACAAAAGAGTTTCTCTCTTAGCTTCAACTAGCACATCAGGTGGCTTAGGAGCTCGGATTTTCCTCTTTTGGTGACCGATTTCAAGGTATCCGAAGATGTTATACGGTCCCCTTAGTCGGCGCCAGAATGTAGATGTAGAAAATCCTACCACTACATCCAAAGGATCTCAAAACATGCATAAAGAAATCAAAACAAGAAGAGAGGTAGAAGAACGCAAAATATACGTGGTTCGGTATGATTACCTACGTCCACGGGATGAAAGGATGATCTTATTACTTAGTTCAAGATTACAAGACGTGTGTTTTCTCTCAATACTCTATGGTATGCTCTCTTCCTCACTTCACTTGAGTTCTAGCTCTCTACATGGTTCTATTTATAGCCATAAAATGGTGATACAATGATATTACGATGTTGGGCCTAATACAAGCTTCCTTTGATGTTCTTCTCTGGTGTCTGCCCGATGCTTCATCCGATCTTCTCCTCCTCCGCCCGAGTCGAAGCTATCCGCCGAGTGGTAATTTCGTTATCCGATATCGTTTGTTAGGTGGAGGTGGTCGACGCCGCCTTTTGGATTTACGCCGAGCCCTACTTTGACCGAAGTTTTCTTATCTCTTCACCAACTTTGTCAAAGATTAATTGTCCTCGAACCCGAAGATCATCACATCAGAACTTTTCTTTCCTTCGTGTCGACGTCTCGATCTGTCTTCATTCCTCTTTTCTCGTGCCTGCATCTAGTGGGGTGATTTGGTGCTTATGCCGCATATTTCCCTTGGTCCTATGCGCCCTCGACTAGGATGGCTCCACCTGTCCCTGTGGATTATTCACACCTACAGAATCCTTGAATTGCCCAGATAAAGCCAGTTTTGTGATTGCTAATAAGCCGGTTCAGCATGACTAACTTAGAACACAAATAATGCTTATCTCACAAGCTAAAATGGTAATTGAATCATACAAAGAACAACCAACAGATTATGCGAGTAAACTTATCGACAAACAATAAACCCATCACAATGCGTAAGTTATGCGAGTACTGTTATGCTTCTAACACCAAAATTGAGAGTATCTACTAGTGCAATAGCATCGTGTTCTAAGTTATGGAGATGGATGGTCTTCTCCAAAAGTTTTATCTGATTTTATTGCTTCTTAAGTATCCACCATATGTGTTTGAGTCTAACACCATGCAAGTTTGCCAACAGGAAGGAATTGAAGGGCCTTCCACTTATGTTTTGTATGCACTTTCGAGTGTGGAAAAGACTAAGTGTGGGAGTGACTCTCGTGGGATGATAGTTTCATTTTTCCCACCATTTGCTAATATTCTTGTGAAGCTATTGTTATATATCCAGTTATTTTGTGGGTAGATCCCCAAATATTCAGATTGTTGATATATGGGGAATCCATTTAGAACATTAATGCGTCAATCAAGTGAACAATTCCAATTCTTACGTCCTTGTCTTTTTCAAGTATTCCTCTTATTCTTTTTGCAATGGTTTAAAACATCGAGGACGATGTTCCATAAGAAAAAAATGACGTATACAAAACTCAAACTTTTAGAAATTTTTGAACAATTTAGAATAAACACTAGCCTTTCTATGTAGATGAAATTTCTTTAGATTTTATGGGGTATATTTAAGCCGAGTCGAGATTAGATGCCAACTAAATAGTTTGTTTAGTGTTTATCCTCTATCGTTCAAAATTGGTTATGAGATAGAGTAACGTTTTGTGGGTATATCTCTTGTAAACCCTTACGAGACTATAACTCGTCCACTAGGGACACCTAGGGGTTTAACGACTTGTTATACATGTTAAGTGTAACCGTATCCTCAACGAAAGGGAGTTGTATTTTTGTTTAGTTTTGATTATTTTGTTCGAGCACTAGTAAAGTCTAAGTGTGGGGGGATTTGATAGGTGTGTTAAACACCTTGATTTATTATCTATTGTTTATGCTTTCTTTGCTATTTTTCTTGTGAATTATGTATTTTATGTTTATTTTGAATTTTATAGGTGATTTGGAGTCATGTTGCGTAAAAGGCGAGAAATGATGCTCAATGCATTACTCGGACACAAAGAGCACCAAAGGAAAGTCATTTCTGTTTTAAGAAAAATATTTGGCACCCAAGTCCTTCTACTCAAGGCAGCCACTTGGTTTAGGCTAAATACAAGCGACCATTCGTTAAGGGGCCACCAACCTCTATAATTTGAAAGAAACTAAACTAGGTCGATTTATTGACTAATCAAGGAGTCCTTATATGTGACGACTTATTGCGTTTTTGTCCGTCACAAATTCTCGCACAAAAATATTTTAAAAGATTTCAATTTCTTCAATTTCGCAGAAGAAATAAATCAATCGATTAAATTGATGACAAACATCCTTCGTATACAATCAAATGAACATATTTTCAGTTTATGTTTCTTTAAAAAATCATTACATAGATCAAATGATTCGGATCGCAATCGAAATCCATTCTGGTTCTTGAGCTATCCAAATGGGTGGGAAGACGAAGTCTCGGGTCGTAAAGCATCACCAATTCGAAAATCCATGACTAAACATAGAAATAGAGCAAAAAAATTTCAAACCCACAATTCCACCCGCTGGGGTTTCAATTCGACCAAATTTGTGGCTTCCAAAATCAAATGTTACTGTAAAAAAAAAAAAGAGTTCTGTTTTTAACTCTGTGAAGAAGACGACTAAAGAAAACAGAGGACTGGGTGCGGTCTACTGTTGCTACTTGAAAATTAGATTACCAAATCGTAACCACTTTGTAACCAAATTGATCTCGCAAAACCACAAAATCAATATTTTTCAAGAGCTCCGTTAACCGAAAATCAAACTCTTTTATCGAAAATCACAACTAAACACTCAATATCAATAAGAAAAATTCACGAATCATAACCAAGAAACTAAACCCGCACCCTTCCTATATTTAACAATCAAAGATCAGATTCTAGATACCCATCCAATTTAATCAGTGAAATATAATCTTTAAAATTGATAAATTTGCTCGAAGAAAGGAGATATTTTGCATACTGGGTTATTGTTGAAATGAGAGTAAAAAAATAATTTGTAGGATTTCTCTCTCAATTTTGTCTTCGCTTTCATCCAAGAATAAGGAAAATTGGCATGAGGAAGACGAGAGAGACAAACTTCTCGCAGAGGAAGACGAGGACTTTTAGGTTTATGTGGTCCAAACTCGTACGTGTGGATAATGCAATATGGTTAGGTACTTAGGTGTACTAATGAAATGTGCATTGACCTTACTTTCTCCTCTTTTTGACAGGATGCAAAGTAATGAGTGAGTATGTTGGGAGATGTGAATGCAAGATATTTTGATCATATGGTCCGTATTGTGCCACTGTGCTGATTACCCTAGCCCAACACATTAAGCTAACGTGTTGTGCCGTGCTGGGCTAGCTCATGTGGTGTGTCATTGTGTTAAACCGACATGACCCTGCTTTAACCTCTAACTATTGGTTTATCAATATGAATTGTGGTCAATTACTTGAAAATTGTATTCTACATTTTTAAAATTTCACTTGAAAAATACTTTTGATAAAATATAACCGAATTTTCGGTCGGCCTCCCCGCTGCTGCAGCAAAAATCTAGTTCTTATCAGTTCACGACCTAATCTCTCCAGTACTTTTGAGTATAAAATTAACCAAAGCATCAAAAGTTGGGAAGATAGTACTTTTGAGTATGTCAGAGCAATGGGGTTGAAAATGAGACAAAAGTTTAATGTATACTTTTTGGAGTGAATGTAATTTGACTATGAGCATTGAGTGGTTCTAGATCCAAGGTACAAGGCAAGATGGGTAAGGTTCACATATAAGATAATTTTTGGGGATAATGAACTTGCAGCAGGTTGAGTATGAGAAATTCGTAATGAGACTTGACCAAAAATTTTCAAGGCGTATGAATCTCGTAACAACACTTCACTCTGCTTTCTTTAGCAACTCCTCGTCTCGCAAGGAAGTAAGAGGCCCAGTACAAGTAAGTTAAGTAACCCGATTATGCTACTTTTTTGTTGGAAAATGATGAATATGATGTTCGTAACTGAAAGTTAGAGACATACTTAGAAGAACCAATTCTTCCAACTCGTGTCACCCCAAGATGAATACAATTTTGATATATTGAGTTGGTGGAAGCTAAGTGCCGCTATACCCAATTTATCAAAGATAGCAAGGGATGTGTTGGCTGTTCCGGTGGCCGTCTTGACCAGAAGATCGCAGTCCATGTTCAGCGATGGTGGAAGGGTTCTAACAACACACCGAGCTTCATTAAGCCCTGAATTAGTCCAAGCATTGCTATGCTTAAGTGATTGGCTGCAGGCTTCTTTGACGCAGTAAATCTTCTTTTCCTTTGCTTGGTTCTTTGTCATTGTTCATGACTTTCATCAATTCCAGCTTGTTATTGTTAATGTATTGATTCTTAATGTATTGTACTGCACTGGGTTAATCTACTTGAAAGCTTAATGTTATGTCTGATCTAGTGGCATGAATTGCATACATTAGATGACCTGTTGCACTAGCATATTCAAGTTGTGCAAACCGATCAACCCGACATTCTTTCCGTTGTCCCCATATTTGAGTTGTAATGGGTGGTTGCTTCTTTTATATTTAAATGCTTATATTTCGTTAGCATTTTTCTCTCGTTTAGTGACTCGAGAAAATACATGCAACCAGGAAGATATGGATTATTTGTGTTTAGTCCCCATAGTCTGCTCACTATTTATTTTTCTTTCTAATTGATTATTTGTGAATGCAGATACGGAAGTCCTCGACTGAAGTTGATGCAATGATGCAACATGCAACCAGGAAGCCAAGGAAGATCATCACTAGCCTGTTGTTGGCATTGTTGTTAAGTCTGTGTTACTGTGCACAAGAAGACATTGTTTTGTTTGTGTGGGTTTGTCTGTCTTTCAGTTACACTAAGTTATTTTTGATTTGGGTATAAAATGTTAAAACTCTGTTAAATTTCAACATTAACTTATGTTCCCAGAAACCGGATTTTATCGGATAAAATTCCGATATCCGATAGCTTAACCTTAACCTAATCGAATTGGAATTTTTGGTATCCGCCGGATATTATCGGATACCGGATATCCGATAATCCTTAACCTTAACCTTAACCTTAACGGAATTGCCAATATCCGTCGGATATCTATCCGTTGCCAGCCCTATCTCTCCTTGTCTCTCCAACCATAGTTCACTGCCACTAAAGCAATGAACGTCGTTGTGATTTAAGGACTTTTAGTATAAATTCGAGACCAAGGCAAACAAGGATGGTCAGTGCAAATTCGAACAAGTTCTGGTCACAAGCTTTGGCCGAAAAAATAGAGAAGAAGACCATGTTCTACTGCCACGTACGTCTCTAGACCAGGTACCTTTGCCAGTCTTTCCGCTGCTGAATTTGGAAATGAAATCGAAACTGAGAAGGAAATGAAGACTGGGTATCCAGTTTTGGAGAGTTTGGTTTGATTTTGAATTCGGTTTGCTGTCAAGAAAAGTCAGTGAATAAGACATTGATTTGCTGCCGCTAAGTCTGAAGTTGAATGGCTATGACTCGAAGTGTGTTTGAATGATTGTGGGTTATTGCTTGAATGTTAATTCTGGCAGGGGAGGAGACAAATTTGTATTATAAAAAATTCAACCAATCGCTAGCCATTATCAGTTTGCAGCACACAGACAATGTGTTTGGAGAAAATCCTGAATGACATTTTCTTTACTAGATGAAGTTCAAAAACTAGCAGTTTACTACTCCAAGTTACTGTATTCTGGTGAACCTTTTGCGAAGGAATATAGAGGGGTTTTCTGAACTCGAGAGGACAAGAATGATTAGTACAAACTCCTGTTGGTTGGGTCAAGTTTTGGCACCAAGAAGGTGACAAGTTGCAGTTGTCGTCGATTGCACCATTCTATGGACGGCTATGAGTCTTAGGAATGAGGACAAGAGTTGTTGGCAATGGCTAGGACTTAATTTAGAAGTTGAGATAATCATGGAAACAATGTCCCATAAGTCAGGGAAGATTTGGAGTTTCCAAGTGATGTTGTATGTGTCGTTGATTGTTGTTGATAAGTGGCTGTGGATTGATTTTGAGTTTATAGTGTTAGAATACGGGCATCCAACTCAAAACCAAATGGCAATGAGTGGAGAGGCCCTAAGGAATTATAAACCGCAGGATCTTAGATGCCTGCATAATGTGGGACTAATAATCTCAACACGCCCCTCACGTGTAGCCTCGTTGGGTCTAACACGTGGACAATTAAATCGGGTGACGCTGGAGTAAAGGCGCGTCAAATGACTCGTCGCAATAGCCTGCTCGATACCATGTTAGAATACGGGCATCCAACTCAAAACCAATTGGCAATGAGTGGAGAGGCCCTAAGGAATTATAAACCGCAGGATCTTAGATGCCCAGACAATGTGGGACTAATAATCTCAACAAGTGTGCATCTGATTCGATTTTGCAGGAAGAAATAGAGATATAAAAGAAGACCCCTCGACTGCCAGAAGGGATTTCTCATACCCGCTCTCACGCCTGTTTTGCATCACCGATGTTTTGCATCACCAACAAAGATGAGCTCTCTGCTCCTCTCCAACAATCACCACTTGCATATACCATACATCTGCATCTCATTCATACTTGCATCTCCATCATCCCCAGTTTGCATACCATTATCTCGAGCAATCACCCACTTCAACTCGGCCCGAACAACCACGTTAGCATTCCATCCACCTTCATAACCATCTACGCACCATCACCAAGACCACCACTACATCACCCGTAGTCCACTGGAACAACATCATCTTTTGCATCAAGACGAGTCATAGTTCATCATACGGAATAACAACAATACAACCATCACCAGAGCACTGGGTGGCCCCGAGTTCGAAACCATCGATTGCAACATCAGTACAACAACACTACACTACCGTCCATCTCCATAGTGATTGTCATCTTCTTAGATCATCACACCACAATATCACCTGCCATTTGTTTTGGTTTGCATACCTGGTTTTGAATTTTGTTTCTTTATCTGTCATGAACTCCAGTAGCTAAGCATCTTGATTAGGGACAATTTCGACGTCCGAACATGAATTCGAAATGATATTTAAACAGCCTATTTTCATGCAACTATATTGTTATTGTTCATTCTCTAATGTGCCAATATTGTTTATGAATTAGTCTTGAATCGTTTAAGTTGCAAATTGAATGGTTGATTGATAGTTCTAATGCTAATTTGGGAATTCTTTGACCCGTAATTGTCTAGAAGACCTAAATACACGTAGCACTATATGAGTATTGACGATGGGATTTTGTTAAGTATTTGTATGTATTGGATGACACTATTAGGCGATTCAAGCTTTTGATTTCATCACTAGGAGCAACCTTATCTCATAAAACTTAAAGCACTTGTTTAAGTCATACCTAGAGAGCATACTTCTAAGAAACTTGATAAGTAGAACCAGATAGTCGAGCGCTTCCGTGTCCGGTGAATTTATGAGATAATTACACAATAGTTGAGCGTACTAATTATTCTATGGTTGTTAGTAACAAGATGCTTTGCAGAAACTAGCTATGTCAATAAGATTCACGTTTTGTGACCGAGAAAGTGTCCCTGGTCATTCGCATCCTCATGTTTGCATTTATTTTTGTTCATTTTCTTGCATTATTCTTATTTGGAAATTGAATTGGTAACTTTAGCTCAACTCTCCCTTGGGACGAACCTTCTTATTATTGTGCTACTTATTAGTGTAAGAAAAGTAAGGAATTTATTATTTGCGAGTTGACACATCGTCAAACAACTGTATCTTTACAGTGAGCAAGATCCTCTTCAACATCATAAAAAACAATATCATCTACTTTCTTACTTTCAACTGATCCAGGATCCTCAAAATTAAAGGAATAATCAGGGATTAACTCATTCTTCTTAGTAAAAACTCAGATCAAAAATCTTCAAACAAAAAACCCTAGACTCTTCATAACGAGAACTTACCTGGTGGGAGGAAAAAGGTAGAGATGAACCCTATTTAGCATTAACTGACCGTCCATCATCATCCATGATGAAGTTCGAACCAGAAATCAATCAGGACCAAGAAGAAATTGAAACTCTAATCACCTTGAATTTTCGGTCAAAATCGCAAGTCCAGCTCCCAATTATTGTTGCCCGCTAAAAATCCATTGATTATTGTTCGTGATTTCATAGCGCAACCAATTTCCATGCTAAAAAGTCGTTTTTTTTTATTTGATTGAATTAGCGCTCGAAGAATGTCCAATTTATGTAGAGATTTACATGCTTAACTTTTTCAACTTGAAAAGTTATGTTCTACGTTAAACACACACACAAAGAAAACCTTCCCTTGAAAAATCTGGCAGCCGAGAGTGGAAACGCCTAGCATTGGGATGAGGAATAAATAAATGGGTTTCCTACGTTCTCACTCCCGGAAATTTTCCTTGGAAGGTAAATCATCTTTGTTGTTTATGATGAATACTTTGACTACCTAGGCTGAGTTTACCTTTTTTAGTGGGTCAATATTGCATATTCCATACATGAATATTAGTTAGTAAACCTCACTTAACTCCAAACACTCCATCCTTGAGTATATTTGATGAAAAGGATCTTATAATTAATGCCGAAATTATATTAAGTTTAATCGATTAGAAGCCAAAATTTATATAGGGGTGGGCTAAATACAAAATTCCACAAATACTCAATGGCGACAACAGCGGGTATGGTGAAGGCATAAGAGTATTGAGCCGGACACTCATCTTAATGAGGCAAATTTCGATCACGAAAATTTCTCACATGCATACGTTCTATATTTTAGGCGTCAGATGCTACTTCAAGTTCTTAGAATCACGCCTTTTTCCAGCGAAATAATTGTCATACTTGATAATATACTTGATTGTACATTACCAAAGGCGCGAGAATAAAGAACTTGCTGAACCAATAAATGAATGATTCTAGCTTTAATTATAGATAGGCTTTTTATCTATAATAGCCTTTAGTGGGTCAATATTGCATATTCGATACATGAATATTGGGGTTAGTAAAACCTCACTTAACTCCAAACACTCCATCCTTGAGTATATTTGATGAGTGCTGATCTTATAATTAATCCAAATTATATTAATTTTAATCAAAGGTCAAGCCAAAAATTTATATAGGGGTGGGCTAAATACAAAATTCCACAAATACTCAATGGCGACAACAGCAGGTACGGTAAAGGCATAAGAGTGTTGGAGCCGGACACTCATCTTAATGAGGCAAATTTCGATCACGAAAATTTCTCACATGCATACGTTTCTATATTTTAGGAGGCGTATGCTACTTCAAGTTCTTAGAATCACGCCTTTTTCCAACGAAATCATTGTCATACTTGAAAATATACTTGATTGTAAAATTACCGTGCGCTTGAGAATAAAGAACTTGCTGGAACCAATAAATGAATTATTCGAGCTTTAAAAGAAAAAACGAGTACAATCATATACTCAAACTAGATTGGATTTGGATTTCTTTTTCTCCATTAGTTATAGGCTAATATTATTTCATAGGTGGGCTAAATCTTTTTTCTTTCTTTGGCCGATACGAGAGTTCGAATTATTTTTCACAAAAAATTGGGGTGGGTCAAAGGCCACCTTACCTTAGCCTCCCTTAACTCCGTCGTTGATCTTAGTACCCTTCCCAATAATCGTAGGACGATCGTTTTAAGGCATACTTGATACAGACATAAGAGAGACACTAGGTAGTAAAACTAATAATCCCTTATAATAACAGTATTATTCTTATCATTTATTATTTTATTTTATTTTATTAATTTATTTATTAAAATTTTAAAGTTTTTTAAAACAAAAAAGTTTAAATTTTTCTAAAGTTTTCTGTTATTTACAAAACCGTCATAATTAAAAAGATGACTAAAATAATTAAAATTAAATAAGAAAAAAAGTAAAATAAAATTTAAATAAAATAAAAAAGAAATTTAAATCTTTATCGGAAAATTATAAAATAGTTAAAATTTCAATTTTCTGCATAAAAATTGAATTAAAAAATAATAAAACATTTATTTAAAAGAGTAAATAAATTAGTAAATTAATTGATCAAGGTCATCTAAATAATTTAACTAGCCTTGGACGCTCCATATCAACCTTCATTAGTTAGGATAATTGTTTTGTACGCCTCAAAACAGTCTTCATCTGTAATATTGAAATGAGGCTCAAAACAGTCTTCATCAGTAATATTGAAATGAGGCTCAAAAGATGACGCATTTAGTTATGTGGGGATAAAATTCAAATCCAGTTTCAAGCTTGGCCACGTTAAACATGTGCTAGAAAGAAAGAAAGATGACGACCATCTCTTGTTGGAATTATTAAAGGAGAGAATAATTAATTGTACGAGCGTGACTTTTCCTGCCACGCCATATATGCAGTACAATAAGTACTCTATTAAAGGAGTATTATTTTTTTTATTTTTTTTTTTGAGTAGAAAGGTTGAATAAATTGAGAAAGATGTAAAAAGGTAGAAACCCCCATTTTAATTGTAGTTTACATTAGGATAATCTATGTAGGGAACTAAAATTTTGTCCATCAGCGGGAACTTGTCAGTACCAACAATCCAAGCACCTTGCAAAACCTTGTTACGTAGAGGAGATCTTCGATAAACATGGTAATCAAGGAACCAGGTTGACCAACAAAAATATTCGTGAACATCCCCTTGTGATTGACTACTCCTTGTAAAGCAATTGAAAATGAAGTACGTCCTGAATGACGTGCAGAAAGTTGATCATCATAATATGGGTCAGCAGTTATGAAGGTTTCTGAATTCTGTCTAGCTATTTGGATACGAGTTGTATTAATTGAACCTACGACGTTTTCTATTCCAGAAACTCTTTCAAACTCGGTTTTAATGTTAACCATTTCACCTTCATCAGGCCATTTAACATACTTTTGCATCAAAGATCCCACAAATGTATTTAGACTCACACGACACTGTGTATACTGTTTGTACCGTGTATAAAATACACGGGAGACACGCAAATCAATACAAGGAGTTATGCATGGCAGATTAATGCCAGGAACCATGCATGGAGGTTTCATGCGGGGAATTAATTCCAACGGTTTCATGCAATTTAACATGGAGGCATGCAGATTAATTCCAAATGTTTCATGCGAATTTAACATGGAAGCATGCAACATTAATTCCAAATGGTTTCATGCGAATTTAACATGGAGGCATGCAATATTAATTCCAGCGGTTTCATGCGAAATTTAATATGAAGGCATGAATGAGCGAAATAATGAAATTTATGTATATATTTAGATATGGAACTGTATAAATAGGGGGAGAGAAATCGGGGGAGGGGGCCAAGAGGGAGAAGGAAAAAAACATACTTTGTAATACAAAGTCAATAAAACATTTCTCCCCAAGGGGATTCTGTGGAAAGGACGTAGGCAAACAATGCCGAACCACGTTAAACCTCTCGTGTCTCTTTATTTGCTTTCAATCCGCCTCCAAACTCTAATACTCACCAAAACTATCCATTCATCGTGTTTTTGTGTTTAAAAGTAATTTTGGGTACAAACATTACGCCGACTAAGGGGATTCGTGTAAAACAATCGTGTTTTTATCATTGAGATAGGTGGTCAAAAGCTCGTAAATCATGCCACGAATTTTCATGCAAAAATAAAAAAAGAAAAAAAAATGATCCGGTGACGAATCTCAAAATCAGCCCGGGAGAAAGACTTCTTTGGTCGTTGTTTTAATCAAAAATGGTGATGGTCCACTAGAATCTATTTCCGATTCAGATTGTTAGTGGTGGAATCACTTTCTAGTTCGTGTTGATGTAAACATCAATGGATCCGATTACAAAAATAAAATAAAGCCCCGCAACCTCCGATCTGAAATGGGAGGTTTAATAGATGAAGCTCGCGAAAGGTGTTTCTAACAAACTTCTAGGAAGTTCGCTCCTAAGCCAATAACAATTTAATGACCAGCTGTAAGTATTCAATTGAACTGCCAATGCGATCAAAGACGGACAACATATGCAAAGGAGATAAGCATACATTTTTATCCTTAAATCTCATTAAATAATTTTTGATTTAATTCCATGAATTAAAGCATACGTTCAATACTTAAATCTCTTTTTATTTTTAATTTAATTTCATGAATTAAATTGCTAATGAAATGTGCTCAAGCTTAGTGAAATCCATAAAGCACCATGATGAAATTGTTCAAAACCGTTTTTCAATTCCCTACAACATAGAAGCAAAAATTTACGTGTTCGAGAAACTTTTATATGTACTTGGGGGCAAGAACATGATCGAGTTCAAGGTTAAGTGGATAACGACATGATCGAAGTTAAGTTTTTCGTGGATAGTGACGTTGATCGAGTTCGAGATGAGGATTGCATAGACCCTTCAATATTTAGCCTTGCATCACTTCGCAAGCACCTAAAGCCTCACCTTGCACGTGAGCACATAAGTCTTGCTTTATCGCAAGCATAAAATCTCGTCTTGCACGCGAGTATGAAAGACTTGCATCTTGGCAAGCATAAAGTCTCGTCCGAACCACGAGCCCAATGCCCGATATTGGTCCAAAGACTCGTACTCAACACAAGAAAGCTAGCCTGCCCGAGCAGAAAGCGCTAGCCTTGTTACGTTCGAGCAAAAGCCTTGCCCAAACAAGTAAGCACACACTACATTCTACTCAAGACTCGACTAGCTATCGAGCACTCAAAGTCCACCACGTGGCAAAAAGTCTCACATAGCACTTGAGCAAATTTTATAGCAGGTTATCACAGTTGTGGGCGTCTTTGTAATGTATCTACTCACGCTTGGGGACGACTGGCGAGTTACGTCATCGATGCGAAGGAAAAAAAAATCTTAACCCCTCAACAAGTTGGAGGTTAAGAGGACGATGTTTGTGCGTGTATAAAATACACGGAGGCACGTAAATCAATACAAGGAGTTATGCATGGCAGAATGCTAGGAACCATGCATGGAGGTTTCATGCAAAATTAATTCTAGCGGTTTCATGCGAATTTAACATGGAGGCATGCGGTATTAATTCCAACGGTTTCATGTGAATTTAACATGGAAGCATGCGGTATTAATTCCAACGATTTCATGCGAATTTAACATGGAGGCATGCGATTAATTCCAGCGGTTTCATGCGAATTTAACATGGGCATGCGGTATTAATTCCGAGCGTTTCATGCGGAATTTAATATGAAGGCATGAATGAGCAGTTAATGAAATTTATGTTTATATTTAGATATGGAACTGTATAAATAGGGGAGAGCAGAAATCAGGGGAGGGGGCCAAGAGGGGAGAAGGAAAAAACATACTTTGTAATACAAAAAGTCAATAAAATATTTCTCCCAAGGGAGATTAATCTGTGGACGTAGGCAAACAATGCCAACCACGTTAAACCTCTCAATGGTTCTTTATTTGCTTTCCAACTGTCTCCAAACTCTAATACTCACCAAAACTATCCATTCATCGTGTTTCGTGCCCAAAAATAATTTTGGGTACAAACATATACGTTAAGCCAAACTTAGATTCCATAAACTAATCCATAAAGTTTTGGGAACAACCATTCAATTGAATCGTGGTTTCTTTCAGTTTAGTTCAATTTTTACAATTGACATAGCAAGAGATATTTACAGTGAGAGACTTGGCTCTTCCTAGACTAGACAGTCAAGACTGCAACCATTTGGGCTTTCTACTTCATTATAACATTTTGGGTCATGGAACAGATTTTGAAGTCGCCGCACAGATTTTGAATTAGAACAGCAGATTTTTAACCATGATACCAGTTTTGTGTCATGGGGCAATTCTGTTAAAATAGAAATTACTGTCAAAGAAAATAAAGAGAAATTAATGATTTATTACCACCAAAGGCAGCATAGTCATTTTAGAACAGTAGAAACTAATCACAGGCTCCTATTCTTCATGAATAATAGAATTTAACAAAGTACTGAGGCTGTCTGAAATAGAGAAGGAAATAAACAATGCAGGAATTCAGCTAAACAAACAGATGAAGTAATTTCTCCATGGACATAGCTGGCTGATTTCCAATCTAAGCACTTAAAAGAAAGCAGGGATACTCTTCAACAAATAGCTGAGTTTGGCCGTAAACAACAAGAGGAGCTACTGGACTATCATAAACAACTTCAACAAGGAGACTAGGAGGGATGATTTCAAAATTGTAAGTTTAGACAAGGCCTAATGCGGCATCTGTGCACTCGTTGAAACAAGCTAGATTGAGCGAATGAGTTCATTGTGCAACAACTGAACATTTCTGAACCAGGTACAGTGAATAAATAAAATGGACATAAATGAATACCTATTGAGAAGCTAAAAAAGCTATTGCATCCAATAAATTCTTCTTAATACTACATACTATCATCAATCTTCTAAAGAAAAGTAATGAACATTGCAACGTATTAATTTTTTATCCCTGCCAACATAAATCGAAAAGCTACTAACATAAGTGATCAATCTTTTTAGAATCTTAGATAACTAGACAAATGGCATCCACACACTAAATAGCCATCAAAACACAGTGATGAAGACCTGGTTTAGCTGGTCCAGGGTCAAAGCTGCTACCACCTACACGGCCAGAACTGGGTCATCATCGAGTCGACCTTGACAAATCTGCAAGTGCATAAAAGTGCGTCAATTGTTGATTGACATCAACCATAACAAATTAACAAAAGCTAATATTGTAATGTTTCAGAAATTTTACCTCTTCCAGCTTTGCTCTATAGTTTTCCACCCTGCACCCTCTAAGAGATTCCCTCTTATTCGGCCTCTGCCATATAAACCTAGCACCAGAGTTAAATCGTTGCCTCTTATTCGGCCTCTGGGCTTCACTGTTGGCAAGAGAGTTGAGTGAAAAAAGGCTCGGCACATAAACCTCTGCATCAGTCCATTCCTCATTGCCGCCGATCTTCAGCTGCCTAATTCTTTTCTTCTCTGAGTCATACAGAATTAAACTGGTATCAACCTGCAATAAAACATTATTATTATTCTTGAAACTCCGTATCAGCCTCGCAACTGGTCTGTTTTGAGTCCAAGAGAGACCAAACTCTCTAGTGTTCTTCACATTTATGGAAAATGTAAAACTTTTAGACCAGGATTCCTTCACCCCATACTCCTGCATTACCCATACATCAATCCGCTTACGATCAATAAGCGAAACTACACAAAGGCATCCTCCAGACTCCCCCACAGTTCTAACCCTCACTGCCCTTTCTTCTCGAGTTTCTAAAGGATCTTTCGGCAATGCCACTTCCAAAAATTGCTCACTCACAAAATCAAAAGCCACCATAACTTCACCTCCGCGCCTTGGACCCAGGTCACCCTTCTCCCACCTGTCTGCTACCCAATGCAGCAATCCATTAAACAACACGCCGTGATGATCCTCAAATTTGTAATTTATACTACCAATACCCTTCCATTCATCTGATGATCCTCCTAATGTGTAAATCTCCGCCTCAAAACTATCCATCCACATCTCAACCTTCCTGACTCTCACCACCTTATACTCATCGTTCCTAGAAACATACCCTAAACCATACAAACTATACGAAACCTCTTCCGAACCGGTTCCGATCGTCTTGTACTCTTTCGTCGCCGGATTAGCAATACACAACTTCTCTTTGCTCCTGCCGTCGACATAAATCGCAGCAGCGCTCATTAAAACCAAACCATTACAACTGCATAATGAGTACATTTGATAGCCATGAGCGGGTATAAAAGTGTAATCAGTCTGATCTTCAAGTTGGCCTCCGTTACACTGGATTATAGTCGATGATGCGTAATGTGGAAGGTGTCTGAAGTCCCGATCGCACCTATCTAATCTTTTATAATCATGGAGAATGATGCTTGGATTGGTGTATTTTTTTGAGATTTTGTGATCGAGATATAGCTTCTGGAATCTTTGGCTGGAGATTAAGTTGTAGTAGTATTTGTTAAGAGATTTGAGTCTTAACAAAGATTTCACTGGGAGTCGCAGGAAGATTTCTTGGATGAAAAAGGGTCGAAGAGTTGGGGTTTCTGGAATCCGAATTGGGGTTTCTGGGACATTTTTCTTCATCTTCTTCTCCATTGGAAAGTGTTGTGTGTCAGAATGGGAAGAATTGGGGTTTTATAGAGGTTGAACACGAATATAAAAAGATACCGATTTTAGTCCTTTTAATCCCGAGACTGGGTATACCCAGATTAATCGGGGTGTACCCATTTTGTTCCCATCCAAGGTAGTGTGCTAAGTAGGAGTGTTCATGGTTACTGTGGTTAACCGAGAAACCGAACCGATTAGGGAGAAACCGAACCGAACCATTAACTAATGGTTGGTTTTGGTTTAGAAAAGATGAAAACCGAGATTAATGGTTTGGTTTTGGTATGATAGAGAAACCGAACCAACAACCAAATAGTTAACCGAATATTGATAAAAAAAAATCATTGATTAAATTTTCATTAGAGATGTCACTGCATTTGTTAAATTTTCTTTTGATCTCTCGATTTAAAGTAAGCTTTAACTACTCTTGATATTCTTTTTATTTATTTTTTGTCTGTAAATTTTTGTAAACCAATACTATTTTTTTCTGTAAATTAGTGTAATTTTTTTTTTGGTTTGACATAATTATTGGTTAACCAAAACCACCTGGAAAACCGAAACCTAATTTGAACCATTTGGAAACCTAACCAATGGTTAATGGTTTGGTTTGGTTTCAAATTTTTAGAAACCGGGACAGATTGGTTTCGGTTTTGGTTTAGCTTGAAACCGAACCAAAACCGACCATGAACACCCCTAGTGCTAAGGGGTGTCTAAAAGATGTTAAAAGACCAAATTACCCTTACTATTAATACCCTGCCGACTAGTCACCCAAATAATTATCAAAATCTATCTTCAAAACTCTAGCCCAATGTGATGAAATCAAAAATCAAACGAAACTTAAAAAAAAAAAAAAAAAAAAAAAAAAATGTGGCTACAGGATTTGAGATTGGGTATATAGTGCAAATTTATACGCGGTTTGAGATTGGGTACAAAATCACACCCAATCTCAAATCCCGCATGACTCCACATTTTTATTAAAAGTCGGCAGGGTATCTTTTTGTCGACCTTGCCGACTAGTATTAGTCGGCAGAGTATCTTTTTGTCGACCTTGCCGACTATTATTAGGCGTTATCTTCTTAGGTTGAATATCGTGACGACTTTTCGTCTTTGAAATCAAGATTTATGTAGGTCGTCACGGTATTCATCCTTATACCTTTCCGACTATTGTTTAGTTTAATCATGCATTTGTAACTCTTTTCTCTGTATGTTAAAAATCCTATAGTCTTCAAGGTATTTTTTGTCGACCTTGTTGACTATAAGTTAGCCAGCAAGGTAAGAAACCAATAAAATGCTGACTATTGAAGCATTTACAACAGTCTCATGTGTGTCAAAAAAATAATATAGTCGGCATCTTCGTAATTCATCGACCTTGCCTGCCAAAGCTAGTCGGCATTTTCTTCATTCGTTGACCTTGCCGGCCATAGTTAGTTGGCATTGTCTTCAATCATCGACCTTGACGACTTTTCACATTTTCAAAACTGAAAGTGTTGATTGAACTCATGAGACAAAAGTTTTAATCTACCCAATTCATAATTTGAGAAGTTTTAATCTACTCAATTAATTAGGCTAATTAGATTTTTTAGTGTTAATTAAACAATGGTATATTATCCATTTAGAAAATACAAGGTTAAGGGGTGTCCCGTTTTACTTCAAAATGACCTGGGTTTTGTCTCATTAGGTATACCCCAATTAATCTGGGTATACCCCAATCTCGCCCAGGATTTTAATCACGACGATTAAGAATCTTGTGTATAAAAAATTGTATAGTAGTCACCTTAGGGCCTAATTGCACCACTTTCCGTAAGATGCCTCAACCCTCTTGATTCTACTAGGTGACTTTGAAAGTTGAAACTACGTTAGGCAAGTTACCTTGTAAAAGTTCTAAAGTACAAGGTTAAGATGAAATTGATCAGAATTTAGACTAATTCAAGTAACCTCTGGGCCGCAGCAGCCAACTATAACTTCATTAAACTCTTCTTATCCAAAAATGGGTTGTTCTTACAGCTTAAATGCAACAATAAACGAAAGAGAAACCCTAATTAAGAACGAATCCAGACCGGACATCTGTCCAGCATCGATTAGGAGTTTTAATGCCCAATGATTAACTGGCTGACTTACTTATTTAGGCAGGAAACACGGTAATGAAGGCACCCAAGAGTAAACACTCTAATCACTAGACCTAAAGGCAGCCATACTTAGAAAAGCACATGACAATGCCCTCCCTATCAGCAAATCACTTGTCCTCAAGGATGAAATTTAGAAAATAGTGGGCAATATGTTTTGTGTCTTCCCATGTAGCATCCTCAGCTGATGCGTTAGTCCACCAAATAAGTAATTGAGGCATAAAAAACTCCACCACTGATGATAGTTTTGGAGTCCAAGGCACTTTCAGAATGACAAGAATCGACCATCTGCATCCAATGTGGCAAGTGTAGGAGAAGGTGTATAGGAGGCACCAATTTGCTTCTCTATAGGATGGATTCTAGCCTCTGGTGGTAACTCCAACTTGTAAGCAACAACTTCTATCTTCTCGTAGCACAATGATTGGGCTATAATACTTTGTTACAAGCTTGAAATTTCTTCTTATGGATACAGAGCTGCCTGTATAAGGTTCATACTTGGATAAACTTTATCTCCTACTCCAAACACCCTTTGTTCTTTTTTATCACCAAAAAGCTTCATACTCTCTTGAGAACGGTGAAGACCATTGTTTGTAGCAAAAATGTTTACGCAAACAATCCTCGAGATTCTTATATGAAGATGGAATTTAAGTCGTCAGATGACTTACCAGTATTCTTCGTGATACACTCTTGGTAGATGAAGTAATTCAACTACTTGTTGAATTGGCTCCTTATCTTCAATTATTGTTGGGAGATGATAGTGGGGGTACCTGCAAAGACACCACGCCTCAATAAGTAAGATCTCTAAAGCGAGGTTTTATGGAGAGAGAAGGGATTAGAAATGTGTACCTCTCAAGTTGGAATTCCGTTCTATTTATAGGGTTGTGGAGGAATTGTATCCAGTCCAGTTTTCGTCTAGATACATTTTGACTATTTATCTGGAAAAAATGCACTCTAGGTTCATCCTGGTCAAAACCAATTTCCCTATTTTTAGGATCTACAACCTCCAGGTTATACCGGCCTTCTTTTCTCGTTTTTCCCTTTTGTAGGGATTTATAACTTCCGTGGTTTGAATATACCCGATCTTTTAACCGATTCCTCCTTTTATGAGGATCCGTATCTTCCAGGGTTTGAATGTTTACCTGGTCTTTAACTGATTCCTCCATTTTAAGGTATCAAAGAATTTCGAGGTTTGAATGTTTACTGTCTTTAGAAGCTATAAATCCTAAGTTAATAGATCCTAGTGGGATTAGACATCAACCCATGGACCAATTAAATATCTTATATGGGACGAAGAGTTATTAAGCCCAATTAATATAAATGGGCTAAAGAGTTATTAAGCCCACTTAATGTATATTGTCCAAACATCCATCTTTCAAGACAGTGAGTATAACATCACTCTATTTCATGTAGTCCTCAACAAAAGCATCTGGAAGTAGTGGCAGTGGATGACGGGAAAGCCAAGTGGGGTGGAATGTACCCATAGAGGGTCTGGAAAGGGCTTATCTTCAAGTTGGTGTGATAGTTGGTGTTATACCACCATTCGCCACGAAGTCACATGTGCCATTTCTTTGGTTGGTGACTACACATGCATCTCAAGTAGTTTTCCGAGGAAGAGTTGACCATTTCACCGCGAATCACTTTGTGGATGGTAGAAGTGCTTAAGTTCATTGAGTTCTAAGTGTCTTGAAAAGGTCTTGCCAAAAGTTGCTTGTGAGATCTTATCCCTGTCAAACAATGGAAGCAAGCAGGCCATGAAGCTAATGAACTCCCTAGCTACGAGAAGAAGTAGTGTAAGGATGATGTAAGCCAATAAATCGGTTATACTTGGTCAATCTATCCACTACAACTGCACTAGACTTCCTCTCACTCATTGAAGGCCTTCAATTAAGTCCATGGAGATGTGTTGCCATCCATGGTCTGAATATGTAATGGTTTTAGTAAGCCAGGTTGGAAAAATTTGCTTCACTTTATTTATTTGACATACATCACTGGATGGGACATATAAGAGGATATCCTTCTTCATTGGGCCGAAAAAACAAGCTTTTGCTCTATTCTAAGTTTCTTGACATAATGACCTCATACAACTGAGGAGTGTATGGAATTCAAAACTTTAGTCTTGGTGTTAGGCTGAATTACCCACATATATCCTGCCCTTGTATATTAAAATTCCATTAATATAAGAGTACTTAGAAGGAGTCTGGAGTGATAGTAGTGAGTAGCTATCGGATGTTGAGCTTTAGTGTCCGGCTATAGCTATCAAAAATATCATGTGCCAAAGAGGTTCGACAAGGAAATGGAGTTGTAATTAGTAGGTACACGAGGCCTTCTAGAAAGAGCATCTCACTTTGTTCTTTGAACCTTTCTTGTACTTCAAAACCAAAGAAGCTTCATGAGCCATTTTTGGCTGAATGCTTTATAGAATATCTTTCTCAAGAAGTAGTTTATACTCCGATCACCTTAATAATGAATTTTTGACCTTGTACATAGTGCTTCCATCTAGTGACAACTTGCACAATTGCCAATAGTTCCTTCTCATAAGTGGATAAGGCAGCAGCTCTTGGGCCAAGAGGTTTGCTTTGTAGAAGGCAAATGGGTTTATCCTCTTGCATTAGAATATTCCCGATCCTTGAGTCACAAGCATCAATTTCGAGTAAACTGCTTTACTAAAAAAGTCGGTAAAGCCAACATAGGAGTGGTGGTCATTGCATTTTTGAGAAGATTAAAAGCCGTAGTTGCGGTAGGCGACCATAGGAAATAATCTTTCTTCAATAAGTCAGTCAGTGGTCTGCTAATAAGCCCATAATATTTCGTAAATTTTCTATAGTAACCAGTGAGACCCAAAAAACCTATGAGCCTTTTAATGTTTATAGGATTAGGCCTGTCCACCATAGCTGAGATTTTTGCAGGATCATCCATAACTCCATCTCTTGTAATAATGTGTCCTAAATATTCTATTTCATACTAGCCAAAAGAACATTTAGAAAAGTTTGCAGAAAGTTGATGGGTTCTGAGGATCTCTAAAGTGGTTTGTAAGTGAAGTATGTGATCCTCTAAGGTAGGGCTATAGATGAAGATGTCATCAAAGAAGACAAGAATGAATTTCCTAAGATGGTATTGAAAGGTATCATTCATGAGAGCTTGGAAAGTAGCTGGATAATTAGTGAGGCCAAATGGCATTACCTTGAATTCTAAACGTCCATGATGAGTCATGAAAGCAGTTTTATGTATGTCAGAAGGATAGACTCTGATCTGGTGGTAGCATGACTTCAAATCAATCTTTGTAAAACACTTGGAACCATGTAATTGATCCAATATCTCATCAATGATGGGAATGGGAAACTTATCTTTGATGGTGAGGTTGTTTAACTTTCTGTAATCCACACAAAACCTCCAAGAGTTGTCTTTTTTCTTGACAAGCAAAATTGGAGAAGCAAAGGGATTGTGGCTAGGTTGAATAATGCCAGAATGGAGCATTTCCTTTACCAAATTTTCAACAATTATTTTTTTGGATATATGGGCATTTATATGGTCTCAGATTGACCGGTTCAGAATTTGTTTGAGTGGTATTTTGTGGTCCAAATTCCTTTGAGGTGGTAGAGTTGTTGGTTACGAGAAAAGATCGGGGATATTGGTCAGTATGTTTGAAATTTGAGGTGGTGTGGTGGATTGTATAGTGGTAGGTGAAATGGAGAATAGCTGGCCCACCAGTCCATGAGTATGTTTTTGGAAAAATTTCTTTACTATGTTGCCACTCATCATGCTAAGAGAAGATTTTTTTGGAGCTCCAGTTAAGGTTATTTTCTTACCCTTGTGTTTGAAGGAGATACTCAATTTTTCCAAATTGAAAAGGACATCTCCCAGATTTCTCAACCAATTATCCCCTAGTATAATGTCACACTCTCCCAATGGAAGTAGCCTCAAATCACCACAAAATTTGTGACCCTTGATAGTCAGTCGTATGCATCAAAAATAATTTCACTTTGCTAAAGTATATGATAAGAAAGATTTCATTTCCACAGAAAGGTAATTGTAGTTATTATGTATTCAATTTCTTAGAGTAACCAATTGGGGGATTTGATTTTTATGTAAGCAATAAAAACAAATTAAAAACAAAATAAATTGTAGAAAGTAATCAATGGAGAAAAATATTGGTCAAGGAATTCATCTTCAATCTTAGACATGTGCTTGCATAAATGATTAGAATTACGATTTAATCTCTTATATTATCAAAAGCCTAGAAATCAAGAGAGCAAGATAATCTAATAATTTCCTAAGTTCATCAACACACACATTAGAGCTTTCGTATGTGAATTCTACCTAAAGAATAACCTAACGCCTTGCGCCTAATTAAGTTCAATTCTAGGAGCATTAAGTTTGAAATAGGCTAATCAATGCAATTGTCATGCGTTGCGCATAACAATTAGGACAATGGTCAAACTCTACATATGATTACGAGAGTGTATCACTACAAACCGTAAACATATCATGCTACTCGTATTCGTGTTATCACTTTCAATGAAAAACCCTAAAATAGCTATGGACTAGGATGCAAGTTCAATTAATTGGCCACTTAACTAATCAAACATCATAATCCTATCACAATACATCAATCATGTGATTATTAAAAACAGCAAAGATATGAGCGATAATTAAGAGAGAAAACTAATACATAAAGCAAACACAAGTTTTAGAAATAGGACTACATCCTTAACCAATAATATAGAATTTAGCTACTCCTAGCTATGGAGTTCATCACAAAAATATAAGTTGAATAAAGAAGAAGATGAACAAAAGCAAACCCTAGAAGCGTAAACAAAAGCGGCTCTCCAAAGTTCCAAGAATAAGATGTGTCATCCTTAAAGTTGTAGAAAACTTTCCCTTTTATAGCTTCTCATCTTTCCAAAATTAGGTCTTCAAAGCCCAAAGTCCAAGTGGTCCACCAAGCCCATATGTGAGAAAAACCCATGTGAAAACATGTCCCAAAAGTGGTCGACGGATATCTGGTATTGTGGCCGGAAATTGGCCGGAAGAGTCGCCGGAAAATAGCTCAGGTGACCGGCAAAGTCCACCCGGTCGGTCAACGATCCAACTCGGGTCAACTCGGTCAGACCGAGTCAAACCGAGTCATTCTGAGTCAATGGCGAGTCAGGGTGACTTGTCGGACGAGTCGGAGTTCTAACTAGCCTTTGATCGGGCTTTATATGTGCCATTGCATGAGGTCGTAACTTATGCGACATAATCATTGTGCATCACCACTCCTTGGTCGGCCATCTTGGCTATGCATCCATCTCCCATCAACAACAGCAGCTTCTTTCTGCAAATCCTGCTCCAACAGACCATCTAAAACTGCAGAATCAAACTCCAATTCACCGCCAAATTTATAACAACTCGCCTCATTGCACCTACATCTCCTCGGACCACGGACTATCACCTGCCATATCTGAGCTACAACCTCATGACCATCTGCAATATATAACTTCCATAGACTGCAACAGACACAGCTTACTCCACTACCTCCCTTGCAATCCAACTCCAGGCATCATACATTGCTCCATTCCAACTCAGCAACATTCTCCCATCTGTGAGCACATCATTTCAAAACCAACAGCCCATTGCATCCAACTCTACTACACTGCACAACTCCTATAACTTCAGTTGCATACCAGAAACCACCAACTGCAACTCAGTCCCAACTCCCACAGCTGCAATGCCAACCAATTCAGAGCTCAAGCCAACACACACACAACCCCCAGTTACTTCCTTTTCCATTGCAAGACAACCGCCATCTCGGACCAGACCATTCTCACATTCCGACTTCTTCACCTGAGTTCTTGCCTTTACCAGCTGCAGCACTGCCTCCTCTATCTCACAGCTCTGCACAGCCACCAGAACCATCATCAGAGCAGCCTCATCTCAGCCAGACTACACCATTAATTCCACCAGCTGCATTGCTAACTCCCATCACCTTGACTCTATCACCCGCCAAAGACTCCATTGTAAACTTGCGAGAATGGACATCCACACAGAACACATACTCCATTCAGTGCCCACTATCAACAGAAAGCACCACCTTCGAATCTCTGCGGCAAACACTACATCTCCGTCAATTCTTACCAGCCCCTAAAGCTCCACATACACAGCCATATCGATCCCCGGACCAGCTATCAGAACAAAACCAGCCTCCAGTTTCTTGACCCCAATGCCATGACCCTCTGCCATCTTCCATACTAACCACAACTCCAATTGAACAGCTCCAGAGCTCAGCAATCTCCATTTCCTTGCACTAATACCAGCTTAATAGAAGCTACACATTTTTGGTTCCTAACTCATCTTCCATGCTCAGTTCCATCTCCTTTATGTCTCAGCTGCTCACAACACCCTGCCACAGATCACCACAATGAACATCAACCATTTCACCTAACCATCTGCAGCTTCAACATCTGAATTTCAGCTCCCCATCCACAAGCCATCTCACAACTCTGCAACCTCAGCTACCCTGCAATTCATTGTGCTAATTCATATTCAAATCAACCCTGACTTGGGTTTCTTATTCACTGTAACATTGAATTATTCGATGAGAACAACTTCCAATTTTCTTCACATTTGCTTCAATTAACAGACCCATGCTCAAAATGATTTCAACCACTCGAGAGAGCTTTTCGATCTGCAATACTTGAACCCAGCCCGAATCAACCTAAATTCCAGTTCAATTCGACCCTAGTTTTCAATTATCGAAACCATTCTGCCAAACGCAAAATCCAACACACACCCATTGTTTACAAACCTTTGAATCCACAAACTCGCAATCAAGTTGGTGATTCTACTTCCTTCATCTCCATTTCCTCCCACATCAGCTTATTGTTCTTAATATAGTTTTCAACCGAGAATTAATCTTCACGATTCTTGATCTCTTCCACCATCTCCATCTTCCTACGACATTAGCTTCTATCTCGTCTGGATTTCGGTGGAAACCCTAAGTCCTTCTTCTCTCACTGAAAACAACACACTGGAATTTGGGGGATGAGAACGATTTCCTTCTTCAAGACCAAGTTGATAAGGCTGCCCGTACGACCGATGTTTAGGGCACCGACAATGGATATGGGTCACCTAGTGGCAATCCCCGGCTAATAATTTTCACATACAAAGTCGAATGACTTCTTTCTTCGCCAATGACTTTGTGTCTTCGTTCCCCGCAAGATGACGAGAAGAAATCCCGGACTTGAGCGAATCCCACTTTTTTTGCTCCAATGACTCGAATACCTAAGAATACTCAAAGCAAACATAAGATACATAATTCATACCTAAAAATAGCAAAGAAAGCATAAATACTAGATATAATATTAGGTGTTTTAGACACCTATCAACCCCCAAGGTACAACTCAACTGAGAACAAATTCATGAACTTATTGTTTTATCACCATTTGCCACAGTAACCAATAGACTAAAGGTTGCTTTCAATGGAGCATTGTAGCTCTTTGGCGAAAGAACGATCCAATGAAACTGCAGTAATACCCGGTATCTATTAGAACGGAGATGGCCCTCTTTTTAACAAAACCGGTATTCTAATAGTGTCAGCTGATATATTACATGTCAATGCATGTAGTGATATTTCCATGTCCTCTCAACAACAAAAGTTCTTCTTCCAGTATCATGCCCGAGATTCACCCCATGTGTGAAATTTCTTGACCTCTCCTCACCAACTAGCACACAAAGATATTGTTTGTTTAAAATGTGTCCTCTTCTGTAGAAGTCATCACAATTAAAGCATAAACCCTTAGCCTTTCTTGCTTGCACTTGCTCAGGGGTAAGTTTTATAAGTGGCGGGGTTGGGCTAGCTTTAGGTGGTTGCTTTGGGTTAGTGGATGTAGTTGATAGGTGTTGTAAAACACCTAATTTTATATCTAGTATTTATGCTTTCTTTTGCTATTTTCCTTGGGAATTGCATCTCTTATGTCTAGTTTGAGTTATTAGGTGCAATGGAGTCTTTGGGAGCAAAAGAAGGAGAAAACGTTCATTTGAAGCGAAGCGACAAAAAGATGAAGCCAAGGGTGAAAGAATGAGGCTGTTCCCGACATCGCATGAGAAGTTATGAGCAAAATCATGGATTAAGCATCGGTTTCCCGGCCGACGGTACATGTAAAGGTGCCACTTGATTAGCCCTTATCTATTCCAACTAGGTGGCTCATATCCATCACCGGGTGCCCGTGTATTTTCATTCCTACACAACCTAAAAGTCGGAAGTTCTATCTTCACTTGTCATTTGTTTACCTAAAAATGAGAAACAGAACGGCTGCGACTCTTCATGAAGAAATATGAAAATTGCGAGTTGAATTCGGTGGAAGGTAAGAAGGGAAGAGGTGGATGCTACTTCATGTTTTTGATGGTGTTTTAGTCTACGAGAAGAACTAGAAATTGAGTATCCATTTGTTAAATGGAGACGATGAGAAAGAGATGAAAGAATTGAATACGAGGGAAGGAATTGATGGCGAGAGTTGATATGAGTTTGCTAGAAATAGTCGAGATAAAGATGCTCGGTTTGGGATTGTTTTGTTGTCACTACAACAAGGTTGGCCTTGAATTCGTGTTTTGATGGAGGATTGGGTGAAGATAAATGGAGATTTAGGGTTGGTAATGGATTAAAGAGATGGGTTATTGTTGAATTTATCTCTAATAGAAAGGAATTAAAGAATCAAATCGAATCGGTGATGGTCATGGAAGTTAGGGTTTCATGAATCTGAAATTGAATGAAGGAAATGGGGGGTCCAGTATCTTCATTAATGTTTTGGCTTGAGTATTGAGGTTTGTGATGGAGTTGAATAACAAATGTGATGGAGTACGAGATGGTGCTGGTTGTGCAGTTCAAGGCAAGAGGTTGAGATGTTGTTGTTGCAGTTCATGGCTCAGATGGAGTTGGTGGTGCTCTTAATGGTGGTGATATAAGGCAAGGAAATGGAGATGTTGGTGATGAAATTGCAGGACCTGAGATAGAATGGGTTTTTTTAGGTGAATGTCTAGGACATGTACAAATTGACTGAAATGGCAGAGGTTGAGATGGAATTGAAGCATAGCTATTGTTGCCGCCACTGAGTATGGCATTGTGCAGGAAATGGCTCTGGTGGTAAAAGAGAGACATTGACTGAGGTTGTGGGTTGAGACAGAGATAAGCTTGTGGTGGATGTCCTGGGATCGATGTTTTGAAGTTGATGCATTTGGTGTTCACTGGATTCGGGGAAAGGAGGAGAAAAGGAATTGATGAGCTTGTGTAGGTTACATTGTTCTGTAAGGATTGCAATGGTTCATGGCGAGTTGAGCCGTTGTTCTCAAGTTACAAACCAAGGAATTAAGCCGTTTACGCAAGGAAGATCATTATGGAGTCAGTGGTCATTGAATGATGAATATCAAAGATTACGGATTGGCTAATTATGGTACGAGGAATGTTGCTAGCACTTGGCCATGAGAGAATAAACTAATCTTTTTTGAAATGGGTCTTTATTGGATTAATGGAGATATACTAAGAGAGTTGCAAACAAGGATGTATGCTGGAATGTGTTATGGCGGTGTAGTTTTAAGGCGTGAGATCTTTGTGAATGACCGAGTGATTACGAGTCGAGTGCTATGTTTATAACCTTGTGGCGATGGTGGCTGGTGCTTGAGTGTTGTCTGGGTGCTTGTTGTGAGCTGTGTTTGGAGCTGGAACAAGAAGGCTATCTTGTTGGCTAGAGATTTTGAAGCCATGAGTTGGATGCGTATTACATAGATAGGCTGCCGGAAGAGCATGGCAAAGATAAAATCGAAGTTAAATGAGTTTTGGAGGCGATGCAATGGAATGAAGGCACAACCATTATGGCTGGAATTACACTGGTGATGTGCCATCTTGGTGCAGCACAGAGCTTTGGCCAGTGCAATGTCCTTGGCCAATGCCAACTCATTCAATCACCGAGGAGTCGCTGATGACTCATACTCGATTTCGGTGCTTGACCGAGTTGACCCGACGAGTTGGATCGTTGACCGAGTTGACTCGTTGACCGGTGACCGGGTGGACTTTGCCGGTCACCTGAGATACTTTCCGGTGCCGGATTCCGGCCAAATTCTGACCATAATACCAGTTTTCCGGCGACAGTTTTTGGGCAGAGTTTTTACATGGGTTTTTCTCACACATGGGCTTGGTGGACTTCTATCTTTTGGACCTTTGAAGATTAGACCTAATTTTGGAAACAAGAGAGCTATTTAAAGGAAAGACTTCTACAACTTATGATATTATTCTTGGAACTTTGGAGAGCCGCTTTTGTTGACGCTTCTAGGGTTTGCTTTTGTTCATCTTCTTCTTTTCAATTAATATTTTTATGATGAACTCCATACCTATGAGTAGATAAACACATATTATTGGTTATGGGATAAAGTTGATTTCTCAATATGTTATATGATTCAATGAATTAGTTTTGTCTCAATATTTTATTGTTTGTGATTCACAATTAATAGTGTTATATGATTTGATAGTTTGTTTGGTTGAGTCCGGAATCAATCGATTTACATTCATCTCTAGAGCTATATTAGGGTTTTCAATACGAAAAGTTGTTTATCCCCTGGATTCTAAGTAGCAAAATTGTGGGTAGTGCTTGTAGTGATATATCCTACTAGTCACAAGTGAATCATAACTTTTGTTAAAACGATTAGTGCTTTTACACATTCGTTTGCATTGATTAGTCTTATTCCATAGAACTTATTGTTTTTAGGGAGTTAAATCTAATTGTGCTTTTACACATTAGGTTGCTTTCTAGGAAGAATTCACATATGCATCTTTTAATGTGGTTGTGATGAAAATCAGAATTAGCGGGATATACTTGCGATCAAGTTATCCTAGGACTATTAGTAAATAAGAGATTAAATTATCAATTCTAATCATTGATGAAAATACATGTTTGTGAATGATACTATCCCGTGACCAATATCTTCTCCTTATTGATTATTCCAATTATTTGCTTTGCTTTATTTTATTTTTACTTTAGTATTTCGTTAAAATAACAAACATCCCCCTTGGTTACATTAGAAACTGAAAATTGCATAACAACAATTGCCTCTCTGTGGAAACGAACTCTTCCTTACATTGTACTTCATTCATATTTAGTAAGTAAGAAAGTGAAATTATTTTTGACGGATTGACAACTGATCAAATTAGGCGCCATTGCTGAGGAGGCATACGGCTTGTTATTAAGTTTTTAGTTTCTCTTTACAATTTATGCTTTTATCTTTGCTTTTTGTTTCTTGTCTTGTTTCTCACTTGTTTGCGAGAATTGTTTTCAGGTACCTAATCCCTGGCTTCTAAAGATTGGAATTATCCAAGGTGCGGGATAGCTACTCGAAGAGGCACAATACTCCAACCGAGTCAAGACGCAACATAAAATCAAGAGTTAGAAGTGGAAGGAGAGTTACAAATAGATGGAGAACAAGAGGTTCCATTCATAGACGAACCATAAGTTGAAGAAGAAGAAGCAATGGGTGATGCAAATCGTTCACTCAAGGAGTTAGCTTCTCATAAGCTTGATACACAACAGGGGTGTATTCAAACAGACTCTACTTTTGAGATTAAGCCGGGGTTGCTTAGAGAATTACCAAAGTTCCATGGCATGGTGAATGAAGACCCAAACAAACATCTTATGGACTTCCACACCATTGTCATGGCCATGCTTCCAAAATGGATGTAGAGGCGGATGGTGCAATGTTGAAAATTTCCGTTTCTCTTTGATGGATAGTGCTAAGGATTGGTTGTACTATTTGCCTTCCTTAGGAAGTGTCACAACATGGAATGGGCTGAAGAAAATCTTTTTAGAGATATTTTCTGCATCAAAGGCTACTCAAATTCGCAAGTAGATTTGTGGGATGAAGCAAAATGTGGGAGAATCCTTATATGAATGTTGGGAACGATACAAGAGATTGGTGGCAAGCTGCCCTCACCACCAATTCAATGACGCTATGATCATCCAAATTTTTTATGAAGGACTCCAATCAAGTGATAGGAATCTTCTTGACGCTGCGGGTGGTGGTGCACTAGTGAACAAGACGGTGGCACAAGCTAGAGAGTTGATTAAAAACATGGCAAGAACTCACAACAATTCTTGAGTCGTGGTTCTGATGTGATTCTAAGAAGGGTGAATGAAGTGAGCGAGGTTGAGGAACTTCGTCAACAAATGGGTAACATGTCGCTAAGAATGATGCAACAAGTTGCAGCCGCTGTTATACCAAGTTCTCCCTCGATGTTATGAAGATGAGCAAGCTAACGCGATCTTTCCAAATCAACAAAGATGGTATGATCCCTACTCCAACACTTACAATCCAGGATGGAGAGATCACCCCAATTTTAGCTATGCCAACAAGCAAGGAGCAATTCAACAACCTACTTTCAACAGTCCGAGTGGATTTCAACCGCAACAACAACAATTTCAGCAATCACAAGCACAACAATCAATGCAAGATCAAGGTTCTGATATTGATTCAAAGCTTCAAACAATGATGCAAGGCATTTCCACCATGTTCAAAGAAAGTCAACAAGAAACTAAGAGTGCTATCAAGGAGTTGCAAACATAAATGGGCTCCATGGCTATTGAGTTGAACCAATTGAAGGCACAAAATAGTTGGAAACTCCCTTCTCAACCTATTAACCCAAAAGAGAGGGTGTCAATGCTATTACGTTGAGAAGTGGTACACAAATGTGTGCAACCCGAGGTTACCGATTCGGGCAAGGTGGAAACACCAAAGGAACCTATTTTGGGGGAGAAGAATGAGGATTCTCCCCAAACTTCGAGGTACCTATTCCTAACTCTAAAATTCCGGTTTCTACTTATGTTCCTCCTCTAACCTTTTCCTCACAGATTTGCAAGTTCTAAGAAGGCGGAATTAGAAAAGGAGATTTTGGACGTTCTAAAGAAGATCCATGTGAACATACCACTCATTGATGCTATTAAGCAAGTTCCAAAGTATGCAAAGGTGTTGAAGGACTTGTGTACCAACAAACAAAGGCTCAAAGGTAATGAAGTGCTTAGTGTGGGGGGGAGAATGATTCGGCAATCTTACAACACAAACTCCCACTTAAGTGCAAGGATCCCTAAGAGTTTTGACATTCCCATCACAATTGGTAACACTATATTTAACAAAGCTATGTTGGATTTAGGTGCATCCGTTAATGTTATGCCCGCATCAATGTATAGTTCACTTGATCTTGGTCCTCTTAAAAAAGGCCGAAATTGTATTGCAATTAGCCGATCGCTCTAATGTCTACCCAATGGGTATTGTTGAGGATGTTCTTGTGCAGGTTAATCAACTTGTATTTCCAAATTGACTTTTGCATGTTAGAGATGGATGAAGGTTCACCGACTCGTCTCTTCCATTGCTACTTGGGCGTCCCTTCATGAAAACGGCGAAAACCATTATTGATGTGGATAAGGGAACGCTAACCATGGAGTTTGATGGAGAAACAATACGTTTCAACATTTTCGAGACGATGAGATATCCTAGTGATGTCCACTCTTGTTTCTCCATTGATGTTATGGATACATTGGCACAACAAATGTTTGAATTAAATGGTGATGATGCCTTGGAAACCGTGTTAACTATATCCATGGATAATGGTGTAGAGTGTGGTAATGAAGTCAATGAAGCCCTTGGTGATCTTAATTCACTACAAGGATGCCCGAAAACTCATAATATCTTTTTTTATTTCTTTATCATGCAAAAGTTGATGAAAAGCTTGTATCTTCAATTATTAAATTTCCAATTTTAGAATTGAAACCTCTTCCCGATCACCTAAAGTACTTGTACTTGGGTGATAATGAAGAGTTACCTGTGCTTGTTTCTAATGAGCTTAGTGATTTACAGAGCAAAACTTCTAAGGGTGCTAAGGAAGTACAAGACGTCCATAGGATGGACAATTTCCGATATCAAGGGTATAAGACCCTTCCGCTTGTATGCACAAAATTCGTTTGGAGGACGATGCAAAGCCTACAAGGGAATCGCAACGTCGTTTGAACCCTCCCATGATGGAAGTTGTGAAAAAGGAGATACTCAAGCTTTTGGAAGTGGGTGTTATCTACCCCATATCCGATAGCAAGTGGGTGAGCCCGGTACAAGTAGTACCAAAGAAATCAGGTGTGAGAGTGGTGGAGAATGATAAGAACGAACTTGTCCCAACTTGTGTGCAAACCGGCTGAAGGGTTTGTATTGATTATAGAAAATTTAATGCCACCACTAGGAAAGATCATTTTCCATTGCCTTTTATTGATCAAATGCTTGAACGTTTAGCTGGACACTCTTATTATTGCTTCCTTGATGGCTATTCGAAGTTATAATCGGGATTGTGATAGAGCCGGAGGACCAAGAGAAAACCACTTTCACTTGTCCCTTCGGTACTTTTGCTTATATAAGGATGCTTTTGGCTTATGCAATGCTCCAGCTACCTTTCAAAGGTATATGGTAAGTATCTTTTCGGAATATGTTGAAAACATAATCGAAGTGTTCATGGACGACTTTAGTGTCTTTGGTGATTTATTTGACCTTTGCTTGAACAATTTGTCTCTAATCCTTGAACGATGTGTTGAAACAAATCTTGTGCTAAATTGGGAGAAGTGTCATTTCATGGTAACTCATGGCATAGTTTTAGGCCATATAATATCTTCTAAAGGCTTGGAAGTCGATAAATCTAAGATAGACCTTATTCGTGCTTTAACCCTCCCACTACGGTGAGGGAGATACGTTCTTTTCTTGATCATGCAGGTTTCTATCGTAGATTCATCAAGGACTTTTCCAAGATAGCATCACCACTTTGTAACTTATTGCAAAAAGATGTGGTTTTTAACTTTGATGAAAAGTGTATGGCGGCATTCAATCGTTTGAAAGAACTTTTAATTTCAGCCCCTATCATTAAACCACCGTATTGGAGCAAGCCTTTTGAGCTCATGTGTGATGAAAGTGACTATGCGGTTGGTGCGGTGCTTGGGCAACATGTGGGGAAGATACCTCATGCTATTTATTATGCTTCTAGAACGTTAAGTGAGGCCCAAAAAAACTACACAACCACTGAAAAAGAGTTATTAGCCATTATTTTTGCTTTAGAAAAGTTTCGCTCTTATCTAATTGGTACAAAAGTTGTTGTCTTTTCTGATCATGCAGCACTTAGATACTTGCTTACAAAGAAAGAGGCGAAACCGAGGCTCATACGATGGATATTACTCTTGCAAGAATTTGATATAGAGATCAAAGACAAGAAAGGAATTGAGAACACCGTTGCGGATCATTTGAGCCGTCTTGCTGTGGACAAGGAAGCTATCCCATTGCGTGAAAGTTTCCTGGATGAGCAACTCTTCTCTATTGCCTTTGGAGAACCATGATATGTCGATATTGTTAATTACTTAGTTTCTAAACAAATCCCAAAGAACTTGTCTCGTGCTTAAGAAGTTAGGAAACCAATACATATGGGATGATCCATACTTGTGGAAACATGGTAGTGACCAAGTAATACGAAGGTGCGTTCCTGAATCTGAATTCCATTCTATCTTGTCTTTTTGTCACTCCTATGCTTGCGGAGGACATTTTGGGAGTAAAATAACCGCCAAAGGTACTTTAAAGTGGTTTCTATTGGCCAACTTTGTTTAAGGATGCACATATATTTTGTACAACTTGTGATAGGTGCCAAAAAACCGGCAATCTAGGTGCCCGAAATCAAATGCCACAAACTTTTTATTCAATTTATTGAAGTTTTTGATGTATGGGGTATTGATTTTATGGGGCCTTTTGTCAACTCCCCATGGGAATTTTATATCTTACTTGCGGTTGATTATGTCTCGAAATGGGTGGAAGCTAAGGCCACCCCAACTAATGATTCTAAAGTGGTTTCAGATTTTGTGCAAGCTAATATTTTTGCAAGGTTTGGAATTCCAAGAGCCATAATTAGTGATGGGGGTTCTCACTTCAAAACAGGATTTTACAAAGCTTGTTGACGAAGTACAATGTGTCGCACAAGATTTCAACACCTTATCATCCCCAAACAAATGGTCAAGCCGAGGTGTCTAACCGGGAGGTGAAATTCATTCTAGAAAGATGGTTAATCCAACAAGGAAAGATTGGAGCATGCGACTTAATGATGCTTTGTGGGCTTATAGAATCCGCATATAAGACACCTATCGGGATGTCTCCCTTTAGGCTTGTGTATGGTAAACCTTGTCATTTACCCGTTGAAATTGAGCATAAGGCGTTTTGGGCTATTGAACAATGCAACATGGAGATGAATGGGGCTGGAAAGCAAAGGAAGTTACAACTCCAAGAGCTAGAGGAGCTTCGCAATGATGCGTTTGAAAGCTCGCGCATTTATAAAGAAAAGACTAAAGCATTTCATGATAACATGATTTCTAGGAAACAATTTTGCATTGGGCAGAAAGTGCTTTTGTTTAATTCTCGCTTGCAATTATTTCCGGGTAAATTAAGGTCACGATGGATTGGACCTTTTATTGTTACTAATGTGTTTTCTCATGGTGCAGTGGAAATTCGTAGCATAGCTACATGGAAAGAACTTAAAGTTAATGGGCACCAGTTGAAATCATATTATGAGAATTTTACTTCCAAAGTGGTGGAAGGATTTAACTTTGTGGATGTACTCCCTCTGGAGGAGTCATAGAAAGCAAAGATAGCTCTGGCCGACGACTTTAAACCAAGCGCTAATTGGGAGGCAACCCAAAGGATGAGTATTTCTTGTCTTGTATTTATTTTTGTCTTGTTTTTATCTTTTTTTTCGATTTTTTTCTAGAATTTCCCACCTTGACTTTCTTTGGACGATTCAATTTACATTGAGGACAATGCAAAGTTTAAGTGTGGGGGGTGGTTTGCATTGTAAATTTTTGAAATTTTCAACTTTTGTGTAAAATAGTGAATAAGAAAACTCCAACTTGTAGTTAGTTTAGAGTCACATAGTATACATGTCGCTAAGATTACATCGAGATTCTCATAATAGTGACTGGAACTTAGAGATGACAGAGAACATGATCTAAGTTTCTTAATTGTATGAGAGTTAAAGTTAGATTTAACCATGCCAAGCAAATAAGGTGCAGACCGAATTCTAGATTAGGAGTAGTGATCCCCATAGTGGAGACTACCCATGCTACATAATGCGAGGCACCAACCTTCAATTCTTTGTACCTGTCTAAATTTGTGCTTTTAGAGTGTGTGTCAACGCTACGTAAATTCCGGCGTAATGGTGAGCTGCCCAACCTCCCACCATAGAAGCACTATTTTGATCTCTTGAGTGCTATTTTTATCAACCATGATGGTGACATCGAATTGCTAACTTACATACCACTTGTAATCTTGTTCGGGTAGCTAGCACCGATGCGTGTCGTACCACAACAAATTAATTCAAGATTTTTCCACCTAATTAACAAGTAATATAAAGGTGGAATCAAGGTTTCATTCCAAAGGAGCAAGAGATTCTAGTTGTAGAAGTTGTCCAAAAGGGGGATGTATAAAGCAAAGAAAGTAAATAAAGCAATTAAAAGATAAAGTTGAAATCAATAAGAGAGACAAGATCAAAGAATCATTCTTCATTAGAAAACAATGAATCAAGTTATGTTCTTTTCACTTGTTATTAGTCACAAATTATCACCAACCGAGGTAAAGCAACTCGATCATTGCTAAACCCCTAAATCCCTTCTATCATGGGACACGGAAGTTCTGCGACTAACTGATTCTATTTACCAAACCACCTAGTAGTAGATCACTCTAGATGTAATTTCTAAATAAACGCTTTAAGATTCATGAACTTATTAGGTCAATATTAGTAGTTGAAACTCTTAGATCCAAGGTGCTAACGTTGTTTCTACACAAAATTGCTCCACGGAATCCCTCCAGCAAGGTCGTGTTTGCTACTTATGTAAAGTCAAGAAAGCGATTACTTATCTCTAACTTTCACTAGCTTTAGATCAAATTAACAAATCAATTTAGCGTGCACTCCAAACAATCTATCAATCAATCATGAATGACTAAACATTCCTATTAGTGAAAACAAAAGCGATAATTATGTGAAAAACCTCAAGATAGAATTGAAACAAAACTCAAATCATGTTAAGAACTAGGAATTCATCCTCAATCAATAATAAAATTATCTACTCATGTTTTTGAAATTCACACAAATAATAATAATTAAAAGTAGAATTTTCAAGTTTCACAATCAATTAAAAAGAAGAATTTTCAAAGCTATCAAAAACACAAGTGATGTGTGTGTGTAGAGGTGTGTAAAAGATGTAGAAAACTTCTCTATTTATAGGCTTCAATATTCTCCAAATCTTCCAAGGATTAGAATCCTTTTCCTTAGCAATTCAATTTCCAAATCCAAGACTTTCTCAACTCTTCATCTTCTTCCAAATTTGAGCCCAATTCCACAAACCCATGAGTTTAGATGATTCTAGAGAATTCTTCACCCACTTCCAAATCCAAGTCTTTCACACCCATGAGAGAAATCCATAGAAATTCTGGGAATTTTTGGCTTCTTAGGAAAACTGGGATTATGGCGAATCCGGCGAATAGTCGCCGCCCGGACACACGAAAATTCTGTCGGAACGTAGGGAATATGCGCATTTAATATTCCGTCGATCCACCGGTAGGACTAATTACCAAATGGGTCAAACTAACGGTCAATCGTCGATCCCATTTGGGTCAAGGTAGGAAATTGACTAGCCCAAGTCGACGGTCTTGCTCGGCTAACTCGGCGAATTAGGGCGGATCGGTCATCAGCGAGTTAACTCGCGGTCAGCGTAAAACCCATTGGGTTTCGTGATTTGACGACAATTACTTAAGCCATTTGAGTGATTCTTCTCCCTCGTGCAAATCTAACATTCATCTATTCACACCATTTTTATCTTCTCCATTCTTTCTGTCAATTCGAGACCAACCATTACTACCATCTTCTTCCTACCTGAGACCAAAATAGCACTCTTTCAACTATCAACATTAATTTCTCTTGAATTTCTTCATCACTTCACTAGCAAATCACCTTTGTTGATCTCTGGCTGAACAGTTCAGCGAAGAACCCCCAATTCTTTCGATTTCAATTGACATCAAGCCCTAATCTCTTAATTTTGTCACCATCTCGAGATTTAACCTGGCTTGATCCCAGATCCATTTCTTCTTCACGTATCAACCACATTCATAACCATTTTTCCTAATTCGATTATAGCCACACAATCTCTGAACTCGTAGCCCCTTTCTTCCAATCGAGACATTCTCTCCAATTCACTCGCATCTCCCGAGCTCTGCAACATCTAAGTTCTTAGCTCATCACTTTGATCTCTCTGTTTCTCAACAAAATAGCTTAGACTAATCGAACCCTTAAATCTTCCTCTACAAAGAGATTAATAACCTCATAAAACCCTTTATGCAATCAACCTCAATCTCTCTCGATTTCTGATACCACCGTTGTTATCGTTTCTCCTTGATTGAAAATGATGAAAGAAGAAGAAGGAAAAGAAAACCTCCTCTCGATTTAGGGTATAAGAAGATTATGTTGGATATTCACCACCGATCACGCCGATAAGGGTACCCATTGCGACCCCTTAACCTTGGGTCAACAGATTTAGTACTCCTCCCAAGAGTTACCCCTTAACACGAATTTAGAGCCCGATAGTGTTCACCCTAGAAAATGACAAAATTGCCCTTTTTGCTCAAATTGAGTGATTTCTTCTTCTTTTCCTCCGTGCGACTCCAAGTAACTATAAAACTCAAAACAAGCGTAAATACAAAATTCCCTGCGAAAAATAGCAAAGAAAGCACAACTTAACAGTAAACAGGCGTCGAATGGCTGTAAATTCTGAAGCTCAAGAACCGGAAAACAATGTGATAATAATTAAGAAGCACTGCGTTAAGTTCAGATGTCTGAGATAGAGAAGTACCACAAGAAATTGAATGTTAGGGTTCTGGTGGTTGAGGTTGAATAAATAGTGGAGCAATTGCAGTCTCAGTGAACCGCAATCACTTGAATCGTGAGGCGGACTCAGACGGAGGTGTCGGAGTTAGAGATGGCACCCAGATATAAGAAACGAGATGTTTGCTTCCATCTGCAGTTAGGGTCTGTCAGTTTGTCTCCAGCTTATCTCATTCAAAGAGGTGATGGGATTGTAATGAACTGAGTAGTTCAGTTGAGGGTGTGGTAGTAGTTGCAATTTGAAGTCATAAGGCTTAGAATGAATTTATGAGGGAAGTCAGAAGAGAATATGATATGCACTCACAAATGTTTAGACAAGACTCGATGGATATGGCTCAGAGGATTGTAAGGTGTCATATAACCCAGAGAAGTGGTGAGTCAAAGATGAAAGATGGTGGCCCATACCGAGCCGCTGTTGAAATGGCTGGTACGTTGTTATTTACCGCATGGATAGTCCGCGACGCCCGTAATGGCGACAGCGAGTAGCAACGTGACGCTTGACGGCCTTGAGAATTATGGCGCATCCTCAAAGCGAAAAGTGAGACCGTGGCCGAGTAAATGAATGGTTTGAGTTTCCCGAGTTGAGCCGGTGGTTGTGAAGTGCATAACAAGAAGCTGTATTTAAATATGTAATGTGTCTCGTATGTTTGTTCGTATTAAGAACATAGCTATTGGTGTGTGTAGCCAAGAAAGTGCCGGGTAAAGCAACCAGTGACAGTCTGACTGTGGTTTGAATATGAATGGGTTGTTCAAATGGCGTGGAAGGTATAACGGAACTGGGCATCGATGACGATTGTGAATGGAGGAGCTTGAGAGTTCAGTGAAGCTCGAACCGTGGAACAATAGCGCCAACTGAAGCAATGGAGGAGCCGAGAAGATTAGGATGTATGGCTTGTGGAAATTGTATGGAATTGCAAAGAGAACAATGAGTGGCCGGGTTCGGTGGGTAATTAGCCGAGGAAGCAGTGAATGGGGCTCGAATTTGTTACAATTTTGTCTACTTCTAAAGAATCGAGCTGAGTAAGATATTATAAGAGAAACTTAGATGTATGTGTGAAAGACAAGGGATGACTACAGTGTACTTGATTGAGTTATCGAGGTGATAAGTCGGGGATGCAGCTATGGAGACCTAGGATGATATGATGATGTCCTGAGTTCAGATGCAGTGGTTGAAATAGGTAATGATATGAGAAGTGCACTTGGGAGTTATGCAATGTAGCCGGAGGTTGTTGGTCACAGAGCGAGGAATTGCAGCTTAGGGTCCGAGGTGGCGGGATTGAAAGTGGTGGCTGTGATTGCCATGGCCTGGGTGGGTCTCATGAGTAGATAGGTTGGTCTTGTTCGCTATAATCGAGACGGAGAAGCAGGACCGAAATGAAGTTTTATGAGACATGGAGATAAATTGATGTGGCACCAAGGCAAGTGGTGGGTGGAGTTCAATCCCGGCAAAGGTGGGCCATCATAATGGGCAGGGTATAGGCGCGCGGAAGATGGATTGTACCTGCGATCAGGGCCGTGCAAATGACCCAGGCCAGCCACTCACCACCAGAGGTCCATCAGCCACCGACATGCATC
>JAJJWW010016370.1:600688-732140 GCA_023531295.1 Papaver armeniacum | reverse complement strand
GTAGTTTCTTTTGGTACGACATATTGATCTAACGCTACGTCTTGAGTAACTGCATGAGGTAGAACAAAATGGCCTGGTGGATGTCTTCTTAGTTCTTCCAGAATTACAGCTCTCAAATATGGCAGTTCTTTTAAATCTTCTTCTTTGATCTCCTCACCATCATCTGATATTTTTCTGATTTCATCATATAATCTTGATTGAATTAGCCATAACCCATTGTAAAGCTCTTGATGTTTCACTAAATTAGCCATAACCCATTGTAAAGCTGTTGATGTAGTACCAGCACCTGCAGTGAAAAACACTTGGAACACAAAGTAACAATTTCATTTTCTGTCAATTTTCTTCCACCTTCATCAGGTAATTCAAGATTCAATAATGAATCAACTTAACATAAACCTAGAACTTTCTAATGATTTTCAACCGTTTTCTTCTTCAATTGTTCTTCCTGTCTTGATCTAATTAGTGGAATAAGTACCTTTTCTTTCAGTTGTCAGCTTATTCGTTTCTTCCCATTTTTCTTGAAAATTATTTTAGTCAATCTGGGATAAAAGCTCAGGAAAAAAAAACTAAGGAACCCCAAACACTGAACTTTTCGGAACAGATTCAACTTCTCTAATGTTTTTGTCTTCCAATTTTCCCACAAAGCACATGTAAACCAGTAAACAAAACATACCAAATTGAAAATGATCAGCAACAAGAACTGGATTTTTCCCTGATTTCAATTCTGTTTTTATACTTTCTTTGATTAGTTCCAAAACCCATTTTCGAGTTGGCGAAAATGATTTGATCTTCGAAGGATGAAGAAGACTAAGATTTCTCGGGAGTAGTCTCCATAAGGGACCATCAGAAGCACTGATATTATGCTTGTTACTTGAAAATGTTTTCAACTTTGCTGCTTCTGGTGGACGGGCAGCAAAAACTGCTCCATTTTGAATTAACGCTTCATGAGCCCTGTAACTGCCAAAATCCACTCCAATTTAAGGAGTTTGGATGTAATCTAGGGACCATTAATCTAGAGTATAAAAAAAATATTACACCTTTTAGGATTGCACAAAAGGAGAGTGTAATTAGGATTATCAACCGAATACGTTCTTCCATTTGAAAAGATAAGATGGATGGATTACAGCAAGAATTACAGCACATGTTGTCACTACATAGATAGACTAACAACACTCTTTATTAAAATTGCAATAATGCTATATGCTAGTATTAATTCCCACCTAAACTATGGGCTCGTCGGAGCTACAAACTGGACTAAAGGGAAGCAAAATTCTATTAAGGGGTAGCAAGAAAGCAAAATTAGGCTTAAATTAGGCTTATAGAGAATTTTGGGCTTCGAAATTTGGCCCAGTTGATATTACATTCATAAGAAGAACCGTTTTTTGGGGACCAGTCTTTTTTTGAGGGGACCATGGTTTTATTTTGGGTAAAGACATTAGAAGTAATTCTAGGTCACCCCATATCTAGTTATTTATTTAATACCTAATCTACCCTCTTAATTAATTTTAGGTTATGATTAGTGAAAAGATTTAGTTAAAAACAATTAGTGAGATTAATAATTAAAAGATGGGTTTATTATTAGTTGAGTAGAATTATTGTGAGAGTAGAGTTAGAGAAGATGAAGGAGAAAAACATGAAAAATAAATTTTTTTCCAATTCACTCCTTTGAGTATGGATTTTATCAACCTGGCAGGAGGAAGAGTATTTGGGTGAACAAGTATGCTCCAAACTTAGATAATGTATGATGAATTGGTAAAAACTTCCCCAAAATGTAAAATTTTGAAACTGGATTTTGAGCTTGTTCGGTTATTTTATATGAAGAACAAAATTAGGAACTCAAATGAAGGTGTAGTTCGGTTGCTTTGTGAGGATGAACAAGTATCAACTCATCCGGATGTGTAGTTAGTTTGCCTTGGGAGATAAACAAATAAACTTAACTGGTTTGAAGGGTGTAGTTCGATTGCTTGATCAAACACGCGAATTAGAACTTCATATTAATGGAAGCTCGACATGCGGCGTTATGTTAGGTTGGTTCGCAACTAATAGGACTTTACGTACAAATAAATTTTAACCAAGTGTATAAGGTTGGTTTGGTTCGCAAGAACTGCATCTTTACATCCAAACCGAACTAAGTTTAATAAGTTCGGTTGTTTATAAACTTGAGATCAATTGCACAACTGTCCGAAGAACTTAACAAACAAAAATTTCTTATGTTTTTAAAGTAAGTTGATTTACATGGCGTTTAAGATTTTGCGAAATAAGAACAAAGTTGATAGAGTTACGGTTATAAGAGAAATAAAAATAATGGGAAAAACAGTAAAGGTTAGAGATTACATGGCAACTTTTTACTTATGTTTTAACCTAGAGTTCGGATTACATGGCGGTTTTATACATTTATAAAACAAGCCTAGGAACTCGTCGGTTCCGATAACATAGTTATAAAGCATATAGAAGGCAGGAACTCATCACGAAGGAGTAGTTCGGTTGCTTTGAGGATGAACAAATCGAACTCTGCGAATGTGTGGTTCGGTTGCCTTGTGAGATGAACAAATGGCAAGACTCCAACCTTGTAAACCTCCATTAAACCTCTTCACAACTTTCATTTTCAACTCATTTTTGATGATTACTTCTCATTTTTCAACCAAAACAAAACGACAAAGTAATGGGTTTTGCGAGAATATCTTTGCTAAAGAATTAAATTAAGCTATATATATATAGAGGTGGTGGTGGTTGTTGGTGGTGGTCGTAATCGGTGGTTGGTGGTGGTGATAATCAGAGGTGGTGGTGGTGGTAATCGGCGATGGTGGTGGGAGGAGGTGGTGGTGGTAATCGGCGACGGTGGGCGGTGGTGATGGTCGGAGGTGGTGGTGGTGGTTGTTGGTGGTGGTGGGAGGAGGTGGTGGTTATATATAGAGTGAGAGAGAGGTGGTTATTAGGTTGGTTTTAAATTAAATTAGGTTAAGGGTAGGTTAGTAATTTCAACGTATTAAGACACCCCTTATAACTAGAGGGAAGGTGGCCTAATAAGACCATGGTCCCCTCAAAAAAACCATGGTCCCCAAAAAATGGTTCCATAAGAAAATGATTCGAGTACAGTTGAAACTCCATTCATAATACTAGGCTTACAAAAGATTAATTTAACTCTTTAAATTAAATGAATTTTGCTTAATAACACATTAATTTGTAGAGTTTCAACTATATACAAACACGTCAAAATACTTGAGCGAGTCCATTGGCAATATAAATCATTACAAGGTGGGTAATACTTTGATTTTGCCCGTGACACACCATATAGTGAGCAATTCCCTTGATCGTGTTCGAATGCCCTATGTGCCTCATCGTCTACCCGGTCTGGGATATCTTCCTGCTCGTGAAATAGTTATGGTCGGAATTGTTTTGTATTTCAGCAAGAACGGAAGTCCTCATTTATGTTATACAGTAGAAACTCTATAAATTAATGCAGTCAGGACCATCAAAATTTATTAATTAGCGAGATATTAATTAACCGATAAATTAATAATTATTAATTTATATATTAATTAATACTTTATTAGCATATAGATAAATTTCATATCAAATAATTAGTTTCTATACAAAGAAAATACCATATCATATCTTTTATATTTCCTATATAAATACTACCAAATCATATTTTTATAAACACAATATTCAATCATAAATTTTATTTCCTATCTAAACACAAGTTTAGAAAATTTGGATGAACATATGCTGAGGCAGTGAAATCACTTAAGACTTGCAAAATTTGATCGAGAGTTGGGCTATCTCAATTCAATGAATGTCTAAGATGTCCTAAAATTATCCTAAGAAAATGAAGTTACAGGTTGTTAGCAGATAAAGAAATAATCGAGAAACGTTATGGGAACCCATAAAGATATGGAAGAAGATGACAAAAGTTCTACGATAGAGCCCCCCTTCACAAGCGACAATCACATTGAATAATTTCTTCTTGAGCTAACACCAAAAATTCTTACAATGATAAGAAAAATTAGAGATGAAATTGAATGCGATATTGATTTTAGCAAAAAAGCAGGGAAGACAATTAAATCATTTTTACAAAAGTCTTAAAAATCATTAATGTATTGAATATATATAGTGGAAATTTCTGAGGAACCCAGGTTTGCTTCCTCTCTCTTCCATTAACCCACCATTAAGATGAGATATATATGTAGTCCAAAATACAAAATCAACGGCTAAGATTAGTAGTTTCAAATTGAAGTCATATCTTCATATTTTCAATGGACTAAACTAACCTTAGTTAGTTAAGTATAATTATTAACCAAAATATTAGTAAAAAAAAAAAATGTTGCTGACATGGGCGTTATTTATGCGTCTAATTTGTGGTCAAACCATTAATCACGGTCACAGTCATGGGCGTTTAAGATGGTATTTCACATGCGATTTTATAGGATCTAATCAAACGTGTTAAAAGGGATATCTTAGATGGGGTTTATTATCTTCAATAATTTCTCCGTCGACGTCAATGATGTTGTGATGGCCGCCTGTTTTCACATGGAAGCTTGCATCCTCCGTATGATAGTATAAATTCCGATATGTACATGTATTTTTGATTTGGTAGGTTTTATTGGATGGATTCTATGATGCTTTACATAATCAAGCTTTGGAGTTATAATTTCTTGATCTTCATTCATGAATGTTTTGTCTCATGAACGGAGTCAATGGACACATGTCTTTGCATTCATCCATATGAATTGAGACCTTTATGTTTATGATCCTCGAAGTGTTAGTTACATCCTCTACATAAGTATTTGATAGATACGTAAAAATATCATATGTAGATTTTGCTTGAGGTCTCTCGCTGGTTACACCATACTACAGTTAATCATGAGCTTAATAGTTAATCATGAGCTTAATAATGGCCATGTTCATCCCGTGTTTGGTATCATTCAAACACCTCCTTGATTTTTTTTTTGTTTTTGTTTTCTTAAGTCGGTTGTCCTGGAATTTCTGTTACCATAAAAATCATTCTCTACTTGTTTTGTTATTTTTGGTATAACACTCATATTTTTTTCGTCTTAAAAATTAGGATTTTCACCGGTGTTTGGGTTGATATATCATTTTTTCACACGTCACTAAATTGTGAAAATTAGGATTTTCAATGATCGGTGATAATTACGATTTCTGCAAAACATAATTTTATCAAATGAAAAATTATAATTATCACTAAATAGTGAAAAATAAAATTTTCACAAATTCAAACAACAATGAAAATTGTGATTTTCACGACATTGTGAAAACTATGATTTTCACTAACAGGTGATAATTGCAATTTTCACAAAACTTAACTAATTCAAACATATGAAAATTGTAATTATCACCAAATTGTGAAAACTAGAGTTTTCAATGATTGGTGATAGTCCCAACTAATTCCTACAGCTTGCAATAATAAACGAGTGGTATAATTTTCGTATATTCACGGTCAAATGAGTCTAATAAATGTGAATGTGTTAATTTAAGAAGGAAAAGAAAGAGTGATTTTAGGGATTATTAGTTACAATTATAAAAACCTCAAATGTATGCGTTAAACAAGGAAAACAAATGAGTGATTATAGAAATTTTTACTTATACATTTACTAACGGCCGTTATTAAAAAAAATAGATAAAGGGTTATTAAGGTAAATCAAAGTCATATTTAACTAATTATGGGTTACCAATATATGTAATTTAAATGGTGGTTTTGTATATAAAAAATAATCAAAGTGGGCTACAAAAAATATTCCCCAATATATATGAACCCTAATTTGGGGCATACAAAAAATTTGGGGGGCATACGAGATATTATGGCACCCAATGCAAAATTATAAGGGCTGCCATAATGATGCTTAAGTTACTATAATACCCCTGCCTAGTTTAAATTACTTTACTACCCTTCCACTTAATTAAATTCTAATACTAAAACTCTCCCACTAATTAACCCATCCCCTAATTAACTAACCACCCACTAATTAACTCACTAACCATTACTAATTAACCCTTCTCTCACACTCTTCTTCTCATCTTCTTCTCCAAAACACAAACAAAATTAGAAAATTTCTTTGTTCGATTAAGTTCTCGATTAAACAAATTAATGACACCTCGTGTTAAGCGTGCCCTGAAATATGGTGCCGAATCCGGTGTTGCTGCCTTACAGCATCTCAATCTAGGGTTTTAGAAAAGATGGTGATGAAGAGGATAGTGGATTGATTGGTATTGGAGAGCGAGAAATAGAGCCCGATTCTTTAAAATTGCACATAGAAAGGTATTTCCCACAAACCCATTGCTTGGTTTTTCGTATTTCGTTGATTTACGACATGTAATCGATGATTCCTCCGGGTTTTGGAAGTTCCAGAGTAGTGTTCAGCTGAAATTTAGCAGTAGAACTTTTTTTTTTTGAGACGAAGAAATGCAGATTCGGCTTATGTTTTGAAAATCGATTCGCGAGAACCTTTGTGTTCTGACTTATAATATTTTTGTATGATAATGCGCCCGAATCTGTTGGGCACATTGTTCACTCATTTTGATAAGTATCGAATGTGCCGAACTTTACTCTGTGTATGGCCAATAGTTTCCTATAAACTTGTCCATTTATAGGTGACTTATCACATTGTTTAGTAGAGTCATATTTATTTAATTTGGAAAATTAATTAAGGTGTATCATTTGTTTTAGCACCCATCCGGGAAAATTCAAAGAGAAGCTTAAAAGGAGAACAATGGAAGTGACTCCTTCTAATTCAAGAACTCCCAAACCTCGAGGTGGTGGCACCAAAAACTTGCATGCAGGGAAAAGGCGAAATGACACGGGTGGATGTTTGCCCGTAGAACAAGAGGTTGATAATGACGAAAATAAGGGTGTAGTATGAGGTGATGATGAAGATGGTGGTGGAGGGGGAGGACGGGATGATGAATATGGTGATGATCGCGAACCTCTAACTTGATTTTTCTTCTCAAAATTGATGCATGTCGCTTTAGACCTTTGGATGTATTTTTATGATGTGGAAGATAATATGAATGATAAAATGTGGTGTAAAGAGATGATAAAATTGAAAGATCTCTTCTTAAGGATTTTCTTATATAGAGCTCTCAAAGTTAGGCTTTAGAATCCTTCCGAAACCGTTTCTCCTTGAGATAAAAGTCAATTTTGCGTCCAAACATGTCCCGCCTGCACGTGTCGGGTTCCGGCTAATACCTTGCCAACCTTCCTACCGAACCTAACAAGTGAAATTTACCCCATTGGTTGTCAAGTTCATTAACTCGATTAGATTACTTTTAAGCCGAACTTATCTCTGTAAACACTTCGAAAATCTTGATTTTAAGGCTCAGTTCGAGCTAACTCATGATGATGAGTTATCGGCCAACTTATCTCTGTACACTCAAGTTTTTAGATTTTATTTTGGCCATAACTATTCGTCCGATGCTCGGAATGGCCTCATTCTTTTTGCGTTGTTTTCATCTTTTCGTTCTCTTGACGATGACGCTAATATCTCATTGATTTGAATGAGTTTAATTTTGACCTTAATGTTCTCCATTTGTAGACTTCACTATCGTTTTGGGTTAGGTTCGAAACTCATTCGCAATACTATTTGAAAAGGCCGATCTTTAAAGTTCGGCTCATTCGTGTTTGAATTATAAGCCGAACTACTTGTCATATATGCGTTCGGCTTATTGGGGACTAAAATTATAAGCCGAACTAGTTCTTATTTATCAAGGTTAGACGCATACAAATTATCTGCCGAACCTAACTCCCAATATTAGAACTACATAAAAAAATCAAAACTTTTGGTGAATTCAAGCTACAAAATCGGACATTAAACAACGTCTACAACCATACCTATGTATTATTAGCATTGGGTTCCTCATCCATGTACTCATCTTGGGATTTGGCTCCAAAAAGTCATCATCTTGAGCTTGAGAAAAAAGTTTGAGTTTGAAATTGAGTTTGGGTAAAATTATTTTCATAATCCAACAAATAAGCCATCTCCCGATCTCCATCGTAATTGATATGTTAGTTTACGTGATGAAGATTCACCTTCTCGGTCAATTTGTATCACATCTCTCAATAATCACAAAGAAAAAAAAAAATTCCTCCTTCCCTTCTTCTTTGTCTAAAATAAGTCACTAATTATCTTTAAAAAGATAATTATTATCCTAAATTAACACTAAACTAACTACAATCATTAACAACTAATTAATCAAATTAACACTAATTTAACACTAATCTTAGAAGGGTATTTTCGCATTTTTGAAAAGAGGGGGATAAGGGCCACCCTAAAAATACTATTAGCACCCTTTTTTTGTCTTATTCCGTATGCCCCCAAATTTTTGTGTATGCCCCAAATTAGGATTCATATATATAATGCATTATTAATTTATATTTCATATGGGGCCTATATAGGTAATCAAAAAAGTATTATCTTATAATTTTAGTGAATTATTAATTGGCACGTTGTCCCCGATTCGGGACCGGCCAAAAATATTATTTAAGAGAGTTTATTAAATAATCGAGTATTAATTAAAAGAGTTTCTACTGTATTATTGATTGAAACGGATGATATGTTCAACTCGATACCTGTAAGACGTCTTTGTCGGATACGGTGAAGACACCAAAAGTCATTTTGTTGGTGCACCACGATGTTGAGCCCATCGAGAAGTTGATAAAAAGAAGAAAGAATGGAGATGTGTATAGCTACAACAAAATGAATTTTGGTCTTTTCATCATCTGCTGGCAAGATAGATTTCGAGACCATCATTTGAGGTCTAGTAACCGTACTCGAACCCAATTGTCCACTTTAATCCTGTGGTGCGCCTACTTTGCTGCAGAATATACTTAGTTGGAAAAACATGTCCAGGTGAACATAAAATAATTTGGTTAAAAGTTTGTGAATACCAATTGTGGGATTCATATTTCTATTGTACCCTTTGAGAGAGCATGAAGGGGCAATCTTGTACACTCTCCTTTTTTCCTTCCGCGACTGTATTTTACTTTTTTCTTTTTTGGGTAACCAATTCCAAAATCGGTTTCTTCTTCTTTTTTTTTTTCGGTTGTTTTATTGGGCTGAGAAGGTACCTCTTTTTCAATGAAATTTCCTTTGACCGATCAATTTTTTGTTTTTATCTGGTTTCACAAACAATTAAGTAAAATGATGAATCAACATACAAAATGAAATATAAATGAAAATCGTTTGTAGAAATGTAAAGTGCATACAAGCAAAGAGACATCAACACAAATAATTTAACGTGGTTTGGCTAAGCTTACATCCACGGGAAGGTAAAGGTGTGTTTATTATGTGTTTGATTAGTTATATTTGGTAAGAATAAGACTCCATTCATATGAAGTCATGTGAGTTGCATATGGGAAAAAGAGAAAATAAAGAAGTCCCCTTCCTAAACCTGATCACTGAAACGGGACGAAAATATCACTTTTTCCGAAACAGAGCGAAAGTATCACTTTTCTCGAAACGGAGCGAAAATTTCACTTTTCCTGAAACGGGTTGTGAAAGTATCACTTTTTCAGAAACGGAAAATTAGTCGATCCATAAACCAAAATATGGTTGCATGATGTGTTATGCATCCTTTGTGGTGGTTTGCATAATGGGTATGCATTAAATTTTGGAGAATTGTGCCTAAAAATTAAAGTATCATTTTTCTTAAAACGGAGGGAGAACATCGTTCTATTAGTTGCAACGGAAAATTAGTTGATGCATATACCAAAATTTTGCTACATAAATTATTATGTATCTTTTGTGGTGGTTTGCATAATGGATATACATTTAATTTTCTAAAATTGTGCCTAAAATGATAAATACCTCCAAATTTTTCATAAAAACTCTAAATTTGATATTGTTGTTTGTACTTGTTGCGTAGAGTTTTTATAACCTTTCCAACGAGATAAATTTTGTAAAATTCCAAGACACGGATTTTTAGATATGTTATATTAAAGTTTGATTTCCAATTATACCTCTGAAAAAGATAGGATACACAAAGAGTTATGGTAATTGGACTAAAAGGGAGAGACATTTTTGGTTTTTCAGCCCTAACCATTTCCAATCTTTTGTGTTAATTGATCACTTATGATGGTTTGGATGTAGAATTTTAAAAGTGGAATTTATGGGTCCAGGGGATTTGGTAGAATTACGTTTCCCTTTGTATGTTTTGTTGCCCGAATCCTTGGAATCACGTTTCCTACGGGATTCAGTTTTCTAACAAATCCTCCAAATGGAGTCCGACCCCTCCCCCTAAGATTTGCTGGGAAACAAAAAAGTGGCCATATAAAGGTCCTCCCTCGCTTCACTCGGTCGGCCAATTATATTTTGTCCTCTTTTCATAATAACTGGTGAAGATGTTATAGCTTTGGGGAGACGCTGATTGACATTTTTGTCAGGTCGTGTAGTTGTTTCCCAGTTGCAAGGACTATCTAATGGAGGCTTTATTTGAATCATTGCAAACATAATGTCATCAAGAACCATAACAAAATAGGAAAAGAAATTTACAAAACTTATGTATAATGTTTGACATCATTAGTGATGAATGAAAATCTTAGTTCTAGGCTCTTATTGTTTCTTATGGTTTCGTTCCGCGACGCTACAAAATGGTCCAGTACTCTTTCCCAAAAACATTCATCGTTCATTGGTCTCATCATACGATGTAACCAACTTCGAACAAGAGTAACATCTTCTTCCATTATAAAGACCGGGAGAGGTATTCGATTGCAGTACAGATGTGCTTGATATGAACCACCTTTAAGAGTATTAAAACAAGCTTCGTAAAGAAAAGGTTTACAGTGAGCTTCCTCCCAATTATGAAGAGTTGTTTGGATCACTTTAGCTTCAGTTATACCAATGAAATTTTCTCGATCAATTTCCCTTACCAGAGCAAGAAGTGGCTAGACTGCAAGCCTAATAGATTGAAAACGAGCATACAATCGATGAGCATCTCGGTTTCCCGGGTTCCCCGTCAGTGAGACGAACATTGTAAATATGTTCTTCCAAAAAGAACTGTCTTGAAAGCTCATACCAACGGCTACCCTATGAAAAAAATATACTTTGCATATAGTTAAATCCTCTTCTTCAGTAAACTTAATTTCGTGTTATAATTATCTAAACCAAACATGTGGATGTCTTCACATTTGCACCATCAATATCATAACTAATTTAAACTTTTCTTATAAATAAAAACATACTAATTGGATTAAACAACTACGTACATCATACATGAGAATAAAGGAAATACATTAGATTAAACACAAATACTACATATGCGTCAATTCTCGTCCAAATTTAATGGTCGGGTGGTGGAATTCCTAGGGAAATGTAGGGATCGAATCTGTTAAGCACCCTAAGAATGTTGAAACAAGCTTGGAAGTCAAAAGGTTCGACGTGAGATACTGCCTACCTCGCTAGTATTTTCCATTTCATTTTCAGCTTCACCGTCGAGTTTATTTTAGTGATTGTGCACTAGCTGAGCTACGAATTCCGATACATGACGACTAATTACACTAAAATGATGTGACAATCCTCCAGAATCATGCCCATAAATATTCCCGTTTCAGCGGCAAAGATTCTACAAACTTTCTCCCAGAAACACAACTTCGATTCAGCAACTTCTAACATCTTATGTGTGAAAAAAAAAGGCTCTACATCTTGCCATGGTCATATTTCCATGGTCTTGTGTGTGAACAACACGTATGTCATATTTCCATGGTCTCCCCAAAAATAAGCTTGCAGCACTCATATTAATAACATCACTTAGAGCAAAATCTTCATATCCAGGGAAAGAACACTTTACTAAACACTGATGAGTGATTTTATGAGTTGAAGAACTGTTTATCCAACCAACTGAATATGGATTTGGATGAGCAGTAACAGGTAAACCAAGTTTCTCAACTAACCTTGCAGACACTTAATTTTCTGTACTCCCACTGTCAATATCGTGCTACAAAACTTCTCCTCAGTAACATAATGAGACTTGAAAATATTATGTCTTTGAGTAACACATGTCTTAGTAATTAATATGGGTCGAATAACTCCAAGAAAATCTGCATCATAAGACTCATGTGCATGTAGATAATTAATTTCATCATCCCTCAGTGCATCCTCTTCTTGTGTTTCTTCATGAGTTTCATTAATATAAGCATGAAACTTGCGGTAATCACTAGAAGTATGGCCAATTTGGTTGCATTTATTACATTTGTCTCCTCTAAACTTTGACTAAGGATTTGGAGCTTTAGGTAAAGGAGGAAATTGCTGTTGATAATTACCTATAGTAGTTGGAGGAATATCTCTTTGTAGAGTACCCTGAAATGGCTTAGAAGATGGAATATTCATTACTAGTGCATTAATTGTCAGTAGGAAGAGATGTTTGTGGTTGCTGATAAGGTCGACCATAACTTCGTTCTTATGGATCATCAGTTAATCCAGGCATGTCTTTTTCTTCCATGCTTATACGTTTAGCTATCTGTAATAAGAAGTCTTGAGAGTTTGCAAACTTCTTTTCGATCTTCAGTTTGATATTCTCTGTCAAAACTTTTGTGATGCTAGTTTCAAGCTCCGTGATGATGGAAGTTTTAAGTTCAGCAAGATCTGCTTTCGTCAGAAGTTGATCTGCCATTGAACTGTTAGAAAAAAATAAATGAAAAGTTGATGAAAGTTTAGGGTTTTGATTTACGGAAGAGGTTTAAGGATCTATCTCTAGATAAAAATCTAAAAACTATGTATCTGATACCAACTAGTGTAGCACATATAGGGGTGAAAGCAAACTAGTTGCCGGGGATGAGGATAAAGTTTAAGTTTCGTTAGAAACTTAATAAAATCTGACTTAAGGATCAAGATTTTAGAGTTGTAATTTTATAAAAATAATATTGATTGATATTGATAATAAGATTGATTATAAGATGTGTCTCTAAACAAGGAGGCATAGCCTTAAAAATAGGTTCATAAGAATGGACTAAACAGAAAAGAAAAAGAATTCTACGTAAACTAGGAAAGAAAAAGGCTTGCAAAGCAAGTAAGCTAAACGGAAACGTTGAATCAACTGTTATAGTTGATACGTACCCAGAAGATCAACAATCATAGTTGATACTAAACAATGAACCAAAATAAAGAGTTGATACAGAGAAAGATGTACTACATCAATATATCAATTTCTTATCAGATTTTTATCTGTTGCCAAGATTTACTTTAATACTTATTAGAGTAAATTTGGTTAACATTTCAATTAGGTTTTTACTTTTTATTCTTTCAATAAAACTTATTCTTGTTCTACATTGATTTTAGAATTAGGTTTTGTATATATTTCTCCTGATCGTCTTCTAATGGCTGACTATTGTCATTATGAAGACTATAATAGCCTTAATGGCACTTTGTTAATTAACATGTGATGGTATATTCATGTATATCATTGACGATGATCTCCTCTAGCGTGTCGTTTATCTCTGCAACTCAATACAAGATTCATGGCTACCGGTTCTAATCGTGATTATGATGTTATGTGATTATTACTCCTTGATATGGGAGGATCAAGATTTGAAGAAGTTATCCAAATGGTTGGAAAGAGTTCCGAAAACCATACCTTTGAAAACATCTGATTTCTATTTGAATATGTACTCAATACTTTTAATGCATCTTAGATCTTCTGTATTAGGGGATCACATTAAATGTATTTTCTACTATTTTTTGTTCATGATGTTTGAATTTTTGTCACTTATTGACAATTTATCAGTCTAGGGGGCTCTGTGTAGCCCCTTGTTCCTTCAAAAAAAAAAAAAAAAAAAAAAAAAATCCTCATTTCACCTTCTTTTAATATTCACTTCCCTTTTATTTCCCAATCATGAATTACCCAAGGCCAAACCTATCTTGGGGTGCCAACCCTGTTTTATTTTAAGTAATGTGGTTTTTGGAGAATATTATCCTTCAATTTTTGGAAGAATACCAACACTCTTTTTGTTGCGTGGGTACTCCAAACACTTTTCTTCAACTTATATAATAAGGAGAAACTAAAGTTATGGAAAGAAGAAGTTTTTGGTCATGTTAATACCAAACTTAATATATTATTAGAAGTACAATCATCGGTTAATTTTGATGATGAGAATATTGTTGGTAGGTCGGTCAAGGTCTAGATTAGGAAATCTAGTTGGTTAAGGAAACCAAGTACTTGTGTCCTAAGTATAGCAGCTTAAGAGGTTTGTATCTTAGATCTAAGTTAGGAAACCCTATACTTGTAGGAAAGTAATCCTTGTTAAGGAATGTGTCCAGTCCTATCGATGTGTATAAATATCCATAGAGAGAACTAGAGAAAACACACCAGAACTAGTAAGAGCTCTCTTCTTCTCTGCTTAGGCTTTGTATATTCCAACCTATACGGTGATATATAAATTGCTTATTCCTTCCCGAGGATTCAACCTCGCTAAATACTTGTTCTTCTTGTGTGTGTGATTGTGTTCTTGGCGATATTGAGATACCTCGTAGTAGTGCAAACCCTAACGCTTCCCGCAGCTTTGGCGCGATAATGGTATCGAGCAAGGAGACGCTCTTGGATACGGTACTTTCAGTTGCGGTTGAAGTGAATGTATTTTTTTTTCTGAAGATCGCTTGAGGTAATACTAATCTCAAAGGTTCTGTTTTTTTTATCTATATTTGGTTATTTGTGAAAAATGGTTGACGGGGACAAAGATCCGAAAAATCCTTTAGGAGAACATTCGGATCCCACAAATAAAGATAAAGAAACAAAAGAATAAATACTTCATTCACATAGATCACAACTCAAGGTAGAAAAGTTTACAGGAACCAATAACTTTGGTTTATGGAGAACGGACGTAATGGATGCTCTTGTTCATCTTGACCTAGAATAAGCTCTAGAAGGTCAGCCAGTGGAGATGTCTGACAAGCAGTGGAACAAGATGAATAAATTGTGTCTTGCTTCGATATGAGGGTGTTTATCAACTGCAGTAAGAGTTAATTATCAGCACGACACTTCAGCTAAGGATCTCTGGGAAAATGTAGAGAAGGAATACCTTGTGAAGAACGTGGCCAATAGGATACATCTTAAAAGGAATTTGTATCGCTATAACATGAAGAGAGGTGCAACCTTAACCGAGCACCTAGATTCATATAATAAACTTCTTGCTGAGTTGGTTAACTACGATGAAAGATCAACGACGAGGAACAAGCTTTGTGTCTGATAAACTCTCTTCCTGAAAAGTATGAACCCGTAATAAAAGAATTAATGCACGGCAATGACAAGATGACATACGCAAAGGTCACTGCAGCATTGCGTATTGAGGATTTCAGGAATATGGATCGTGAAGACCTTGCAAGTGAAGCTAACAATGACTTGCTTCTTGCAAGAGGTCGTTCAATAGACAAGAGAAAGAAGAAAGGTGGTTATGGTAAAGGTAGATGACGTTCTAATAGTAGGACGCGACTGCAGAAAAATGAGTGTGCTTGGTGCCATGACTTTGGTCATTGGGCTAAGGATTGTACCAAGCGTAAGGCAAGAGAAGGAGATAATAGTAATACCGAGGTGAACATTTCAAAAGGTAATGAAGAATCAGATGATACTTCGGATTTCTCGCTAACTGTGACACCATCATCTTGTACTATTACAGATGGTACATGGGTATTAGATACTGGAGAAACATATCATATATGTCCATATCGTGACTGGTTATCAAGTTTTGAAGATCTTGATGGGGAAGTACGTATAGGAAACAATCATACCTGTAGGGTGATTGGGATTGGTAGTGTTCGTATCAAGATGCATGATGGTATGGTTAGAGAGCTGAAGGAGGTAAGATTTGTACTTGCCATAAAGAAGAATCTGATTTCACTCGGAACTTTATAAGCTAAGGGCTATAAGATAGTCGCTGAAAATGGTGTTCTAAAGTTAATCTCTGGATTTATGGTAATCATGAAGGGCACACGTCATCATAACTTGTACTACTTGATTGGGAGTACAATAACAAGAGATGTGTCTATTTCTGAACACATCGAGAGTGTAGCTACCGAGAAGACAAAGCTATGGAACATGAGAGTTGCACATCCAGGTGAGAAGTCGTTGCATAGGTTGATTCAACAAGACTTGTTGAAAGGTGCTATTGCCTGCAAGTTAGCATTTTGTGAACATTGTGTTAAGGGCAAGAAAACAAGAACAAGCTTTGGCACAACTATCCACAATACTAGTGGAGTTCTTGACTATGTTCACTCAGATGTTTGGGGTCCTTCCAAGAATGCATCATTAGGAGGGAAACATTGGTTTGTGTCGTTCATTGATGATTATTCTAGGCGCGTATGGGTGTACACCATGAGGCATAAGGATTAAGTCCTAGAAATATTTGTGAGGTGGAAAAAGGCAACTAAGACTCAAACTGGCAGAAAGATCAAAGTACTACGTTCGGAAAATGGTGGAGAGTACAAGAGTGATCCTTTCTTTCAAGTATGTCAGGATGAGGGGATAAAGGCACTTCACAGTTAAGAAGACACCGCAACATAATGGGGTAGCTGAACGCATGAATCGTACTTTGCTGGATAAGGTACTATGTATGTTATCTAATGCTGGATTAAGTAAAGCATTTTGGGCTTAGGCAGTTACATATGCGTGCTTCCTCATTAATAGGTTGCCATCACCGCATTAGAAGGTAAAACTCATATGTAGAAGTGGTTTGGTAAACCAACTTATGATTATGACTCAATTCATATCTTTGGTTGTCTGCGTGGTATCATGTTAGTGAAAACAAGCTGATAGCCGTCTTAGTGAAAGGAATCTTTGTGGGTATGAATAGTGGAGTGAAAGGGTTCAAAATTTGGAATCCAGTTGAGAAGAAGATAGTCATGAGTAGAGATGTCACATTTGATGAGATGTCTATGGTAAAGTCTTGGGGTTCTCGACAAGTGGAGAACAGAAGCACCAATACTAATGAGTCTTTGCAGCAGGTGGAGATTGATGCAACTCCACCAAATCCAGATTAAGTCTCGTATTCATTCGAAATACCTCAAGACATTGGAGTGCAAGAGAGGTAACTACTGAAGTTCCAAATGATAGTGATACTATTGAGGAAGTGGAACAAGAGTTAGTAGAAGATACTGAAGCTATGGTCACGGAGACTATAGCAACCAAAGAACCGAGAAGATCAACCAGAAGCCTAGTTGGATGAATGATTACATTGCTTATGCATTACCGGTTGTTGAAGATGGTACTCCTACTTCCTATTTAGAAGTTGTACGCAGATGCGAGTGTAAATAATGGGAAGGAGCAATGAAGGACGAGATGGAGTCTCTTTACAAGAATGGCACATGGATTCTTATGAAGCTTAGAACGGTAAGAAGGCCATAGGGTGCAAGTGGGTATATGCTAAGAAAGAAGGATCTTCGGTGAATCAAGTACGTTATAAGGCAAGGTTAGTTGCAAAAGGTTATGCCCAAAGATAAGGGATTGACTAAAATGAGGTGTTCTATCCGGTGGTAAAACACTCATCAATCCGTATTTTGTTGGCCTTGGTAGCACAATATGATTTAGACCTAGTTCGGCTAGATGTTAAGACGGCGTTCTTACATGGTGATCTAGAAGAAGAGATCTATATGACTCAGTAAGTGGGTTCAAGGTCACTTTGGAAAAGAAGATTGTGTATGTAAACTAAAAGATCGTTATGCGGGCTAAAGCATTCTCCAAGACAATGGTACAAGCGATTTGACCAATTTATAATAGGACAAACATACACAAGAAGTCACTATGACCATTGTGTATACTTCAAGAAGCTACGTGATGGGTCTTTCATATATTTGCTCTTGTATGTCGATGATATGCTGATTGCATCGAATAACAAGAAAGAGATTGATAATTGAAGTGCAAGTTGTCATCTGAGTTTGAGATGAAATATCTGGGAGAGGCTAAGAAGATTCTTGGTATGGAGATTCAACGTGACAGAGAGAAGGATAAGGTTTGTTTGTCTCAGAAGGCATATTTGAAGAAAGTGTTACAGAAGTTTTGTCTCCCACTACTAAAGAAGAACGAAAGTATATGGCCCAAGTCCCATATGCTAAGGCTGTTGGTAGCTTGATGTATACGATGGTATGTACAAGGCTAGGACATTTCACATGCGATTAGTATGGTCACCGTTATATGCATTGTCTGGTAAGGGACATTGGCATGATGTGAAATGGATTTTGAGGTATCTTTATGGTACAAATTGATGTTGGCTTGGAGTTTGTGGAAGGATAGAAGAAACAATCGGTTGTGTGTTGGGTATGGATTCGACTATCTTTGGTGATTTGGACAAGAGACGTTCAACTACGGGGTATGTATTTACCATAGCAGAGCACCCGATTAGTTGGAGATCAATATTTCGATCTCTTGTGGCGCTTTCAACTATGGAGGCGGAGTATATAGCGATGTGAGAGGCATTTAAGGAGGCTATATGGTTACAAGGTTTTCTAGATGACATATGAGTTGTGCAAGACCAACTGCCTGTGCATTGTGATAGTCTAAGTGCAATTTATTTGGCTAAGAATCAAGTGCATCATGCTAGAACCAAACATATAGACGTACGGTTTCACTTTGTGAGAGAAACTCTTGAAGAAGAAGACATTCTACTTGTGAAGATCGATACAAAGACAATCCAAATGATATGTTGACTAAAGTAGTATCCGGGATCAAGTTTCGACATTGTTGAAATTGATCCACATCCTCCGGTTTTGGTGAAAGGCCCTTTTGGGGTAGAGGTTCTTAGGAACTGGTGGAGGTCTTCTAGCAAGGCCATTTGAGAGAACTACTACGGGTTTGATTCCTATTGAGGATACATAGGCGGCCAAATGATGGTTCAATCGACGTTGGAAGATGGAGGTGATTTTATCTATTGATCATCTCATGCATGATGCATGATCCGAGGTGGACAATTGTTGGTAGGTCGGTCAAGGTCTAGATTAGGAAATCTAGTTGGTTAAGGAAACCAAGTACTTGTGTCCTAAGTATAGCAGCTTAACAGGTTTGTCTCTTAGAGCTAAGTTAGGAAACCCTATACTTGTAGGAAAGTAATCCTTGTTAAGGAACGTGTCCAGATCCTATTGATGTGTATAAATATCCATAGAGAGAACTAGAGAAAACACACCAGAACTAGTAAGAGTTCTCTTCTTCTCTGCTTAGGCTTTGTATATTCCAACCTATAAGGTGATATATAAAATTGCTTATTCCTTCCCGAGGATTCAACCTCGTTAAATACTTGTAATTCTTGTGTGTGTGATTGTATTCTTGGCGATATTGAGATAACTCGTAGTAGTGCAAACCTAATGCTTCCGCAGGCTTTGGCGCAACAAATATCATACCTCAAAAGAAAATTGAATAGAAACAAATATATAAATCTGAATTTGAGAACGGTAGAGATTTCTCGGAAATGACAACCGAACACAAAGTGGCTACAAGAAGGTAACATAAATACTTATTTTTCATAAGAAACCCCATTGCACGGAAAAGGTACAAACGAATCAAGAAAATCTACATTGTTGGGGAGTTGGTTTCAAACATAACTAAGTTATTAGGCCGACCGAGCGAAGCGAGGGAGGACTCTATATATGGTGACTTTGTGTCAATGTGAAGCGTGACATTTTTTTCAATTACACAAAAAAGATTGAATTTTGGTCCGGACACCTGGAAAAGACTAAGATGTCCCTCTAAATCAAATTTTACCTTTTTACCTTTAGATATTTTCGTAAATAAACCAAAAAGGAAGGGAATAAGGTATTAGACATTTTTGTAAATAAACCAAAAAGAAAGGGCACAATAGTAAATGCATTTTTTATATATTTAAAAACCTCGTATATTCCAAACTACAAGTCGTATTTTTATAAATTTTATATATTTGGAAAGCCCTTTAAATTAGCTACGCAATGAGCACAAACAATGATATCAAATTTTTGTTTTTCAATTTTTTTTATTATTCTCCAAATTTTGTATCTTTCTCCTTAAAAATTAGGCATAGCTTAAAATTAGACATATCTTAAAAAAAATTGAAAAAAACTACAAGAAAAATAAAATGATTGACTAGGTATAAAAAGAACTAATTTTAAAATGAAAAGCACAACATATGGTGTTGAATCACCACCAAATTATTTGCAAAGTAAAAATATACCATGGCCTATCTATCTGGAAAAATGATACTTTCGCGTCGTGTTTGGAAAAATTATACCTTACGTCATTGCCCTCGGAAAAATAATATTTTCACCCTACGGCGGAACTAAATTGTGAACACAAAATTTAGTTTTACGTCAATTTTTTCGGTCGGCCATCCCACCGTGGTAGCGGTCATCTAGTTATAAGAGCATATTATGTCTAAGTTACCAAAAGAATTCACCGACGAAAAAATCATTTGACCGGGACTTTAAGGAATTGAGTTTGAGAAAATTAGTTCTTTGAAGTCAAGAAATACTCGAAACTAACTTAAACGAAGTGGAGATATTTCAGGAAATCAAAGATCAAGGTGATGACAACGAACCAATGCATGATGGATTTCCCACCATATTTTTTTGTTTAAGTACTGGACGTTCATAAAAACTGACACTTAGAATATTGTTGCTGAATTTTGTACTATGCCAAGTGCAACTCCACATTCATTACATTACATTGGTGTTAAAAAAGAAATCATAAGGAGACTATAAAGGAGGCCTATATACCTTTTAACTAGGGTTTACAAGATCATCGCCGAAGTTTTTGCTGAAAAAGAAAGGGTACCAAATTACCACCATCGTTCGGCAACTTATATAAACAAAACTTAATACAACTGTAATTAGGTCAAACGTAAATATCAATTAATAAAGTTTTTCTCTTTTCTTACACAATCATTATGCCTAGAAGAAAGGTCACAGTACCCATTGTGTAGAAGAGTTATTGAACAATCTTAAAGATCAATTAATACCGGAACTGTACAGAATCCAAATTCTAACGAGCAGAAAACTTGTTATCTATCTTCCAAGACATGAATTCAACAAGAGTATGATTTTCATAGTTAATTTTTTTAGCAGGAAATAGTGTTCCGTGGTTGGAAGGCATTAAGAAAAAGATACGTGAAACTATTAATATTCATCATCACGGGGATAAACTTAGTTTCACTAATAAAGGTAACAGTAAAGGGAAGATTCCATTTATTCTTTCACTTAATTTCATTTCATAAATTGTTTGTATAGATAACGATGTCCGCAGTGTTCTGAAAACCGGACCGGACCGGCCGGTCAGCCCAGTGAACCGGCGACCCAGTCACTTTTCCGGTCCGATTCAACACTGACCCACTAACTTTGTCAAAAACCGCTCTATTTTCTTCAAACCAGTTGACCCGGCCGATCCGACCGGTAACCCATGCAACCCAGCACGGTCGAACTGGTCTTACCCAGCATCATCTAAAATGAAAAAAAAATAAGTTCTTTCCGATCTCAAACGAAAGCCTGAGAATCATCAATCATGGAGTCTAGTAAATCTGATATTTGAGAATCATTGTGAAATGGATAGCCTTATTCGAAGATTTTTAAAACAAAGCTTCTGCCTACTCAATCTCCTTCATCTTCTTCAACCATAACAATTACCAGTACCTGGATAATAAGCTTGTATTATCAGATCCACGTTTGAATTGGAATTTAATTTTGACGAGACAAACAAAGACAAACACGAATTGCAGTTGGATTTTAAAGGTTCTAGCAAGCACAATTGACTCATCAGATAACACACTCATTCTAATACGTAAGGTTCAGCTTAATTAGATTAAAAAACCTATGAATTAAAAAAAAAAAAAAATCAGACATTAAGATATGATTGTATCAAAAAGAAAAGAAAAATACATTCAAAGATAGAGACAAAAACAAAAAGTAAGTAGATCTATGAGTATGAACTAGGAAAAGAAATGGAGAGAGTTTCTGGTCTTTTAAGTTTGAAACAGTGTTTGGAATCTTTACATTTAAAAAAGGAATTGTAAATCTTATCGTTTAACGAAACTGTTTTACGATTTTAACCTCGTAAAACAAAATAAATTGTCCCGCAATCCAGTTTTTGTTTACCGTAATTTATTTAACCACTAGTTTCTTTTATTAATAAATGACCCAGTGAACCACTGGTTTAACCACTGGTTGAACCAGTGACCCTTGATCTTTGCCGGGTCGATGTCCGGGCCGGTTTTCAGAACATTGGATGTCCGATTAGTTTCTTAAACTGTTTAAATTATTTAAGTTAAACAATTGCAATTAGGTCAAACGTGAAGATCAATTAATAAGATTGTATATAAAGTTTTTCTTTTTCTCTCCCATAATCATTATGTATACACCAAAGGTCAGTGTACCCGATTACGTAGAAAAATTATTTGGACGATTTTAAAAATCAATATAGAAGATCAATCTAATATATGTACCCAAACTTTACCAGGTCCGAATTCTAAGAAGCAAGAAACTTTTTGCATGTCGGTGAGACATACGGATGATACGTAGTGGAAGTTGTATCTCTATAGCATGTTGCATAAGCAACATAGTAATCCAAACATGAACTAAATTTTATTTGTATTTAACGTATCCTTTTTAATGAGAAAATTTTTGATGTGGCAAAATCCAAAGGGGGCATGGGGGACAAATGATATGTTGACACATGTCTTTGATTCCCATGAATTATGTTTCGAAGAATATGAAAGAAATGTATTTTTGGAGAGAAAATTTGTTTTCTTAATTGATGTTAGTATTTTTAGAAATAGAATTCATGAGAATCAAAGACATGTGTTAACATATCATTTGTCCCCATGTTCCCTTCGGATTTTGCCCCCATCAAAATTTTTTCTCCTTTTTAATCCTTATCTTCATTAGGTCGGTCAGCCACCATTAGAGGTGTAAATTGGTCAGGCACAAGACGCAGCATGACCAAAGACAAAGACGTGTTAAAATTTGAGCACAAAATTTACCCGGCCGCGTGACTTAGCCCGACTGCGGCAAAGACGTTAGTTAAATGGATGTCGGGTTTGACTAATGGCAAGACAAAGATAAAGAGACAGACGGATAAGCACGTGGCCCAACCCGGCCTGAAGACATTAAGAAAGACGCCATAACATGTACAAATACACCATATAACAAGGCATAATACATCACATTTTTTCTATATTTCACAAAAGAGTCACTATTCTAGCTAGTTTTTAACATTTTATGTTGGCTTATTTACAACACATATAATACCTTAATATTTGGAAAATATATTTCAATATCGTTGTTATAATGTAAATCGCTATATTTAACTAGAACATTAATTTACATGACAATAATCCAATTTTATATTTGATGGGCGATTTCTTTTATTGAATAAACTTGTTAGGTTTACTTGAAATAATTTCAAATGATATGTTGTCTAATTAAATTCTTTTGATAATGTCCACTTAATGTATACCTTAAGTGATTTCAAATTGTTTATAACACGTGTGCAAAGACGCACAAAGATCGATACGTTTATTCGCAGTCTCGTGCCAATCAATGGTCTTGTATCCCTAGCTTTTGACTAGTAAAGCCAAAGACGGCACAACACGTTTAAATCGTTGGCACAGCACAGCACGGCACATGGCACGTGAAGCACGCGACTTCGTGTACCGGGTTGTGCCGGGCCGGCACACGTTTTACACCTCTAGCCACCATGAAGGAATTATAAAATGATCAAGTTTATCTTGCATTGGTGGATATATAAATATGGTTGTCTTCTCCAAACAAGTTAATTATCTGCGAATCTAATCACCTGTACGCACAAGCTTAATTAGTAGTGCAGTCTTACCCAGGCTAGAGCATCAGCAGCTAGCAAAATGGATGATCACTTGTTGAAGATATATATGGTTATTCTCTCCGCAGTAGTCTTGTTCGTATCTCTTTATTCTCTCAAGGTTTTCCATGCCATAACCAAAAAGCAACACAAGGGAATAACAGTAGTCGAGCCACCTGGAACAACAGGTTGGCCGATTATTGGAGAGACTTTAGATTTCGCTCGAGCAAATCTTAAAGGCATCCCGGAGAAATTTTTCTACGACAGGATTCGTAAATACTCTTCTAAGGTCTTCACGACTTCGTTAATTGGGGACACTGTGACAGTCCTTAATGGTACTGCAGGTAACAAATTCATGTTCTCCAATGAATACAAGCTCATAACAGTTTGTTGGCCCGTGGCGGTTCAAAAGATTGTATCATTTACTGCAGATCTATCCTCACCCTCCGGAGTGCAACAATGTAAGAACATCCGCCAAAAGATGTATCCTCTGATCCTTAGGCGAGACGCGCTCCAGAAACATGTAGGCATGATGGATTCTTTGACAAGATAGCATTTTGATGCTCACTGGGATAGCAAGGAGGAAGTTATTGCATATCCTTTAATTCAGCTTTACGCATTCACAATGGCTAGTCGCCTTTTCTTGAGCATTGATGATGATGCTCGTGTCAAAGATTTACTCAGAATTTTTAATGTCGTCGTTGATGGATATGTAAGTTATCCGATTAATTTACCTGGGACACCATTAAATCGTGGAATCAAGGCATAATAATACTACGTTGGGCAGAGCAGCATACATCGCGGAGTTGATTCTTGTGCTGATGTCAGCGGGATATCACACATCAGGTACCGTTATCACGGCCCTAATGAAATATCTAGTTGAGTTTCCGGATGTCCTCCATGAGGTATTACGGGGTAAGTTCTCAATAAACTTTACTGTGCTAAAACTGAGCAAAAAAAAAATTTACTGTGCTAATTGTTATTGAATTAAAAAGACTTATCTGTGGTTATAAGTTGATTACATATTATAATATAATAATCACAGAGCAACAAGAAATCGCCAAGTCCAAAGCCCCAGGAGAGTTTCTAAATATGGAAGACATATATAAAATGAAATACTCATGGAATGTGGTCTGTGAAGTACTGCGACTTGCGCCGCCGTTACAGGGAGGCTTTACAGAGGCACTGACTGACTTTACCTATGCAGGATATTTCATTCCAAAAGGACGCAAGGTAAACAAATAAAGTTATTTTGTGTACTAAGAAGTAATAGGGCCCAAAAGTCCTCTTTCTTTCTTTTCAAAATTTTATCAGACAAAAGAGTAACACCTTATTTGTATGGTTTTGATAAGATATTTGAAATGAATCATCGACTCGCCCCAAATAAGATTTGAGATCTTTTTCTGATTCATGTCGACGAGGTCTGACTGGGCTCATATATCTGACTCGGAAGTATTTTGAGTCAAGTACAACTTTGTACGTGATTTATTGGCACGAGTCTAACTTGATTCAAATCTGTAATACTACTATTTGATAGTTTTTGTGTCAAAGCCAATTCCAGATGAGTGAGATACAAACTTGTGTCAGTTGAGTTCGGGAAAAAAAAAAAAAAAAACTTGTAAGTTTTATGAGAGGAGAAAGATGAAAAAGTAACACTTTTCAACCCACATTTCCAATACTACCAACATGTCTTATATAGTAAACAAATTGAACATCCTGGCTAGACGAAATAAAATTACTATTGTTCTCAATTATATGTAATGGGTCATTAACTTATACATGTTTTTACAATTTGATGCAGCTATATTGGACTGGAATTTCAACCCACATGAATCCAGAATATTTTCCAGATCCTGAAAAGTTTGATCCGTCTAGATTTGAAGGAGAAGGACCTGCTCCGTATACATATGTGCCATTTGGAGGGGGACCTGGGATGTGTCCTGGGTATGGGTATGCTCGAGTACAAATACTTATTTTCGTGCACCACTTTGTGACAAGGTACAAATGGGAGAAATTGATTCCCGGTAATGAGAGGTTGAAAGTTAACCCATATCCACTACCGCCTAAAGGGTTTCCAATTCGTCTTCAATCTCGAAGGATATAATTCGCCAGTGCTGGTTCTACATATAAGATCTGCTTTATATATGAATTCCACGACTGTATCTTTATGTTCAACTATATATTGTATCACACACACACATATAAATGGGTGTCAAATGTACGAATAAATCATTTCTACGTAGTGTGGCATCTTAATTTTCTTATTAATATATAATTCCCACCATAATTATTAGGTTGTTTATTATTATGCAATGAGTAATTTAATATTTGTCTACGAGAGTAACGTGAAGTCACTTGCCACTGCTTATCTGACCGATTACTCATGGTTACAAGAGGAAGTGGCAAGTCACTTAATGCTTTGCAAAAAGTCATTTTACTTCGGCAGACCTGGTCTAAGAGTTGTGTTAGTATCTTATACTAGTGGCAGTGTTATTAAAACCCTCCATATTGTATTGAATGTCTTGATATTTCACTAAATTAGCCGTAACCCATTGTAAAGCTGTTGATGTAGTACCAGCACCTGCAGTGAAAAACTCAGAACATAAACTAACAAGTTCATTTTCTGTCAATTTTCTTCCACCTTCATCAGGAAATTCAAGCTTCAATAATGAATCAACATAACATAAACCTAAAACTTTCTCATGATTTTCACACGTTTTCTTCTTCATTTGTCTTGTCTTGATCTAATTAAAGGATTTAGTACCTTTTCTTTATCAGTTCTCAGCTTATTCATTTCTTCCCATTTATTCTTGAAAACTTTTTTGAAGAGAAAGTTATATTAAAAAGAAAAAGGAACCAAGGATCAAACCAAGGTTAATACAAGGATTACATACACATGAGAGTCTCCCAATTGCTCCAAATTAAACTAGTATCAACATACTTAAAAGTATCGTTGTCACAAGACCATAAGACAACCAATTGCTTAACCAAATCAATGTTTTCTTGCACACTCTTGTGACGACCTCCAAAAACTCTTCCATTCCTCTCCTTCCACAAAATCCAACAAACCGCATAATGTAAGGATTTGCCAAACCTCCTTACCTCTCCCTTGCAATACATTGTTAGACCATGCTTGAACAATTGAATCAAAGTACTTGGAAATGGCCAAAGCTATCCTAAAGGATTTGATAAAATATTTCCAAATCTCAAAAGAGTACTTACAATGAATGAACATGTGATTTCTTGACTCACGACGTCGTTGCATAAAACACACTGCTCACTATCAATGTTAACACCTCGATGTCGCAACATATCCCCAGTAGGTAACGAATCATGGAAAGTAGCCCAAATGATAAAACTCACCTTGTTTGGAATGTTACCTTTCCAAAGGAATTTATCGAATCCGCACTCTTCAAGGTTGCCAGATGTCTCTCATAACATCTTGAAGTACTAAAATTTTCCATAATCTCCAATTCATCTTCCGCTTCAACAAGCTCAGGAACATGATTTAAGTCGCGCCTCAAAAGATCCCATTCTAATTGCTCATTCAAATTTAAAGGTCTCTTAAAATCACAGACCCAAACTCCGTTTGCTATCATGTCATAAATTGTTGCATCCTTATCCTTCGGTCAGCCTTATAAACAACGGAAACAAGTCTTGCAATTTTCCCCTGTCAGCCAACGGTCCTTCCAAAAGCGAATGCCTTTACCGTTTCTCACCGTGAATGTTGCCATATTTTGAACCGTCAACACCATGTTAGTAACATTCTTCCACAAACTCCTACCCTGAGGCTTATTATCCACATCAGGAACTAACAGATCACTATTATGAGCAAACTTTTCATTTACTAACTTTCTCCAAAGACCAGTTTTAGACTTCGAAAATCTCCAAATCCACTTTACTAACAATGCCTGATTAATCCTCCTTAAATTTTTCACACCTAAACCCCCATTCTCTTTAGGAACACAAAGCTTCTTCCAAGAAACCCATACCAATTTCTTTCTTCCTTCCACCGCTCCCCCACAAAAAGTTGCGCATAATTTTAATCATTCTTTTTCCACACTCACGTGTAAATGAAAAAGAGACAAATAATAAATTGGTAAGCTTGCAAGACAACTCTTAATGAGAATTAATCTACCTACTTTATTAAGTTGCCTTTTCTTCCAAGACGCTAGCTTTTGCTCCATTCTAATCAAAACATGTTCCCAAACCGATGTCTTTGCGCCAATGTGCACCAATAGGCATCCCAAGGTAAGTAAACGGTAATTTTTCTGTCTTGCAACCTAGCTCTCTAGATAAAGCTTCAATCACCCCATCAGCTCCCACACTAATCATTGTGCTCTTGTCTAAATTCAGTTTCAAACCCGTAATATTTTCAAACACCGAAAGAATGATAAAAAGACGTCTGACTTCCTCCACCGAAGCATCAATGAAAATCAGAGTATCATCCGCAAATTGAAGATGAGAAATAATAGTACCATGATCCACCACTTTGAAACCAGAAATATGGCCTCTTTCAACCGCATCATTTATTAACTTTGAAAGAATTTCAACCACCAAAAGAAACAAATACGGAGATAGAGAATCCCCCCCTGTCTCAGACCCTTACTTGGTTTAAATTTTTCGGTCGAACCACCATTCACAAGGAGAGAAAGATGAGTAGAAGTTACACACCATTTGATCCAAGAAATCCATTTGACACCAAAATCGTGCTTTTGTAAGATTGTGAATAAAGCTTTCCAATTAACATTATCAAAAGCTTTCTCCATGTCAATCTTGCACACCGAATTCTGGTTTCCTAGCCTTCAACTGCTATCCACACACTCATTAGCAATTAGAACACCATCGAGAATCTGTTTACCGTGAATAAAAGCCCCTTGGAAATCGTAAATAAGAACCCCATCACCTTCTTCGGATCGATTCGCAAGTAACTTGGATAGAATCTTATACACCATACCTATAAGACTTAATGGTCCTAAGTCTCTAGGAGTACATGAGTCTTCCTTTTGGGGATAAGAGTGATAAAAGAACAATTAAAGCGCCAATCAATTGAACCATACCCGTGAAAATCTTTGACTAGATTCATGAAGTCTTCTTTTACCGTACTCCAACAATACTTAAAGAACTCAGCAGTAAAGCCATCCGGGCCCGGAGATTTGTTACACCCCATTTTTCTAATCACATCCCAAACTTCTTCCTCCACAAAATCCCGCTCAAGCCATACCCTGTCTGCCTCCACAATTTTCGGAAAATGTAAGTTTTCCATATTCGAATTCACCTCATCACCCTGTGAAAACAAATTAATGTAAAAACTTCGAAGTTCTTCTTTAATAACATGTTGGTCAAAACAATCTACCCCTCCTATTTGAAGTTTCGCAATTGTATTTCGCTTTTTCCTTGCACTAGCTATCTTTGTGAAAATACCTCGTATTCGAATCTCCCCATCTAAAGTCGTTTTGTTTTGACCTTAATTGCCATTTCCTTGCTTCCATTGCTTCTACATTTCTCAACTTGACTTACACCGAGTTCTCTCCTCTGGGCGAGAATGTTGAAGTGTACCCGTTTCCTCCAATATGTTAAGTTCATGAATCCTACCTGTAAGCACAGATTTCTCCCTTGAAACGTTCCCAAACTCCTGAATTCTCCAAGGCTTAATAAAGTGTTTCAAGTTTTGAAGCTTCAGAAAGAAACGAGAACTCGCACTTCCAGCGTAATCCATGACCTCCCACCAGCGCTTCACATTAGGAACAAAGTCTTTATGCTCTATCCATAGCCTATCAATCTTGAAATACGGCTTAGGCGCATTCTACGGTTACGAAATAACCATTAACGGGTTGTGGTCGAGAGATTGTTCTAGTCAAAATAACACTGTAAAGCATTCGGAAAACCTCTTCAAGATCATGACTAAATAAGAAACGATCAAGCTTTGCATAAAAGAGGTTAGCTTGGTTATTCGACCAAGTGAAAGCACCACCAATCAATGGCTGGTCAATTAACTCATGCTCCAGGATATAATTGTTTAGCAACGCTGTATTTTCTCTTTGTCACCATCTCCGGTTCCTCTCCTCGCTAGACCGAACAGCATTCATATCACCCCAATACGAGATAGGGCCAAACCACCAACTTCTCATTACTCCCATATCCTCCCAAAATTCCGTTCTAGGAATCTGCTCGCAAGGACTATACACGTTTGTCACAGCCCATTGAAACCCATTAATCCTTGTTGAGAAGACTGAGGTTATGTTGTTAAACCCAATTCTCTCATCTATTTTTTCAAATCTGCTGCTATCCCAGATGGATAATAAACCCCGCGCATCGCCAACGAAGGAATATAAGCCCAATCAAAATTATCATCATACCACAATTGCCTCACAAACCATTCTGACATCTGCTGAATTTTAGTCTCCTGTAACAAACAAATCGCACACCTCTGAGAAGCTATCAAATTCTTGACTGAAATTTGCTTGTCGAAGTCGTTCATGCCTCTGATGTTCCAACACAAGATTTTAAAATCCATTTAAAATTGCTTCTTCCCTGGCAACACGGATTTCCTCTACACTATTACTAACTTCATCGTTTTCATTACCATTCTCCTCCTCGTGCTCATTATAAGCATCCTCTCCCTCACGAATTTACCTCATCAGTTGTCAGGCGTCATCCCCAACATTTCCATCAACACCATCTTGACTTGTAAATCTCGCCTATATCTATGTAGTGTAACGGTCAGTCATATTATGTTTCAAGGTCTCCTTTTGAGCCGATTAATACCGCCATAGCTACAGAGCCACCCGAACAAGGGATTCGACAAAGTGTTTCTTTATCGTATTCCTTCATCTTCTCTATCATTTCTGTCGCACCGTTCTAAGTTACGCACCACTCTCTCTTCCATTACGTTGCGTAGAGAACTAATCGACGTAGTATTGTTGTCAGAAATCCCCTCCCCTGAATATTCCGTATGTTGTAAAGGACCAAACCTTGATCCCGTAGTCGACTGTGGTGTTGAATTCTGAGTACCAAAGTTAACCGTCCCGATCTGCTGTTTGTTTCGCCTAGGAATAAATCTCCAGCTCCCTTCCGTTGCCCCTAAATCCACCTGCCTATCCCCTGAGCTGATTGTTGGAGTGTCGCCAACAGCTCCACTCTCAGTTTTTGTACTGTTTGCATCACTTGTACTTAGTCTTGTAAGTTTCATCAGCTCGGATTCGAATTCTTCCACCTTCTTCTTATACTCCTGAACTGGCCATTCCTGCACAGGAGAGTAATACACATCCCATTCAATTGTTAAAACAAACTTCACACCACCTAATTCCTGAACTACCACAGCAGGTATCTTTTCGATATCTCCCCTCACCGATATCCTAAAGAAGTGTACTCTGGAGACCTTTTTAATACCCAGTGTCTCAGCTGAAATGACTTGCATCCCTCCTAGTGCCTCTGCAATCAGCTTAAAGGTTTCCTCGCCCCAGAACTTTAGCGGCAAACCTCTAATTTTAAGCCATTGCACTGCTCTATTCACCAACTCCATAGGAATAGTTGCGTCATTCCTATTTGATTGTCTAGTTACAGCGTTTTTACTTCTATTCTCCCTGCCATTATCTTGGTTGCTACTTGGAAATTTAGGAAAGTCTTCACCTTGCCATTTGTACACCTTAATTATAACTCCAGCTTCCTCCCAAATCACTGGCGTCCATAGTCTTCTCCATTCGATGTCATCCAACTGAACTAAAGCCGTTAGTTTATTAGCTTCATCCAATCTTAAAAACCTGTCCCAACCAAATCTTCTTTTGACGAATGTAGCAATTCTTCCCCACCCAATGTTTTTCGACACCTTCACAACTCCTTTCAACTCCTTATGGAAACTTGGGTATTCGGTTTCAGACCTCAGACTACCAATGAGGTTCCTTGATCCCGTTAAGCTTGTTGATACAAAGTGTTGCAATACTTGTGATAAAACATACCAAAGAAAGTGATAACTTTCTCCAAGGAAAACATAGACTATAAGGTTTACCTTCCTCGCATTGTTTCGAATCTGGAGACTCTTAGATACATCCCTTCATTGTTGTTTTGAACTTGAGCTAGGTACACATCTTCTCCTACCCTCTCCTTCCATTTATCGTCACCTGAGTCCTCCTCTAGCAAGTTGTCGACTACCTTTTTCAGCCATTCAATCATCTGTGGATGTAACGCCAGCCAAGCACTATAGCCTCTTCTGCCCCTCTCAGTAATCTTCACAGTTCTAGTTTTCCCAAAATATTCGATACCAATTGTGAAAGTCTTACGTTCCAACTGGAAGTTTCGTACCTCTGGATCCTTTGTGCCATCGAATTGTCTTGTATCAGCAGATGAAGACAATCCACCTTCTGTTGAATTGTGTTTCGATAGCATTCTCATAGTTCTAGCTTTTGACCGCCCAGTAATCATAGAAGAACAGGGAAAAGGAAACCCTAAAAAACAAAATAAAAGCGATAAACCGAACTCCACGAACCAATAAATCCCGGCCCTAAGGGGAAGGATCGAAGATCCGTCCTTAGACGGCGGAGAAGTTCAGTTCGCACACTGTCAAACTGAATCAATCAAGATTGATTCGATTGAGAGGCTGAGTTCGAAAAGTTGAAAAAATCGCCATGAGAGAGACTGAGCGAAAAAGACGCCTAATCTCTATTAGCCAAGTCCTTTTTATTCTTGAAAACTATTTTAGTCAATCTGGGGTAAAAGTTTAGGAAAAAAAATCTACGTACGAAACCCCAGTACTAAACTTTTCTAAACAGATTCACCTTCTCTAATTTTTAGTCTCCAGAAGGGACCATCAGAAGCACTTACTTGAAAATCTTTTCGACTTTGCTGCTTCTGGTGGACGGGCAGCAAAAACTGCTCCATTTTGAATTAACGCTTCATGAGCCAGACTTGAGGTTGTAATGAAAACTGATTTACGATGACAGATTGATAAAGTTATGATTGGTCCATATTTTGTTTTCAGATTTCTAACATTTGGTTCTAAGTCTGCAAATGATTTTCTGAGCCACTGGAAAATTTGTTACGACTGGGATTGAAATAGGACCGGGTGGTAACTTTTTAGAGGTTTTAAGAAGATTGATTAAACCTTTTTGGGTTGCACAAAAGGAGACTGTAATTACGATTATCAACCAAATACATTCTTCCATTGAAAAGTTAAGATGGAGGCACATGTTGTCATTATATAGATATAGATAGACTAACAACACTCTTTATTACCATCGCAATAATGCTATATGCTATTAATTCCTACCTACAACATGATGGGCTCGTCTCATCCCAATCGCAATAATGATATACACATTCACTTTGGTTGTTGTTTCTAGTAATTATCTGGAAATGCAAATGTAGAGAGAAAGTTATTTAGGCTTCATGAATCACGATTTGTTGCTGAAGCTTGGAGCTGCAGAAGCTCTGTTGTTATAGACCTAGACAACTATTTCCTCTGTTTCAAAAGAATAGGCTGGTTTTATGTGTAATTTGTACATGAAAACAGCCTATTTTATTTTAAAACGGGGAATAGTTGTTTCTTTTTTTTAGTAACTGGTCTCAGAGGTCTTGCAAAGGTTAGCAGCATTTTACCATGTTGATTATCATTAGCCCAGTTGATCTTACATTCATAAAATGATTTGAGTACAATTGAATACTAACACGTCAAATTACTAGCTAATAGAGTCCATTGCCCAATATGAGTCATTACAGGTGGGTAATACTTGATTATACCCGTGACACACCATTGGTACAATTGAGTTCGGCTTGTTAGGAAGTATCCGAACATACACTAAGCAATTCCTTCGATCGTGTTCGAATGCCCTATGTGCCTCATCGCCTACCCGGTCTGGGATATCTTCCTGCTCGTGAAATAGTTATGGTCAGAATTGTTTTGTATTTCAGCAAGAACGGAAGTCCCCATTCCCACTTAAATTATTGATTGAAACGGATAATATGTTCAACTCAATACCTGTAAGATGTCTTTGTCGGATACGGTGAAGACACCAAAAGTCATTTTGTTGGTGCACCACGATGTCGAGCCCATCGAAATATTGATAAATAGAAGAAAGAATGGAGATGTGGATGGTTACAACAAAATGACTTTAGGTCTTTTCATCATCTACTGGCAAGATAGATTTCGACACCATCATTTGAGGTCTAGTAACAGTACTCGAACCCAATTGTCCACTTTAATCCTGTGGTGCGCCTACATTGCTGCAAAATATAATTAGTTGGAAAAACATGTCCAGGTGAACATAAAAAGATTTGGTTAAAAGTTTGTGAATACCAATAATTATCTGGTTTCACAACCAATTAAGTAAAATGATGAATCAACATACAAAATGAAATATAAATGAAAATCATCTGTAGAAATGTAAAATGCATGCAAGTAAAGAGACATCAACACAAATAATTTAACGTGGTTTGGCTAAGCCTACATCCACGGGAAGGTAAATAAGGTGTGTTTATTATGTGTGTGATTAGTTACATTTGGTAAGAATAAGATTCCATTCATATGAAGTCCTGTGAGTTGCGGATGGAAAAAAGAGAAAATAAAGAAGTCCCCTTCCTAAACCTGATCGTTTTGCCACGTGTTCGGTATAGATTATGGTGTCTAAGGACTTTTGTGTAATACACCACTCCACATTTCTCCCTTATATATAAGCAAAAGCGATCATGTTTAGGAAGGGGATTCTTTCTTTTCTCTTCTTCCCATCTGCAACTCACAGGATTTCATATCTTCATGAATGGAGTTCTATTCTTACCAAATGTAACTACTCAAACACATAATAAACACACCTTTACCTTCTCATGGATGTAGGTTTAGCCGAACCACTTGTGTTCTCTTTACTTGCCCGCACTTTACATTTCGCAAATGGTTTCTATTTACATTTCATTTTGTAAATTGATTCATCATTTTACTTAATTGGTTGTGAAACCAGATAATTGGTATTCACAAAGTTGAACCTAAAATGTGCAGAAAAATTGGTAGTCTCGTGAGGTTATCAATGGAGCAGCTCCAGTGCTCCGTATGGTTTAGATATGTTGAATACCAAATGGCTAACGGTGCAACTGATGACGAACTAGGTGTAAGGGTACGCTCTTTATGCGATACTTCAAATAGCAAGAGTTGGTAGAAAAATGTCCATGTAAATGGTGCACATGATGATACAATGACAGAGTTGTGATGCGCAGCTATGCAATACCACCCCCTTAAATTCGCAAGCCAGATCTCCGATATTCCCTGCCCATCATGAGAAGCACCTGGACCAACCCCGTCCAACGTACCTTCCCACCCTCGGCGGGTGACCCGTCGTCAGCTCAGATACAAGCACCTGGACCAACCCCGTCTAGCGTACCTTCCCGCCTTCGGCGGGTGACTCGTCATCATTTCGTATACAATTTGTAATGACTCCGTCCCTTCACCGATCTTTGTCCCCACTTAGCCACCGCGTTATCCGGCAGTGGGGTTTTCAACGGGCATCTCTGCGGTAATCCAGCAACAACTTCCTGGGAGGTCACCCATCCCTGGATTGCTCCCGCCCGAGCACGCTGAACTGCAGAGTTTTCTGCCAACTCAGGAGCCAATTATGCTGAAAAGGCATCGGTATTCGGGAAGGACAAATCATTACTTATATTCCATTCAGCCAACCACTACCGAATATAGGGGTATTACAACAGTGCTCTAGCTTTAATACTTTTATGTTTTCTTTCATAATTAATATAACGAGCCAACGCCTTAAAGCCACACGGCGTTGAAGCCTTTCATAACTTAAAATACTCCTTCACTTTAATCACTTTTAGTCTTCTTCACCAACACTAGAGGCGTTCAAGCCTTTCATAACTAAAAATACTCCTTCACTTTGATCACTTTTAGTCTTCTTCACCAACTCTCACTTCTGCTGCCTTTACAACTGCAATTGAACTCTCACTTCTGCTGCCTCTACAACTGCAATTGCTTGTAGCCGGAGGTTGAGGAGTTGAAGGTGGAGGGTAAAGGTAGAGATGGCCACATTACACTTGAACAGAAACCTGCTTCAAAGTTTTGTAAGGAACCGATCGCATAGAAAAATGTCTTTTACAATGTAAACAAACACCTAGGATAAAAAAATGTGTTATTGTTGAGACCATGACTCTATTATAGGCAGACTGAAAAATGACATAAAAATACTAAGAGCATAGGGGAATGATACATCGATCGAGGATTTTCTCCCGAGAAATCCCGATACACTCACACAGCCCCTGGGGCTCACTGAGGAATTATAGAAGGGGTTGGGTTTTTGGTCCCACCACATGTGTGTTGCGGGAGAATTATCGGGAGAAATCTCTAGGGTTTGCTGATGTCACATCTCAAGAATCCAATGATCGTGATGCCGCTAGTTCAATTTTGATCCCGTCTTCATGGGATCAAAATTTTCTCCGCGTAAATGATACACTTTATGTCACTGTCCTCCCTAACAATGAAATGTATATCAAATGGACCATTTCCTCTTACCTAGCAAATAAATTTTGAACTACCTGAAGACAAATGACTAAATCAACAACCCTGGATACCGACCAGACCTGGGTACCACATCCATAAAGTACCATTTCTAGCTCCTGTACAGATAAACAAAGAGACTGAGTTGTATGTCACATGTTTATATAAATACACAACATTCAAAGGTTAAAACAAAATTTAACTAACGCTATTGAAGGGATGATTGATCCATGAGAATGACTACTAAAAGGGTTAAAATAAAATCCGGCCACTACATTTCCGAGCCCGCTCATACCGATTATACAAATTGGTCTAACCCAAGTAATATGATTGGTATGAGCTGACTTGGAAATTTAGTATGCAGTTTTTATTTTGTACTTACTATTGGTCATGGGTTAAAACTATAGGATCAAAGACAAATAGAACGATGGTGTATCCCTAAATTCAAGGATGTTTTGATTCTTTTAGACAATAATTTGACCCTTCCAAAATCAAATTGGAGCTCAACAGGTTAATGAATTATGCCTTCAAAAATCAATGAAGCCCTGACACCGTAATCGAATTGAAGGATTGTATATTTCCTTGACCCCACCAAGAACACACTGTTCTAGAGTTCTGTTTTAGAAACGGCGAAACAATAAGTTTAATGTGTTTTAAAGAGAAATAATCACTGTTATTTATACGGGATATCATGTCCTTTAGAGATGTCTGTTTTGCACGAACAAACACCTTTAGGAGGTGATAATGGTGGCTATTGACATGTCAGGTCGACCAGAATCTTGAGGGGACTCGCACCCCGCTCCGCTTTCGTACCGGAAAACATAGTTTGTACAATTTGAAAAATATCCAACACCAAAGTGTTACAATATAAAAACGAGTCTTGTTATTGGGAGGGAAAAAATGGCGGAGGGATTGACTTTTCAAATAACAAATGAAATGTCTAAAATGTCCTAATAGTAAATATTACTAACCAAATTGGTATGTAACTAATGGTGAAATAACAGTAGCTATCAACATCGCTGACCTAGAGATCATTTAGAGTGTTCAAATCATCAGGCAGACAGGCACGTCGTTATTCACCAAGAAGGATTTGAGAAGTGCTTCCTGGAATGGTTCTGAGCAGCACGTGAATTTCCTAACTCGCTGAACAGACAGATGTACAACAACCTTGGCAGAAATGGGTTAGCTTGAACTAACTTACCAATAGCACAGATGTACAACACATCATTATATGGTTTACTGTTGTGACGACGTACCTCTTCAGTTTTGAAATACTCGGTTAAGTATGGGAATTCATGTATCACCACATCCTCACCGCAATCAGGACCTCTATCAAGAACAACCTATACACTTGCACAAGTATAAAATTAGCAACAAAGGACATATATCAAGAGTAAATGATACACTTTATGTGTCACTGTCCACGCCCACCATTTCTTATCACCAAGCAAATAACTTTTGAACTACCTCCGGACAAATGACTAAATTAACAGCTCTGGATACCACATCCAAAAACTACCATTTCTAGCTCCTATGCATATAACTTACGTCACCTGAAAGCCGATTGTCTCCATCTACGTACACACCTATCCTCGATTTGCATGATTTCCTACTCTCGCTTCAATATCAGCAGGACTTGAACTCTCAGCCTGTGAGCCTGGTCAAGAAAGACAAAATTTAAGTGAGAAACCAAGTTTGTAAAAAGTTCATTATATGGTCCAGTAATGTAGATGTACAAGACCGTGGGAATAAAAGAAGAAAAAGAGGACCAACAGGTGCAAGCACTGTCAAAATTTTGTTATAAAAGTATGCGACAACAAAAATAAAAATTGCATAAGTTTCGCCCTACCCAACGTCAATTCCTGAGTCCATCCCTGCCTAATTGATGAGCGATTTATGATGATTCGGCGATGAATAAGATTTGATGCATAGTTTTGTTAGGAAGACCGAGTGGTAGGCTATTTATAGATTTGAAGTTCAACCAGTATAGGCTTCTCCAACCATTGAGAATTCGATGACTTAGCGAGAATTGGAGTTGAGACCTCTCCTCTTTGGAAATGAAACTTACTTTTTCTAGTCAAACGGATTCCATTCTATACGAAGAAGACAAAGAAATACATGCATTTCTCTAGGAATATATGTCCCATAAGGCACGGATATTATGGATGATACGTAAATACCGATAAGTTTTGACCACATTGGGCCGAGCTGATCGTTGGAAATGATCCACTGACACCATGCGCGACAATAATCTGACATTAAGGATTCCCGTGGGGCAATCCTATTTGTACTGTTTTTACCAACATGTTGAGGATTTTTGGCAAACAGGTCGTCTAAAAGTCCAGCCATGATATTGATTGCAACACCAACTAGCAGCGACACACAAGGAATCCGTAAATTTGGTTGAGAAGCTAAAAAATAAAATAGTCTACCGGTACTCTAGTTCCGTGACTTTATCAGTAGCAATATATGTTCCGCTCTTTGCAATATTAAGGTATAAATCTATCTCCCTTTGCACCCTTAAAAACCGAACCAAAAACTAGGCTTTTAGCTAAGTCCTATGGTCTTCTAATCTAGCAGCTAGATTAGAAGACCACGTCAACTAGGACAACCTCCTAAGTCCTATGAGAGTGCTAATCTAGCAACTAGATTAGCAGTACGTCATCTGGGACCATTGTCCAACGCTGTTTGGTTCAGCGTTTTAAATTTCATCCGTCAGATCAAATTTTGTGTGATCATTGTGATTTTTATGAGTTTAGTGAGTGCTGAACCATTCAGCGTAAATGTCACTTTTTGAGTGCTTTAAATTTCAACCGTCAGATCAAATTTTGTGAATTTTATGATCCGTGTGAGCGCTGAACCATTCAGCGTAAAGGTCACTTTTTGAGCGTTGAACCATTCAGGCTTTAATCTCGCTGCTAGTTAATCTGCGAGCACTTGTTAGGAGAGAGAACTACTGTTAACTTTTAGACCACATTTTTTTTTGAATTGCAACACTTAACTGCCAATTTAGCAGCTCAAACTATCCCATAGGGGTTAGCCTTAATTCCAAATAAGTTGGGTACGTTAGAATTAAAAGCCATGATTGGTCAGGAGGTTAGTTCGCCTTGTTTTTTTCAGCATTATGTACCGTAAGAGGGTAACGCCTTAACAGTGTATCTCAGGGTTTCCACGTACAACCAGCAGAAGTATGTCGGATGACACACTGAAGCAAAGGCCTGAACGAGGAAAATAAAGGGTCACGTGTTCGCTGATTGCGTGATCAAGATGTGTTTAGAACCAAACCTCTAAGTAAAAACCAAGTAATGAGACTGGCAAAATATACTTTACTTAGAGCAAGTCCAATGGTCCATATCTAATTGGGTTATTTGGTTTTTGCTACTTAATTTTTCGGCCAAAACCAAGGTTTGGTCTAACATTTGTCCAGCTTTTGCGTTTGGTCGAAAGACCAACTTTGACCCTCGTTGACTCGGTTTGACCATGATGTGTCACTTATTATGTTAACTAAATCGGAAATTATAAAACGAAACTAAACTTTACTAGCAATTACTCGTCATTTCCTAACAGTGCACGTGTAGCTTTGTGGTTCTTCTAGATTAATAGACGAGATTCATTAAGGATTTAATTCATATAACCCTAAAATATATCGACCAAATTTAAGAGTCAGTTCATTCTGCAATAGCCAAAAGAGTTTCTAGGGTTTTTAGAGAGTTATGCGTTAATTAAGATCATTGTAGATCGCTAACAGATCTTCAAATCCAAGTGTTAGTATTAAGTTTTATTGGCTTTTTGCGGATTTGAAAGTAGGATTTGGATGATTTTTGCGAGATTGGAGTGTTTAGCGGCGTTCTTCATTTATATCAATGGTAAGTGGTAAGATTTGAAAGACTTAGTTATATTTCTGCCTTAGTTTCATTATATGCATGATATGACGAACATTTATTTATGTGGTAAGATCTATCTATGTTGTTTAATCTATCTACTTCCGATTGAATATTTTAGGGTTTCAAAAAATTGTTTTTTTTTTTTGAATCGATTGTCTTTTAATACATGAAAAGGGTAAAGAGAACGTGTGTTTGTTTTTAAAATGGTGCCTTTTTCGAATTGTGTTTATTTTCGACAAATTTTATATTCTAGGGTTTTGTTTATATGCTGTGATAATATGCTTTTTCAATTAATTACTTCAGTATGCAGTGAAAAATTGTTTGATTTGTGAGTTTGTGTGTATCTATTTAACTTGTAGTATTATATTGTTATGAATGGATGGCTCTGAGTTACCCAAGTTTTACCCACTAAAGATGGTTATCTGGTGGGTACAAGTAGATCTAAAAAGCACACAAAGAAAAATTTGAACAAGCCTGACTGTTTGATTGAAGAAGAGTTATATTCATTGTCATTGTTAAACAAGTATGACAACCCAAGCAAAGACTACTACTAATGAACATGAAACTGTTATAAGTCGGTGGGAGAAGTAAATGTGAATGTTAATGTAGATGTAGGTGGTGGTGCTAATATGGTTGGTTGTAGTAAAGTTGTAGAAGAGGTTGGTGGTAGTACAAGTAAAATTGTTAAAAGTGGTAGTAAAAGAAAAGTTAGTAAAGGTGGCATTACAAGAAATGTTAGGAAATGTGTGAATGCAAAATGTTCGGGCGATATAGTTATGGATTTGAGTAGTGGTGTAAATGATTTGGGTGTGAATGGTGGTGTTTTAAATGTAACAAGGAGGTTTGATGTTGATGTGGATTTGAGTAAAGTGGAGTCAGTTAATCAAGTTACAACAGATGCAAGCAACAACGAAAGTGGTCCACAACACTGACAGATGTGATCCTGTAGATATTTCTGATGGTGAGTCATACAATGAACAAGAGACTAAGTCCCTTAGAATAAAAAAGTTGATAAAGAGGATGATTTGACTAAGCATTTTACAAAGGTTGTCAAGAAATCTAATTAATATCAAACCTATGTGAAGAAGACAGGCAGGGTGTATATGAATAAGAAGACTTAAGAACTTGGAAGAGCACCACGACTATTTTGGATAACATGTTTGTTCAGGGCCGTCTTAGGCATAGGGCGGTAGGGTCGACCGCCCTAGGCCCGAGAAATAATAGGGGCCCAAAAATTTGTGTCAATACATTGATACTGGAAGAACGAGCAGGTAACTAATACTGGAAGAACGAGCAGGTGGTCGTCGTCTTAAGGCACGAACAGAACTTCGAGGTTTTTTTTCTTTTTATTCAATTTCTCCTGCCGCGTGTCACGTTTCTTAGCTATAGATAAGACATAAACAAGAAAAACTAGCGAAAGAGCATATATAATATGGTTATTTTACCAGTAATCAAATCGGTTTTCAGAACTGATTCATATCTGGATAGTCTTTTGTGTTCAAGCTAATTAAAAAATTGTGAAAAATATTCAACAAATGAAGTGTAACTGTTAACATCTCAATTGTCTTCCATGTGTGAATTTCCATACCTCAAGTATGCTAGCGTGCAGACTCTTGTAATGTTTTTCTTAACTTTTTTTAATCAACCATAGTTCAATGTGTAGCCGCCTCACTGGATGGTAATGATATTATTGGTTGATTAACAAATAATCATTTTGCTTGAATTTGTTTGCTTCACTTGTTTAAGCTTGTATATTAGTGTTTGTGTTAAGAATTGTGAGCATGTAAAGTAGCTCAGTTGTACTCTTCTTCCTGGCTGCCTACTTTTTTTTTTTTTTTTTTTTTGTACTCTTCTTTCTGGCTGCACAATTTTTTTGATCAATTCCCGGTTGCCTGCTAAATTACTAATCGTTCTAAAATGATTTTGTTGTTCAATCTGTTTAGGTGCAAAAATATGAGCGGCAACAACTCTTTTTTTTTCCCATGTATGTAAAAAGGGCCTTTCTCCAGATGCTCGCCCCAAGCCTCTAAAATGTTAGAGACGACACTGTGTTTGTTGAGCAGGAATGGGCTTCAGCAGATGAATGCAGAGATTACATCAAAGATTAAAATATTTTTCAGAATTTTGATATTAATCAAGTGAAGAATACCTAGATTCAACAACATTATGAATGTAAGAAGAAACCAAATTGTAAGTGGAATGTTTATTTCTCAAGAATTTGGGACAAAGTAACTTTCAGGTGCAAGCATGGTCACTTTGAGCACACATGTAAGACAAAACATGGAATCAACCATCCTTTATCCAAACCAAGGTCTCGAATGAACTTTTGACTATACGTTTTTAAGTATATATATGTTTTGAATGTTAAAGATATATAAACACTATTAACTAACTCTTTAAGTGTATTGTTTTGTAGGTGGGTGTTAAGAGTTGTGTTTTTTTGTAGGTGGGTGTTAAGAGTTATGTTGGGTGCTTATAAAACTCATCCTCGGTACAAATTACGGATTTCATAGATGAAGTGAAGAGGGTTCACAAAGTGTGGAAATCACATTCGCACTGCTTGGAAAGCTTCTCACATGTGTATGGAGAGGATTTTTGGTAATTATGAAGATAATTATACTATGGGCCCTGAGTTTTGTATGCAAGTTCTGAAAAGGAATGATGGTAGTATTGCTAGTTGTGCAACATGTGAAGGTGGTAAGTTTAAGTATTTATGTACGTATAGCATATAAGTGTTCTTTGGATGGTTTTAAGAATGGTTGTTGACCTATTCTAGGTTTGGATGGGTGTTTTATAAAAGTTAATATGGTTGTGTTTTGTTTATCTATAGTATCCTTAGATGCAAACAATTGACTTTTTCCAATTGCCATATTTACTTGTAGAAGAGACAACAAAGAGAATTGGACTGATTTCCTTAGGATTGTTGCTCCATACTTGAAACAATATCTGAGAGAAATAACTATCATATAAGACAAAGAGAATACACTAATCTCAGCAGTTGATACAAACTTTAGTGATGTGAACCATCATCATAGGTATTGTTTCAGACATATGTACAAGAATATGATGAGATTTCATCCAGGGAAACATTTGGAAGCTCTTGCTTGGAATGCATACAGGTCATATGTGGAAGAAGATTTAAAAACCAACATGGATAATATGGCAGATGTAATCCCACAAGAAATAGAATATCTAAACAAAGAGCAATCTGCACATTGGGCAAGAGCATTTTTTGATACTTCTTCCAGTTGTGAACACATCACTTCTAATTATGTGAGGCATTTAATGCATGGATTTTGGAGTAAGGGGTTTGCCTCAGTGCAAGTTTCTTGAGAAGTATCATCTTATGGTAACCAGGTTGATGTTTGATAGGATATATGAGACTTTTGAACTTGGAGGAGTAGTCACTAGACCAGAAGGTATCTACAAGCTGAATAGGAAAATTGCGCCAGCTTTTCAAAAAGTTCATATTAATAGGGATGTGTGAACAATCCTTGATAACAATAAAGGTTCTTGGGTGGTGATATTGTCCAAGCATCAATGTTCTTGTAGGTATTGGGATGTTACAGGCATTCCATGTGAGCGTGCTATCAATACGTCTTTCTATAACCCAAATGCCAATCGGAAAGAGTAAGCATCTCAAACTTTAAACTTAAACTTAACTTGTGTTTAAACTGCTTCTTTGTATAATTTGTTAGTGTTAAACTTGAATCTCAAAATGTCCAACTTGTATCTGTTAATGTATGCGGGATGCTTGATGAGTACCAATTTGTTGATAAGTATAAAGCAACATATGCAGGAATGGTTGGTCTATTTGATAATGAAGATAAAGGGTAGCAAAAGAGAACATGGATATAAAACAAGGTTGCACCATCACCTTTTTATAGGCAAAAGGTAGACCAAGACATCCTATGAGAAGAAATGCTGAGGAGGCCAGAGGTGGAAATGCTCAAAAAAAAATGTTCAACATGTACTGAATATGGGCATAACCAAAGGACTTGTCCAAAAAAGTATTACCTTCCAAAAGAACAAGGTAACTTTATGTTTAATTTTTACCTTTTTAACTTTAATTAAATATATATTTTTAAGTTTTAATTGTTGGAAGAGGTGGAAGGGCATACATATGGAAAAGGTGGTACAACTGGAAGAGCAATGGGAGCAACGTACTTACATTTTCGGACCAAATTGAAGAACCAATGCATCTGATCCGTCATGTGTCCCTTTTGGTAAAAACATTTGCAACTTCGAGTTCTTTCACGCCATCAAGTCATTCAAACGCATAACGTACATCTTACATTCAAATTTTACATTTCATTTAGTTTTAACTTTGCCGAGATTTTGGACTATAATTTTTTTTTTTTGACGAGTGTTTATAATGGACGTGTCACAAGGTCAAGTATTTATTTAATTATACGTGCAAGAGCATCGCTAGGTCAAACTCACAAGTTTTAGTATATCGAACTTGTCGTAAAATTTAGTTAATCAAAACAATATATTGTTTTATAGTTCCATAAAGTTAGTCTCTGACTAAAACATGGTAGTTGAGTATAAGAAATCGCATAATACTCTTCTAGAATAAAGATTGAACGAAAAAAAAGACATAAACGAGGACTTCGTCAATAAAGGTATGTAGATATGTGAATACCTTTGAAACTCTTATTTATTATGCTTTCAAATCCATCAATACAAAATTCTCACTCTTCAGAACAATTTTTATGACGTAAAATATAATTTTGTATATACACCCGAACAATTTTAAACCTAACACTTTAGTGAGAATGACTTTTGATCCTTAAAGTCATCACATTATAGTGAATGAAAACAAATTTAACTAGCCAACAATCACTCAATTCCGAGTTATAACGAAGAAGATATGAGTGATTACTAAGCAGAAGTGTTTTGTTAAAGGAAGTTGGTGATAAGAAATTAACTACACAAACTTTTAGTGAGTAAATGCAAAAATGTAACTTAAGCCTTTTAGAGACAAGGTTTTGATGTTCTTATTTTAGACAAGATGGTTATTCTTCCCCACGAAATATACATATTTGGGTATTTTTTAGTTTCATGTTTTTTTATTCCTTCATAAGTTCAATTATAATTTTTAAAAATAAAAATATTTTATTAATGTACAATTATAAAAATACAATTTATGCTAGAAGTTATTTAGTTAATTTTATATGTTATAAATGTGTAACCTAGGAAAGACTCTCAAAATAAGGAGAGAGCCTTGAAAAAGAAAATAGCTCACGACCTTACTTAGAATTCAAGCTACCTATTCCTGGATATTCACAATAAATAAAGAGTTTGCGTAAGTTCCACAAACCATCCTTGAGAAATTTGTTTGTGCTACATAAGGATGTTTTCTGTTGCTTTTATTCTCCAGAAACAAGACTGAGACATTAAAGCACAAGTTGGGTATCAATTACCATCATACTCGGTGCATTATACGGGTTAAATATTTATCTAAATAGTTTAATTTCAATATGTAATTGTATGGTGATAAGTTTTTTTATCCTTGGTTATTTTTCATGGTGTCAACAATTTTGTCAAAAGATAAATAGAAAAATTATGGAAAAATTTACGAAAGAGATGGAGCTGCTTAGCTTAATTGGCACAAACAACTCCTCTAAGATTCATTGTCTGGAAGTTTTTTCTGCAAGATCCATAACAATAATTTGTCTTTATGCCAAAAAAGTAGGAAATATCAAATCTCCATCTGTGAAATGCTTAGCTTTCCAAGGAATAATATTCATAGAGTGGTAGTAACATGAACCTAAAAGATATCCGCAGCTGGTTTTTTTTTTCTTTTATTGGTTCACAATTTGATGCTGACGAGTTTCGAACTAGATCCACTGACATCATCTTTACTACTGTATTATTATAGTGACGTTAGCGTATTCATCTAATTTTTACCATATTATTATCATCTTATTATCTCTATTAAAATAATAAAATAGATTATTTAATTCTAGATATGTACACAGAATTCCTTTACTTAATAATATAATAAGATTTCCTCATTTACATGTCAACATAATCATTTTATTTCTCTCTATAATCTTATCAATACCAAAATCAAAATCAATATATTGCCTCATTAAGGGGTATTGATTAAAAGAGAATATGATACTCAATTAATATCAAATTTATTATTTGGATCTTCATTCTTTCATCCTCCTTTTATTTTAACGATATATATATGGTGCAAGCAGATTAAAACAAAGTAGAGTTCATAGGATTAATTTGTGAGGATTTGTTTCAAAAAAAAAGGTGTTTGTGGTTTTAAATCTGTTGTTAATGCTATGGTTTTGCTCTTCAGTTTTTCATCTTATTGTTCCAAATGTATCATTCAAATCCTACAAATCAATGAAGATATGTGAAAGTGCATAAATATTTATCACAGACGATGATGTCTTCCAAAGTCCCACCTCATGTAAAAAAATGAATGGTTGGGATGATGTGAGAAGAATGTTTGTGGTCACGAATATCATAAGTTTTAGATATAGATTTTCCTAGATAAACATGGGCCTCACCCTATGTGTAGGTCTCAGAAAATAACCAACCATAATCAGATGGTGATCTCCTAGTAATCATAGAAAGTTTATTAACTTGTATCTCCTTCTTGATGACTATAAAAACATGTATACTTTAACAGCTTTACCTACCGATCGGGCATATCTCATGTTATATCAAAGAAATCAGTACAATTTTCTTCTTCATTTGTTCTTCTTGTGTTTTTTTTTTTTTTTTTGGATGGGTATAATGGTTAGTTGTGGCCCCTAAATACTACTAGCAATTACAAAGTCCATGGTTCGAACCTTACTTCTTCCAACAAAGGGAGCATGAGAACCATAAGGTCACTTTATGGTTCCCCTTCTTGTCTTGATATAATTAAAGGAATCAATACCTTTTCATGATCAGTACTTGACTTACTCATTTCTTTCCTTTTTTTCTTAAAAATTATGTCTTACCCGATTTGGGGTAAAAGTTTAGAAAAAAAAAATATATGAAACCACAAGACTCAACTTTTCTGATTAGATTCAACTCTCTAATTTTTTGTTTCAAATTTTTCCCAATACACATTTAAACCAGTAAACAACACAAACCAAATTGATATAATCATCATAATGAACAAGAACATTATTTCACCCTGATTTTACGATTCTGTTTTTGTATTTGTTTGATGAACCTATTTCACTTATATATACTTTTGCATTCTGATATAGTTCTCTTTGTATTGCTGACGGATCATAATTCTCATTTTATTTAAACAAGTCCTTTCATTTGCATGGGCTATTGTCATTCATCTTGATAGACTCAAAAATGGTCGATCCAACAACGTTCATGACTATAACAACACAATGGCATTTTCCATTGGAATAAACAAAGTCAAGTTTGCAAACATGTGGAAATTCCATTGCGGGATACCAAAATAAAATAAAATAGATCGAATGTTTTCATTGTGCCAATTTCGAATCCATAAATACAATATTGTTCCCTTGTTGTAGAGTAACAATTACACTTTTTTCCATTGACATTCTTAGTCAGCCATGTAATACATTGACATTATTCACCCATATATTATCGTTAAGTTTGAACTTTCCAAAGCACCATATAGCGGTCGAAAATCTCAATCATATTAATTTGAATTAAAAACTCAATGGACTTATCATATTAAATGTGAACTCATTGGACTCATCGATGAACGACTTCAAAATTACACGACGAACTTGAAAATTATATCCACTGTAAACACCCTTAAATTATCATAGAGTAATGTGGAGACTAATCCCAATACACAGTACAATTATCTGAAAAGCTATGTCTCTTTCTAAGAGATTGCTCTGCTTTTATAGGAAAAGCCTGATATGGAAATACCGTACACGTGTACTCTAATACCTTTTATAGTAAGTTTTTTGTCATTAGCCGTACACGTGTACTATTACTGCTGGGATTATTTAGGTAATCACTAGTTATCTCCTGAGAGCAGCCCATTCGTGCCACGTCATCATACACTACACCATATCCTGTATTTTCCAACATATCAGTTTCGGAGGTGTGCAACGGATATTGGCGTTGCACACTTGTGCAACGCCAATATCCGTTGGACACCAAAAAATACGTTGGTCAAAATAGATAATAAAAATAAGGTAAATAAAATTAATGGACCAACGTTTGTTAAACGTATAGAAACGTTGGGTATCATTGGTAATTTTGTAATATCGGACATTTCCACGGGCTTTTAGTAGTCTTTTTTATTTAATCTCAATTTCATTTATTTGGGACTTAACTGATAACTCTCGTTTTCTCTCTCTCTCTCTCGTTTTTTCTATCATTCAGAGAACGGAACCAAAACCCACAGAGATGAAAACCTTTCTCTCAGATTCACAATCAAATCCAAAATCTCTTTAGGTTTACTAACAAATCAAAACCTGAGTTTCGGTAATCAAAATATAGAAATCTCGATCTATCCTCTAGAACCCTAAAAAATTCCTAAACCTAGAATCCAATATCAATTTTGTTCATGAAATCCGAAATCAATTCATCTGATAGTTGATTATCATCAGGTATAAACCGTTATTTACTAGTTGTGTTGTTTAATTTTGATTTTGTTGGTTATCTTCTGATCTATTTCTTGACCTAACTATGTGAAGTTGAGTCTTATTGCATGTACAGATTTACATTATGTAATTTTAAAAAATGGGTTTATTTAGATATCAGTTTAATGTTTTTATTGAAGTTGTTATGGTGTTTTGAAGTTAGGGGTTTTACTTTGATGTTTTGAATTTAGGGATTCTACTCTAACTTGTGATGTTTTTTTTTTTTTTTCCTTTTGGTATTACATAGAACTTCAAGGCATGGGTGTGTTTTATTGATGCTAGTGGTTTGTGTATGCGAAAATGTTTAACAAATCATTATTACATGTGTTCTTTAAGAATGATGTATGAGCTTTTAATTCTATGCAAAAATGTTTATGCTGTGTAAATGTTTTCCAGCTACAATTATAAGAATTTCTATGTAAAGTGGTGATACAGTCTAAATATTCGCCATTTTTTTAGTAGTCTAAAACCTAATGTTTGGTAGGTAGCATGAGCTAGCTGTGGGCACTTTTAGTTCGTTTTATTTGGTAGGGGATAGTTAGCATGTTTTTGCTTCATAGCCATCAGTATTACATGGAGATAGTACCAGACTATGGAATCTAGCTTGATATATTAGCTAATTAAGTTCCCATAGAATGAGTGTGAGATAAATGCTTAATGTACGTTTTATAATCAACAAATAAAAATGATGATTTCTTAATTATATATAAACCAATGGTGCTCCTGTTATGTTGTTTTTGTAGTGTCTTCTATGACTTGTTATTTTTCTCGAACTAAACCTCCACTAACTCAAAGTCAGGGTGTTGATGACGTTTTGAATTTTGAAAATTATATGAGATCTTTTCTTTGCTCGTAAATTGATGAGTATTATTTGTTCATTTTTCTCCCCGTTCAAGTCACTAGTATGTCGAAATGATATCTTTCTTAGCTACTATAGAGTTAGTGAGCAGGAAAATACTTGTCCATCTTTTTATTTAGTTAAATGGACAGGGAAACTACATTGGTAGTTCTGAATACCTCAATGGTACGAACATTCAAGTAAGCTTTGAAGTGGTGGTATACCGTATTTCGTAGTGCAGTGTATAGCTCGTATGCTTATGGCATTTGAATTAGGACTGTTGAATATGAGTTTTTATGCCATTGATTGGTTGCTTCAATATTTAGTTTTTCATGCTTAAGTAATTTTGAAGTACAATAGGTAGTCCCTCAACCTATTAAGTGGGCTTGTAGATCAGCTAAATCCACATTTTGGATTTTACTGCTTAAGTATGTATGCTTGCACTCACTCCTTAATCAGTCATGTGTCCCAGATGTTATCGTTACTATTCACTAAGCAGGTAAAATAAGATTGTGCACATTTTTGACAACTCCTCCCTGGATTGTTTGTTTTCCTTGTTGGTATGTGTGCATTTGCTGTATTAAACAAGGGGTTGCCTCTTAGTCGCCATATTTCATAATGCATCTTAAGGTATGGGGTCATATTTAACAATCCCATATGAATATTATACGTCGCTTTTATACCATTCATGCTTTTCTTTCCTTAAAATGTTTTGAGGTGATATCTAATTTACCATTTCCTTGTTTTGAAGTAAGATTCTACAGACTTCTTTTTAGGTATTTTTTTTTTCTTTTTTGTTGTAGGAAGATTAGACAGGCTATGCATCTGTCTACTCTGTCTTTATTAGGTTTTTGTGGTTTCTATGCTTAATGTAGTTTATCTTATATATATAGTGTTTCTTGTTCATTTTAGTGTCAAACCTTTTTAACTTCGCCAATGCGAATGTGTTGCCGGTCCCAAGCCCGGATAAAGGAAGAGGGAGAAGGTTGGTATACTCCTGACATATTATATGGAGTTGCTCTTTTATTTTCTTTTTCAGGTAACGGGTTTCCTTGCACTAGTTTGGTACCGGTTCTTGACATTGATTTTCTATCATTCTTACTGGTAAGGGTTCTCTACTTTTCACTGTTCTTCTATATATCGGGATGATGTTTCAAGTTTGATGTGGTGATTGCAGTGCAGTTACTTGTGGAGTATTGAAGAGTTGTTGTTCAATTCGATGCTAACCGGCCGGTGTTCCTATCTGATTTGTTTTTGAAAGGTATGCATTTGAATCCTCACCAATTCCTATCTGCTGGTGGTTTTGGAGGCATTAACATTTACGCAAGACCAAGAATTCCTGTTCCATATGCTTTGCCTACTGCAGATTTCACTCTACTTGTCGGTGACCGCTACCGCACCAACCATAAGGTGCTACGGAATTGACTAGACTCGGGTAAAGCACTTCCTTCACCAGATGGTCGGATGCGTTCACTCTTCAGCGATGATCGAGGTATTGTAATCTCATTGCACATTATGATATTCAACCAATGTAATAATATTTGTTTTGTACAGTGATGAAGTTTATGATTGAACTGGGTATTGACAATATCTGTTTCAGCAGAAACTTACATGTTTAGGATCACAAATATCGGCCAATCTGTTTCTGTTCAAAGCTATTATGATTCCCTTGACATACATGTGGGCCAATCTGTTTCTGTTCTAGTAAGCTTCGATCAACTGGACAAAGACTACTGCATTGTAGCTTCCACACGATTCACGAGAGTCAATCTTACCACAACGTCAGTGTTGCGTTATACAAATTCCCAAACTGATGCCTTTGGGCCATTGTCAGTGGCTCCTACATTACTAACACACTGGTCCATGAAACAAGCTAGAACCTTCAGGTACTGAAACCTACGCCATTTACATTCTCCCGGTAGATGAAAATATGTATGATAACCCTCTTTTACATGTACCTTATTGTGCTTCTAGACTCAGGAATAATATCTTATGATTTAATTTTATTTCTGCTTTTCTCGTATTTCTTTATGGCAGATGGAACTTAACAGCACGGGACCAGCATTTTGAATATCATGTCCATTAAGTGGGAAGTTTATTACTAAACTACAAGATCCTGTCCAGAGGTATCATTTTGAATATCATACTCCCAATCAAACTCATATATTATCAAAGTGGCGTTCCTAGAGCAAGTGCATTTTAAACAAGATGCTCGGTGGTCGCTATTTGATCTCCGGATGTTGTGTGCATACCGTGGCTGCTATAAAAACTCTTTCCCCAGTAATATAACAAAGTTGCATATGTGTATATTGTGTATTAGCATGCGCTGTCATATATACCTTGCTTAGATGCTTCTGATTAACCATGCACTGTCTGAATTGATTTTTGTAGTTCATTAACTGCCTCAAACTACACTGAGCTTGCTCGTAACTATCAGAATCTCAAGGACCGAGGTTTGAATATCAAATATATATGGTACTAGAAATGCGATAGGTAGTTGGGAGTTGCAACTAAACTTGTGATAACATCATATTAGCATGGTCTAGAGACCATTTTCAATCTAGGAAGGCTTTCTGCAACAATACCCGTTATCTTCATGAGATGCTTATCCACGCACACCTTTGTGTCTGCACTACCATTGCCGTCGCCATGGGATCACATGTTCTTACTTTGTTTCCATGAGTTTATTTCTGAGTTACTGGTGAGCTGGTGAGGTTCGAGTCTCTATGTGTGGTTGTATGGGTTACCTGAACTTGCTGAATCAGCTTCTTGTACTTGAGCGGTGAAATAAAAAAAAAATTCTATGTGTATTGTAGGTAAGAATGAGTTTCTAGTTCATGCATGAGGAATATTAACCAAATTATTGTTTTGGTTGTTTCTTTTATAGGTAATTCTTGGTGGAACGGTTCAAGTCCCAACTCTTACCGGGGATGTTGTTCTCAAGGTATGTGGAGTTCTTGCTATTACTTTATTGGATGAAAGATCAATTTATTGTGTCCTGGAAACTATGGGACAAATCTGAACCGCCAATCAGTAGTTCTCTCGCTTCATAATTTTTACGACGACCATATCTATATGTAGTATTTTTTATTCAGTTATGTATTCAGAATTTATCCCAGGTAATGTAATTTTATCCCGGTCTTGCTTACAGGTTCCTCCTGGCACTCAACCTGGTCAGAAGGTTGTACTGAAGAGAAAAGGTTAGAAGAGTATATGGATGTTTTCGAATTTTATTCAAATTTCCATCCTGCATATGCTCTTAGTGATTGAGTGTCTCGCGTATGGAATTGGTATAAATGGCCATACTTCAGCCGAAGTAAATCTTGATAGGGCCATGCGTTTAGTAATGTACTAAATTTGATTATGCTCTATCACCTATGGATTTCAATATCTTTGATGCACTCCATTCGGTCCCTCACAAAATTTTAGTAAATTTACGCACATGTATGGCAATTTCATCTTATATCTATATACATGTTCAAACTTGGCCTTTCTTTTTTATGAATATATCTTGATGGATTGTGATGACCAACCAACCATATGAAAAATTGGTTCTTTTAGTCAATTTACAATGGTGTATGAAGGTGTTTAAACCGTCGGAACTAATTGTCGTCAATTTATTTTTACCTGAAATTATTGTGGGAATTTAATTTTTTTTTTACCTGTAAATTGGTTGCAACGTATATAAATGTTGCTCAAATTAGTGTAATACGTTGCCAAAATTATTATAAACGTTGCACAAATTAAAGAATCCGTTGCTCAAGAAACGTTGGTAAACCGGGTGACCAACGTTTTTATCCGTTGCACAAATTAATTTGACCAACGGATATATGTGTTGCACAAATATTTGCTACACCATATTCCCAACGGATATACGCGTTGGTGAAATTCATTGCAACGCGTATATCCGTCTCAAATCAGAGGTTTTGGTGTAGTGATAGTTGCCCATTCGTGCCATGTCATCATAGGTGGGTGTTAAGAGTTATGTTGGGTGCTTATAAAACTCATCTTAAGTACAAACTACAGGATTTCATAGATGAAGTGAAGAGGGTTCACGGTGTGGAAATCTGTTACTGCACTGCTTGGAAAGCTTCTCACATGTGTATGGAGAGGATTTTTGGTAATTATGAAGACAATTATGCTATGGGCCCTGGGTTTTGTACGCAAGTTCTGAAAAGGAATGATGGTAGTATTGCTAGTTGTGCAACACGTGAAGGTGGTAAGTTTAAGCATTTATGTACGTATAGCATATAAGTGTTCTTCAGATGGTTTTAAGAATGGTTGTTGACCTATTCTAGGTTTAGATGGGTGTTTTATAAAGGTTAATATGGTTGTGTTTTGTTTATCTTTAGTATCCTTAGATGCAAACAATGGACTTTTCCAATTACCATATTTATTTGTAGAAGAGACAACAAAGAGAATTGGATTGATTTCCTTAGGATTGTTGCTCCATGCTTGAAACAATATCCGAGAGAACTAACTATCATATCAGACAGAGAGAATACACTAATCTCAGCAGTTGATACAAACTTTAGTGATGTGAACCATCATCATAGGTATTGTTTCAGACATATGTACAAGAATATGATGAGATTTCATCCAGGGATACATTTGGAAGCTCTTGCTTAGAATGCATCCAGGTCATATGTGGAAGAAGATATAAAAACCAGCATGGATAAGATGGCAGATGTAAGACCACTATAAATAGAATATCTATAGAAAGAGCAATCTGCACAGTGGGCAAGAGCATTTTTTGATACTTCTTCAAGTTGTGAACACATCACTTCTAATTATGTGAGGCATTTAATGCATGGATTTTGGAGTAAGGGGTTTGCCTCTGTGCAAGTTTCTTGAGAAGTATCATCTTATGGTAACCAGGTTGATGTTTGATAGGATAGAGGTGAGACTTTTGAACTTGGAGGAGTAGTCACTAGACCAGAAGGTATTTACATGCTGAATAGGAAAATTGCGCCAGCTTTTCAAAAAGTTCATACTAACATGGATGTGTGAACAATCCTTGATAACAATGAAGGTTCTTGGGTGGTGATATTGTCCAAGCATCAATGTTATTGTAGGTATTGGGATGTTACAGGCATTCCATGTGAAAGTGCTATCAATACGTCTTTCTATAACCCAAATGCCAACTCGAAAGAGGAAGCATCTCAAACTTTAAACTTTAAACTTAACTTGTGTTTAAACTGCTTCTTTGTATAATTTGTTAGTGTTAAACTTGAAACTCAAAATGTCCAACTTGTATCTGTTAATGTATGGGGGATGCTTGATGAGTATAAAGCAACATATGCAGGAATGGTTGGTCTATTTGATAATGAAGCTAAAGGGTAGCAAAAGAGAACATGGCTATAAAACAAGGTTGCACCATCACCTTTTTAGAGGCAAAAAGGCAGACCAAGACATCCGATGAAAGAAATCTTTGAGGAGGCCGGAGGTAGAAATGCTCAAAAAAAAGTTCAACATGTACTTTGAATATGGGCATAACCAAATGACTTTTCCAAAAAAGTATTACATTCTTAAAGAACAAGGTAACTTTATGTTTAATTTTTAACTTTTAACTGTTAGAAGAGGTGGAAGGGCATATAGATGGCAAAGGTGGTACAACTGGAAGAGCAATCGGAGCAGCGTGCTTACATTTTGGGACCAAATTGAAGAACCAATGCATCTGATGCTTCATGGGTCCCTTCTGGTAAATTTTTTTGCAAATTCGAGTTCTTTCATGCCATCAAGTCATTCAAACGTATAACGTACATCTTACATTCAAATTTTACATTTCATTTAGTTTTAACTTTGCCGAGTGTTTATAATGGACGTGTCACTAGGTCAAGTATTTATTTAATTATACGTGCAAGAGCATCGCAAGGTCAAACTCACAAGTTTTAGTATGTCGAACTTGTCATCAAATTTAGTTGATCAAAACAATATACTTTTTCATAGTATGGTAAAGTCAGTCTCTGATTAAAACATGGTAGTTGAGTATAAGAAATCGCAGAATACTCTTTTAGAATAAAGATTGAACGAAAAAAAGACATAAACGAGGACTTCTTGAATAAAGGTATATAGATACGTGAATACCTTTGAAACTCTTATTTATTATACTTTCTCATCCATCAACACAAAATTCTCACTCTTGAGTAACAATTTTTATGACGGAAAATATAATTTTGTATATACACCCGAACAATTTTAAACATAACACTTTAGTGAGAATGACTTTTGATCTTTAAATTAAGTCATCACATTATAGTGAATGAAAACAAATTTAACTAGCCCACTCATTCCTAGAGTTATAACGAAGAAGATATGAGTGATTACTAAGCATGTTTTGTTAAAGGAAGTTGGTGATAAGAAATTAACTACACAAACTTTTAGTGAGAGTTTGCGAACTTAAATGCAAAAACGTAACTTAAGCCTTTTAGAGACAAGATTTTGATGTTCTTTGTTATGTCTTTGCAATTTCGCATAATATCTATAGAGCCTACACAATATCTATATGTACATTAAGTATTGAATAATTGTCCGAGTCGGACATCGTTTAGGATATTTGTAACTTCTTCTTGGCGCTTAAGGATTGGTTTAGGAAGTTATTATGTTTGTAATATATAGTGTGATCTTCCTGTGAGGATTGATTATGAAATTGATATTATTGAATCTCTTATTAAGAACTTGTTCTTATTTGATATTTTCTTCTTGAAAACATGAATTCCAAAACAAAGAAGGGTAACAATGGTAACAACAGAGCTTTCGTTGTCGAAGAGGTTAAAGAACATAACATTTTGGTATCAGAGCCAGTGATTCGCAGGATGGGTCTACTACAGAAATTCGTGTGACTAAATTGGAATATAGAATGGGCAGAGTGGAAGATAAAATGGATAGGATATTACAATTGCTTGAGGATCAAAGTACCAATAAAGCATCATTAGACGGTAATTCACACTATCAGAATCGTCAAAGTGGAGGAAGAAACTACCAAGGTAACGGTGATGGTGGACATTCATTTACAAGTTTGCAGTCATCCAAAACTACTGTCAAATTCAAGTTTCCGGTATATAATGACAATGAAGATCTTACAAGTTGGTTATGTCGCGCTACTCAATTCTTTGATTTCTATAATGTACCAGAAGAGGAGCGAGTTTCATGGGAATCATATCATTTAGATGGTAATGCTCAACTGTGGTATCAAATTCTCAAAGAAGAACAACCATTTATAAATTGGCGAGCATTCAAGGATGGTTTACTTGCTAGGTATGGCTACACTCAGTTTCGAGATTTTTTTGGGGACTTGACAAAACTAAGCCAAATTGGCTCTGTTAGAGAATATCAGGCACAATTTGAAAAGTTACTCAGCAAAGCAGGAAATCTTACTCAAACCCAACAGGTTGGTTGTTTTGTCAGTGGTCTTAAGGAAAGCATACGAGCAGATGTCCAAGCCGTGAAACCAACAACTCTCACAAGTGCAATAAGTCTGGCCAGATTGTATGAGTCACGCAATCAATCACAATACCGAGGAAATTATGCAGATTATAAGGGACAAGTTTCACCAGAGAGAACCATCTCAACAACTACAGTTCGTTCAACGTTGCCTGAAATCAGAAAAATGACGCCTGACGATATTAAAGAACGACGAGACAAAGGGCTGTGTTTCAAATGTGATGAGCGTTTCACCCCTGGGCATCGCTACAAGAAGTTGTTTTCGATTGAAGCATGCTACTTCGACGGAGATTGCAGAGACAATGAAGAAAACGTTGATACACGGGCACTAGGGGAAGGATTCGTGTTAGAAGAAATTCCTGAAATTTCCCTTCATGCCATTTATGGTGTTCGAGATCCATAAACAATGCGTGTACAAGGAACCATAGAGCGACAACCATTAATGGTATTAATTGATTCCGGAAGACGCATAATTTTTTGAGTTACAAAATTGCACAAAAATTGGGTTGCAACCATCTACCAAGGTCACCATGTTGTTACTAGGCTTTGGCAAAAAGTTGAAAAGTTCTGGTCTTTGCAAAGGGGTAAGCAGATTCTGTTCAAGTTAATTCAATATCGTAACTGATGTCTGACTCAGACAATTATTCAATACTTAATGTACATATAGATATTGTGCAGGCTCTAGCACATAACATTCTTATTTTAGACAAGATGGTTATTCTTCCCATCGAAATATATTACATATTTGGGTATTTTTTAGTTTCATGTTTTTTTATTCTTTCATATGTTCAATTGTAATTTATAAAAATAAAAATATTTTATACAATTATAAAAATACAATTTATGCCAGAAGTTATTTATTTAATTTTATATGTTATAAATGTGTAACCTAGGAAAGACTCTCAAAATAAGGAGAGAGCCTTGAAAAAGAAAATAGCTCACGACCTTACTTAGAATTCAAGCTACCTATTCATGGATATTCACAATAAATAAAGAGTTTCCGTAAGTTCCACAAACCCCCCTTGGGAAATTTGTTTGTGCTACATAAGGATGTTTTATGTTTCTTTTATTCTCCAGAAACAAGAGTGAGACATTAAAGCAAAAGTTGGGTATCAATTACCATCATACTCGGTGCATAATACGGGTTAAATATTTATCTAAATAGTTTCATTTCAATATGTAATTGTATGGTGATAAGTTTTTTTTATCCTTGGTTATTTTTCATCGGTGTCAACAATTTTTTCAAAAGATAAAATAGAAAAATTATGGAAAAATTTACGAAAGAGATGGAGTTGCTTATCTTAATTGGCACAAACAACTCCTCTAAGATTCATTGTCGGGAAGTTTTTTCTGCAAGATCCATAACAATAATTTGTGTTTATGCCAAAAAAGTAGGAAATATCAAATCTCCATCTCTGAAATGCTTATCTTTCCAAGGAGTAATATTCATAGAGTGGTAGTAACATGAACCTAAAAGATATCCGCAGCTTTATTTTGTCTTTCTTTTTATTGGTCAACAATTTGATGTTTGAGTTTCGAACTAAAGCCACCGACATCATCTTTACAACTCGTATTATTATAGTGACGTTAGCGTATTCATCTAATTTTTACCATATTATTATCATCTTATTATCTCTATTAAAAAAATAAAGTAGATTATTTGATTCTAGATATGTGCACAAAATTCCTTTACTTAATAATATAATAAGATTTCCTCATTTACCTGTCAACATAATCATCTTATTTCTCTCTATAATCTTATCAATATCAAAATCAAAATCAATATATTGCCTCAATAAGGGGTATTGATTAAAAGAGAATATGATACTCAATTAATATCAAGTTTATTATTTGGATCTTTTTTCTTTCATCCTCCTTTTATTTTAACGATATATATGGTGCAAGCGGATTAAAAGAAAGTAGAGTTCATAGGATTAATTTGTGAGGAATTGTTTCAAAAAAAAGGTGTTTGTGGTTTTAAATCTGTTGTTAATGCTATGGTTTTGCTCTTCAGTTTTTCATCTTATTGTTCCAAATGTATCATTCAAATCCTACAAATCAATGAAGATATGTGAAAGTGCATAAATATTTATCACAGATGATGATTTCTTCCAAAGTCCCACCTCATGAAAAAAATGAATGATTGGGATGATGTGAGAAGAATGTTTGTGGTCACGAATATCATAAGTTTTAGATATAGATTTTCCTAGATAAACATGGGCCTCACCCTATGTGTAGGTCTCAGAAAATAACCAACCATAATCAGATGGTGATCGCCTAGTAACCATAGAAAGTTTATTAATTTGTATCTCCTTATTGATGACTATAAAAACATGTATACTTTATAACAGCTTTACCTACCTACCGGGCACATCTCACGTTATATCAAATAAATCAGTACGATTTTCTTCTTCATTTGTTCTTCTTGTGTTAATTTTTTTTTGATGGGTAGTATAACGGTTAGTTGTGGCCCCTAAATACTACTAGCAATTACAAAGTCCATGGTTCGAACCCTTACTTCTTCCGACAAAGGGAGCATGAGAACCATAAGGCCACTTGATGGTTCTCCTTTGTGGCTTGATATAATTATAAGAATCAATACCTTTTCTTGATCAGTACTAGATTTACTCATTTCTTTATTTTTTTTCCTAAAAATTATGTCTTACCTGATTTGGGGTAAAAGTTTAGAAAAAAAAATATACGAAACCACAATACTCAACTTTTCTGATTAGATTCAACTCTCTAATTTTTTGTCTTCAAAATTTTCCAAATACACATGTAAACCAGTAAACAACACAAACCAAATTGAACAAGAACATTATTTCACCCTGATTTTACGATTGTGTTTTTGTATTTGTTTGATGAACCTATTTCACTTATATATGTTTTTGTATTGCTGACGGATCATAATTCTCATTTTATTTAAACAAGTCCTTTCATGCGCACGGGATATTGTCATTCATCTTGACAGACTCAAAAATGGTCGATCCAACAACATTCATGACTATAACAACACAATGCCATTTTTCATTGGAATAAACAAAGTCAAGTTTGCAGTCAGTGGAAATTCTACTGCGGGATACCAAAATACAATAAAATAGATCAGAATGTTTTCATTGTGCCAATTTCGAATCCTGAAATACAATATTGTTCCCTTGTTGTAGAGTAACAATTACAATTTTTCCATTGACATTCTTAGTCAGCCATGTAATACATTGACATTATTCGCCCATTAGAATTATCATTAAGTTTGAACTTTCCAAAGCATCATATAGCGGTCGACAATCTCAATCATATTAATTTGAACTAAAAACTCAATGGACTTATCATATTAAATGTGAACTCATTGGACTCATCGATGAACGAGTTCAAAATTACACGACGAACTTGAAACTATATCCACTGTAAACACCCTTAAACTATCATAGAGTAATGTGGAGACTAATCTCAATACACAGTACAATTATCTGAAAAGCGATGTCTCTCTCTAAGAGATTGCCCTGCTTTTATAAGAAAAGCCTGATATGAAAATACTGTACACATGTACTCTAATACCTTTTATAGTAAGTCTTCTGTCATTATCCGTACACGTGTGCTATTACAGCTGGGCTTATTTAGGCAATCACTAGTTATCTCCTGAGGGAAGCCCATTCGTGCCACGTAATCATTGCTAGCAACCTCGGATTGTCACGCCATCGTCAATGGTGGCTTCGGTTAGTCATCATCCGAAGCCCCCATTCTGGTGCTCTCGTCTTTAGCCCAATCCATGTGCTTACATTAGCCCCTGACTGTTTTGTCAAGACTCGCAGGTTTGGCAATCAGTCATAGCTTGTGTTACAATGCGTCTTCGGAATTCTCGATTCGATGTGTCCTATCGTCTTCCCGAAGCCCCATTTGGATCGCAACTTCGCATTTGAGTGTTGTCTGGAGCCCCCTTTCTCTTGCAGTTTTATTATTTCTTACTCTTTGTGTCTTTTGGGATAGCGGTATTAGCTCATTGCTACATCCTCTTTCCTCTCAGGCTTTAACCGGCGGTTATTAACCATAAGGCGTGGTCTTTCTTCTGCCGCTTCATCTTTCTAATGATTGACTGACACACGTCTTTTATCCTCAAGCGTTTCGACTATTCGTCTTTCCGATATCTTCTTGTATAAGATCCTTTCCCCTCACTTTCTTTTCTTTATTTCTTTTTTTCGGTAATTTTCTTTCCCTCTCTCTTCTTCTTCCCTTTTCCCTTTTCCTTTTACCGTCTTTGGTACTTCAACTGATCTCGATTTCAAGATCGAACCACAGATGTCCGGTGCTGGTAAATCGATATCTGCGGAGGATTCTGCGGCTATGAGGAAAACCCGTTTATTCGGTGTGGAATCGGAGGATAGTCCTAATTCTGGGTCTGTTTTCCAAGACAAGTTAATCTCTAAATTACATGATGTCGGATATCATACCATAGACAACAGTTCGATGTTGTTAGCACCCAAGGTTATCCCCCCTAAAATACTTCCCCTCGAGAATTTTCCTCGATTATGTATTGAGTGCGGGGATTATCGAGAGACTCCGATAGAGTTTGCTTCAACCACTCTCGTGAGACATGAATGGTATTCGTGGAGGCATTATTTTTTATCAAAGCCACAACAGTTATGGCATATTCGGGAGCTTAACATTGAGCGTGCGCTAGAACTATCCACTCATCGGAGTATCTTTCGTGCTAACAAGGCCCTTTCTCCAGCTTGTCTTTGGTGGGTTGCTGGTGTGCATACTTTTCCTAGGGCGAAGCTTCCCTTACATTGGAGGACGTTGTTGCGCGCACAGGGTTACCGATTCATAGTTCTCACAGTTTCGAAGAGGCCGACCCCGAAGGTGCTATGACTGATGCATATTCGGAGTTAAATGAAGTGTAGGTAGGAGTTCGAAAATCTATAACTCGTAAGTTGAGTACGGGCACTGCCGCGGGTTCAGTTAAGGAGGATAAGCGTGTCTCTCTTTTGGGTTGGATGAATTATTGAGCGCCACGTGTTACTGAGGCAATTAGCAAGAAGGAACTTTTATCAGTTGTGAAGTCTTATGAACCTCCATCTGATGGGCATAATGATGATGCCGAACTTGCTGCATTCTTGGCATATTGGTTGATTTATGATCTTTTTGAGTGCTCGCCGAATGACACTATTCAGGAAGAAATTCCTCAAATGACTGTCAAGATGTCAAGGGGTATTACTTATCCGTTGTCCCCTATGTTTTTAGGTGGAGTGTAACGTCATCTGGATACACTCGTTCCGGATGTGGAGATCGTGAATAGTCATCAGCACATAGTTAAGAGCTATGTTCCCACCAGTTTCATATAAATTTGGTTCTGGGAACGGTTCCCTGCTGGTAGGTATGATATTTATGTCTTAGTTGTTAGGAGAGATAATGTTGTTAGTACTTCGGGCCGGCTCCCCCTACACCGGTTCGTTATCCCGTACTGCCTTGTATGAGAATAAGCATATCAAGAAGGCGAGCAATGAGCTTATGTGGATAGTGGATGATTTCACTACTGGAAAATAGGCGATATGAGACATAATGAACCGGCACAAAACAACTATTGAGATATGAGTGTTGATTTCATTAGCTGCTTTGGAATAGCAAAATCCCATTTGGGTTTCATGCCCTAATCTTGCTTTTTATGTCAGGTATAATTTGGATTATTAATGTTTTGATTACTTATATCTTTTTCCAGCTTCAAATTTTTAATGTTTTGATTACTTATATCATTTTTCAGTTTCAAATTAGTGTGTTTAAACTGAAAAAGAATTCAAAGAAATGGGTTGCTTATTCTTCGTTCTGTTGTTTCTCATTTCCACTTTGTCTGAATAACTTCCACCTTCACTGCATCATCTCCACCATTATCCTTGTTCTCTTCTTGTTCAGAAATCAGAAATCTAGGTTATTTACATACAAACAATATTGTTATATTTTAGGATGGAAATAAGAATCCTAAAGTTTGGTGACAATTTAGAAATTAATGTAGACAAAAAACTTTTATTATGAAGTTGGTTATTGAAGTAATGAGATTTTTTTTTTCAATGTTCTTGCAGTTGCAGAGATATCAGGAAGAAGAAGGGATGAGATGGAAGTTTAGCTTCAAGGTTTGATTAGAGTAGATTTAATCGTGGCCATCTATTTGGGTGTAGTGTTCCGATTTAAAAACGTGTATAACATTATAACAAGACATTATGGCATGTGTACAATTTTTATAATTCTAAAGGATATCATGGTAATAAGACAAGTTATGTTACATATATCGTATTTCATTTGAGTTAACGTATTGACTTGACAGTTAACAATGGATTCAGGTACCAACGCTTAATATTTGAAATGTTGCGTACCAAAGCAATGTGTTGGACATTTGCTGGGTACCAAATATTAAATACCCCTAATTTTTACTATTCCTCTGAAAAAAAAAACTAAACCCAACTTTGACCTTTTTATAAAAGGATGTTATTTTTCCAAATCATGATTATCAATTGAGGTTATATATTCTAACTATTTCTTTAAAACTTCTCCACAACAATATCAATCGAAAAACGAAATGAAATCAACTAGGGGTTTGATTCTTTTCCTAAAATTAATTTTCTAAAACTCCATAAACATTATTATTCTATAAAAAAAATTCTAAGATGATTTTCTTTACAAAAATACTGAGTTTTGGTGACGTCGCAGAACCGTCGCAGTTGACCAAAAATCCGTGGCAAAAGATAACTTGCCACGACTGAGTTGCCGTAACTAATAACCCCGTGGCTAATGTTATTTGCCACGATATTAGCCACGGTTTTCCAGGTGTAGCTAATACTGTAAGAGCATTTACTACGGCTACCGTCATGGCTAATAATTAGTCGGATTGCACACATATGTGGTTATTAGCCACGACTTTCTAAAATGAAATGTCTAAAATGTCCTACTAGCTAATTTTACTAACCAAACAAGTACGTAACTAATGGTGGAATAACAATTGTTATCAACATCTCCAACCTAGAGATCATCTACAGTGTTGAAATAATCAGGCAGACAGGCACGTAGTTACTCGCCAAGAAAGATATGAGAAGTGCTTCCTGGAAACAACACTCACTTCTGCTGCCTCTACAATTGCAATTGCTTATAGCTAGAGGTAGAAGACAAGGTGGAGGTAAAGGTAGAGGTGGCAACATTACACTTGAACAGAAACTGGCACCAAAACTTTATAAGGAATCGAACGCATAAAAAATTGACTTTTACAATGTAAACAGACACCTAGGATAGAAAAAATGTGTTATTGTTATAGTTGAGACCATGACTTTATTATACAGGCATACTGAAAAGGGACATAAAGATAGGGTAAACATATACCATCAAGAGTAAATGATACACTTTATGTCACTGTCCCGGCCCTAACAATGAAATGTATACCAAAATGACCATTTCATTTTACCATTCCTTCAACAAACAAATAAACAAAACAAAAAAAAAAAACAAAAAAAAAAAAAAATTACCAAGCAAATAAATTTTGAACTACCTCCAGACCTAGATAAAGGGGATGATTGATCCACAGGAATGTCTACTAAAGGGGTTAAAATAAAATCCGTCTACTAGATTTTTGGACCTAATTATACCGATTATACAAGTTAGTACAGATGAGAAAAATAACACTTCTAACCCAAATTATCTTATCGGTATAAGTGAACTCAGAAATTCAGTATGCGGTTTTTATTTTGTACTTACTATTAGTCATGTGATAAAACAAGAGGATCAAAAACACACAAAATAATGGTGTACCACTGAATTTAAGGATCTTTTTCAATTATTTTAGACAATAATTCGACCTTTTCAAAATCAAATTGGAGCACAATAAGATATTGAATAAGGCCTTCAAGAATCAATAAAGCCCTAACACCATAATCGAATTCAAGAATTATATTTTCTTGACCCGACCAAGAACACACTGTTCTAGGGTTTTGATGCTGTATTTGAAGAGAAGAACCAGTAAGAGGTGACCTCATTACACTTGAACAGAATCCTGCACCAAAGCTTTTGTAAGGGATCGATCATACGACATATGACTTTTAGAATGTAAACAGACACCTTGGATAGCAAATATGTGTTATAGTTGAGACCATGACTATATTGCAGGAAGACCGAAAAGGGACATAAAAATAGTAAGAGCATATGGTAGACATTATGTTAAAGGACATATATGAAGAGTAAATGATACACTTTGTCACTGTCCAGGCCCTAACAATGAAATGTACCGAATGACCATTTCCTCTTACAAGGAGTAACTGATACACTTTATGTCACTACCTCCAGGAAAAATGACTAAATCAACAGCTTTGGATACCAAGTAGACTTGGGTACCACATAAAAAAACTACCATTTTTAGCTCCTACGCATATACTGAGTTGTATGTCACATGTTTATACAAATACACAATATTCACAACGTTCAAAAGTTAAAAGAGAATTTACTAAAGCTACCGAAGGGGGTGATTGATCCATGAAAATGGCTACTGATGGATTAAAACAAAATCTGCCCACTAAATTTCGGAGTCTGCTTATACCGATTATACAAGTTGGTACAGATGAGAAAAATAACACCTTTTACCCAAGTTATATTATCGGTATGGGACAGACTCTAATTGATCGTGATTTTTTATTTTGTACTCCTTCCATTCCTATTATATAGACAGAATATTGGATTTTTCTATTATTTTTCTAGTCTCACTAAATAAGTCTCCAGACTTTTGACATACATACCCTAATTCGTGTTATATAGGAAATTGTGGTGCAAATAAGACAAAGTGCAAAATAGGAAAAATCATGAAATTTTATGAAAACCAAACACTTTCTTAATTAAAGAGATTTCACCTTCTCGGCCTATATATTAGGGACGGAGAGAGTATTTACTATTGGTCATGGGTGAAAAATAGAGGATCAAAAACACATTAAACAATGGTGTACTCCTGACTTCAAAGATCTTTCGATTTTTTTTGGACAACAGGTTATTGAATTATGCCTTCGTGAACATGATGGAGCCGGAATTTCTTCACAAAGGGGCTAAGCTAAATTTTTTAAATGCAAACAATTGCAATGCCGATTAGCAACCAGTCACCGTCCGCCACTCTCTAAACATGTTTTTATCATCCAAAATCAATACATTAATCCCCTTGACCTTGCAATAATTAGTTCGTAATCAGTATATATCAATTTTTGCTCTGATTTTAACTTACTTTTCATGTACCATCTTTAGTCATCAGTTTACTACTCTTGCAAACTGCCGTCCCAAAAGATCCAACAAATTAATATCTTTTCACCAATTAAGGATATTCAAAATCATCTAATCCTCACAGCTCGGTTCGCGACTAACATGAACTACTGTTTTGATAGTACTAATTTTTTAGAGAATTTCTAATGTATTAGAAAAAAATTATAATCTATAGAAACTGAGAAACTCGTGATCCCTAAATAAAATTAAGACATCAAATTAATCAAATCAACCAATTATAATAAATAAACAAACCCTAGACTTTAAATATGAAAAAAAAAAATGTACTAGTTTACAATGTAAAGTACCTTCAATTATAGAATCACTTACTAGATCTCCATATAACTAAGGCACGGTAAATTCTCTTGTGCAGTTTATGTTTCTTCTTCTTGCTGCTTAAAAATACTATTAGCAAATATCTAAAACAGAAAAGGAAAAAACTTGAACAAAAAAACAAACGTGTTTGATACCTTCCAGAGGTGAATATGGTGGATTTTGGCAGAGACGTTGTCTCGCACTCTACTATGGGCAGGGTGCGCCAGTCCCCCAATAGTATGTATTGGTGTTGGCCCCGCTTTCGTACCGGCAAACATAATACATACTATTTGAAAATATCCAACACCAACTTGTTACAAAAACAAACCCATCTCTATCACCTCCTCCTCCTCTCCTGATACCCCGAGATCCTTTACCTAATTGATGAGCTATTTATGATGATTCTGCAATGAATAAGATTTGATGCATAGTTTGGTTATGAAGACCGAGTGGTAGGCTATTTATAGATTTGAAGTTCAACCAGTACTACAGGCTTCTCCAACCATTAATTGAGAATTCAATGACTTAGCGAGAATTGGAGTTGATACCTCTCCTCTTTGGAAATGAAACTTACTTTTTCTAGTCAAACGGATTCCATTCCATGCGAAGAAGATGACGGAAATACATGCATTTCTCCAGGAATATGTCCCCTAAAGCATGATTATTATGGATGACACGTAAATACCGATAAGTTTTGACCACATTGGGCCGAGCTGATCGTTGGAAATGATCCACTGACATCATGCGCGACCATAATCTGACATTAAGGATTTCCGCGGGACTCAATTCTATTTGTACTGTTTTTACCAACATAGTGAAGATTTTTGGCAAACAGGTCTAAATTCCAGCCATGATACTGATTGCCACAACCAGCAATACACTAGGAAATCCTTAAATTTTGTTGAGAAACTGAAAAATAATAAAGTGGTCTAACGGTACTCTAATCCCCTGACTTTATCAGTAGCAATGTAATGTTCCGTTCTTTGTAGTACCACCAATGTTAAGGTCTAAATCTATCTCCCTGTCCACCCTTCGGAACCGAATAAAAAAGCTAAGCTTTTAATCCCAAATAAGTTGGGGTAGGCTAGAATTGAAAGCCAGGAGAGCGGTTCACCTTGCTTTTTTTTCAGCATTGCAGCAGAAGCAGCGACGGATCCAGGAATTTATGTTTGGGTGGGCTAATTCTTTTTTTCTCGAACTCTCAACTTAATTTGTCTCAACTGCAAGAATGACAACTGCGGTAATATACTTAAAGCTGAGTATGGGTATGCCACACGATCTCTTTTCCTTGGAGCATAAAGCTTTGAATCAATTTTTTCACCTTGTAACTAATATTAGGGAGGAATAATTTACGTATCAAAATAATAATTCTGATTTATTAGCGGCCGAAGGCCGCCCAATTTTTTTCTAGTTTTAAAGGTTATTATAGGGATGCAAAAATATTTGGAGTTTGTACATATATGCATAATAGTCATGACATATTGTATTTTTGTCTCATGAATACACTGCATTTTTAGATTATACATAGATATATATACATAAAATTGTAGTCACTTCATAGAAGAAAATGAATTTTGGACAAACACTTGCTTTTTTTCTTTTTTTTTTTCTTTTAAAGGTGGACAAACGCTTGCTTAGTTAAGGACAAGACACCCCCATTTGACACACGCTTTATTTTATCTAACTCGACACGTAACATGTGAGCCCATTCAATACCTGATTTTAAGAAACATCATGAATACTTGTTTTTCCCTATAGCCTTTGAACGGTTGAGATGCTATTCAAAAATTAATCCATGCGGGACAGGGTTCCAAAATCTTCTGATTTCTTCCACACAGAATCATATCTTAACAATTAATGGGTTAATTAAAATTTACACCTGGGCTAAATTTTACAAATGTTAAAAATTACACTAACAAAAAATCATTTTAAAAATTTTGGGGTGGGCTTCAGTCTGGGTAAGCCACCCCCTAATACCGTCCGTGAGCAGAAGTATGCCGGATGACACACTGAAACCGCGCTTCTAGAATTCGTGAAAAGGCCTGAAAGCGGAAAAGGAAAGGTCATGCGTTCGCTGGTTGCACCGGTGGTCAAGATGTGTCTCGAGGACCGGAGAATAGAAATCACCACGTGGAAATATGTATGGGCACCCGATTGGGCCTGGGAACGTGGCCTTTGCTGAGCATAGGCCAGCTAGGTGACGGCCTAGGGCCCCAAATCATGGTCATTACGTATAAGAGATACCGTAGAACTTCGATAAACCGCGATAAATTAATAATTTGGCTAAAATAATATTTTTTGCCGGTACCGATTTGGGGCTGGTGTATTAAATTAATAACCTCGCTAAATTTATAAGATAATAAAAAATTTAAGTGTCCTCTAAGACTAACTGAAATATAAGAGCTTCTCCAATGGTGGTTGTGTGTGTTTCCTAGGTGGCAACACAAGCATGACATCCTCACACCATTTTTTCCTTAAATTTAGGGGGGAAAATAGCTCATCTCCAATGGTGTTGTTTGTAATTTTTATGGATTAAATGCATTTATTATTTTTAGAAACTTTTATATTTTATTAGAGTTAAAAAGGGTTATTTAATATATTGGAATTAATTTTAGTAAACAAAAGCTTACAAGGATAGCTTGGCATTGTCAAGGTGAATGTCTAAAACTTGACATTCACCTTGACAATGTCTAACAAAAATTTAGCCATGTCATCTTCACATTGATTAAGAAATTTGGGTTGGAGAAGGATTTTAGGGAAAATGGATGTCTATCCTACATGGACTTTGACATTCATCTTCACATACATTCCATTGGAGAAGCTCTAAATTAATAATCATTATAATATCACTACATTACAGTACCTTACTAAAATAAAGTTCCAGAGTTGTTGTTCACATTTATGCAACATTGGACTTTATCTCTGATATTTTGTACTCCATTGAGAAGTTTAGGAGTGCCTTTTTCAAATTGTAGGAGGAAATTATTTAGCTTTACTATGGATAAGATTTCTTTTCTACGAGAAGCTGGCTCCACAACACAACTATCATCCTCTAGTTCCTCTTATTGGGATTTGATATAACAATCGCAATAATTTATTTGTATGTCCAAATTTCCGTACTGTTATCATTTTCACTCGGATAGTCGAGTGTGTATTGGTGCACACTCTTTAACGAGTGTATATTTCACATTTCAATCTCTACCCTTGATTTAATTTAGGAAGTTATATAACGAGAGTCGTGATTCTAAACATGGAGGGTAATGGGCCATCAGTTAAATAATCAACCAATCGGAAGAATATGTGAAATTCACACTCGTTAGAGGAGTGTGAACAGATTTGGACTCTGGATAGTCTAGCAAAATGTCGACATTTATTTGATTACGGTAGTTCAACTACTTTATTTTGAATCCCGGTTCATTAATACCTTCATCTTCAACGACTGGTATATCTTCATTTGCTTGTGAACGAAGTTTACAATATTGGAAACAATTTGCAATGATATATAGTACTATTAAATTGATAAAGAAATTATTCAAGTGAATCATACAAGAAAATTTGCAATTGAATTTTGTTGAACATATGTTGTCCCCGACGAAACTGCAATAATAATTGGCTTAAGGACATGGATTTTTTCTGGACTTAATTTTCCCGTTTCATAACCTTCAATATATTTGTAGTTATGGAAAATCATTAAATTTACCATAAGTATTTTTTGTTATTTTTGAAACTTCAATTTAGAGTGTTTCGATTATTTAATAACTTATTAATTTTATCGATAAATTAATACTTCGCTAAATTGACAGAGAGTCCCAACATTATTAATTTATTGAAGTTTTACTGTAGTTACGGTCTAAGCATCTTTTTTATTTTATTTTGGTTTCGCGTCAAGTATTTAAATTTCTCATCAAATTCACTTTACTATTTTTAGTCAAAAATGCTTAATTCGCCGAAGTTTTACGGTTTGGTGCGTTTACCTTATAAGTTTTGTAATTTTCTCTTTCTTCCCTAATTGAAAAAGAAGAAGCATTGTAAACTTTATCATTTGTCGTTTAGTTTTCTTCTTCTTCTTTTAATGGAAAATGGGTCATTTGGCCAAACATTTTTAAGACGTGGTTCAAATGGACGAGTAAAAATTAGTATGGATGAAATGGACACCAAAAAATAGGAAGAATGAAACTAGATTTATCCTGTCTTAAACTTAAAAAAGAGCGAGGATGAAAATGGATGCATCCTGGTATAAATCAAAAATAAGAAAAAATATCTTAAAATAGGTAGGATGAAACTGTTTACATCCTGGCTATTTTTACATTCTCGTCCATATAAATAGTATCAAATCCTACAAGTCTGTTTCACCAGGAATTGTTGGTTTTGGTCTTTTTAACCAATTTTGTGTTCTTTTAAATCTAGTCCGATTTATAGACTTTTAAATGAGCAACAAAATCTACATAGTTATTGTGTATGAATATGTTGCAAGTCGGGCAATGGATATCAACTCTTTTAAACGGTGCCTACATCAAGCTTAAAAGTTATCTAAGGATTCATATCGGTTTCCAAGAATGCCGTATGTGTGAAATTGAAATTTCGGGAAGTTTTTTGCTTGCCGAAACCAGAAAAGCAAAAAAATTGTCGATAGAGTTTAGCCTTCGCCTGCTCAGGGTCTATAGATTTTGTCTTGCAGCATCTAACGCCATATATGTCACCTACAATAATTTTCGAGTGTCACCAAATCACCAGTTTCATCGCCTAATGACTTTACTACTATTATTACTTTGACATCGGCATATTCATAAATAAAATAACTTATTTAATTTTGTATACATAGGCAGAATCCTTACTTTTCTATCAAATTTTATCGATATTGAAATCAAGACAAATCCTTTTATCAATTGTCGTTTAGTTTTTTTCTTCTTCTTTTAAATATAGTCCGATTTACAGACTTTTAGATGAGCAACAAATTCTACATAGTTATTGTGTACGAATATGTTGCAAGTCGGGCAATGGACAACAACTCTTTTAAACGGCGACTATATCAAGCTTAAAAATTATCTAAGGATTCATATTGCTCACAAGAATGACGTATGTGTGAAATTGAAATTTCGGGAAATCTTTTGCTTGCCCAAAACAGAAAAGCAAAAAAATTGTCGATAGAGTTTAGCCTCAGGACGGAGCCAGAAATATTTTTCAGGGGAGGCTAATTAGGCAAAACATAAATTCAAGGGGGCTAACTAACAATTTTTTCTTCTAAATAACATAAGTTCCCAAGGGTTTATAATGAATTAGCGAGAAATAGGGGAGGCGGGGGCCACCTCTGAACTACACTAAGCTCCGTCCATGTATAGCCTTCGCCTATTCAGGTTCTATAGATTTTGTCTTGCAGCATCTAATGCCATATATGTCACCTACAATAATTTTCGAGTGTATAAATCACCAGTTTCATCGCCTAATTACTTTACTACTGTATTATTATTATGACAAGCATATTCATAATTAAAATAACTTATTTAATTTTGTAAAATCCTTACACTTAAAAGTATACCGAAGATTACATCATTTACTCATTAATATACGCATTTACTTTTCTATCAAATCTTATCGATACTGAAATCAAGACAAATTTATTGACTGGTCAAGGGGTATTGATTGAAAGCAAAAGACTAAACCACCGTCTTACTACTCTGGACAAACCCACAAACTACGATCTTCTAGCTTGGGTTCTATGTCCTCTACCTAGACTCTCCTTACAATTGCCGCTCATACTTTCACCTCTCAGTCTTACAGGTTGTCTCTGAGTACTTTTGACAAGTTAGCCTCTCGAAATCACCATCAGAAAAATCTTGCTACTCCGGACATTTTATCTTACATGTTCTTAGCCAACATTTTAAGAGAACTGGAAACTTTTGTTGCGACTTTAGAGGATTCAAGACTCCCCATCTTCCTCGCGACCAAGTTGCAGGCATATAATTAGTGCACCCTTGCTGATTCCAAGGCTTCCACGTGCTTTTCGCCTGCTATCTCTCCTTTCCAAATCCTTGGGGATGCTAGCGCTTTCTTCCAATTAGTTGTGCTTTATTCCCCAAACGTACTGATTTTCTTGATCCCTGGGTGAATATTCTTGGGCTCTTACGTGAAAACCCGATTGAGCTAAGTGACACCAGAGTTTCAACATAAGCTACTATATTCCATTTGTTGTTATTTGGAATGTGCTGGATGTTGGTAACTTTAGTTTCCTGGCTCACCAAGTCATATATAACGAAACAAGTATCTCTGCCATTAGTCGCGGTTGTTGCCAATAAAACTTCACCATTCCTGAATTCCCATAATATTTTCACATAGTTTATGGAGTTTGCAAATTCTGCAGGGAGATGGGCAGTGAACAACTTAGTCCACGATTCTCTCACTTTGTAATCCTTCATCATCCAAACTTCAATATTAGAACCCTCATTACATAGCAGTATCATGCAAAGGCACCCTTGTAAAACACCCAATGGCTTGTTATAACTGTAACTCTTATTGCCAAATAGTTCAAAGACCTGTTCACTAAGTGGTACTTCCCTGAAGTTCTCGTCATTGATATCAAAAGCTAGAATACACATCTTCTTGTTTTCAAGGTTCGTCGCTATCCAGTGAAAAGCTCCACATACGAATATTACTTCAGCCTTATTGCGATAACCATTAATTTGGTAAGGAAAAATGTTGGGTAAGGTTTTCCAAGAATGAGAACTTGATGTATAAACCTGAACTTGACAACCATAATAAACTCCATAAAAATTAATACCATAACAGGTAGCTTTCACAATTTTGTAATCATTGGTATCGCGATCATAACCAAATCCATATGTAACATTGCTTAAGCTGTATTTTTTCGCTTGCTCGGTTTCAATTTTTGGATCTACTAGTTCCTTGAACTCTTTAGTGGATGGGTTCCAAAGGCAAAGATTATTGTAATTTTGAAGGCTGCTCATCATTATTAATCCATTACATGAACTAATAATGTCAATATCGAGACTCGTATCATCAAACACCGTAGATTTGAATGGAGAATCCATCTTAACACACTCATAGTAGTCATCTTCGAAGACTGATAATGAGGATTTTGTGGTATGTGTGTAAAATTCATGGGCGTTTCTATCTTTTATAGAAAGACAGTTTAGTTTTTCTCTGTGTTCATGTCGCCTTTTCGTAAAATTAGGGTCTTTAAACAATTTATAGCACCTGTTGGAAACAATGAAGAAATAATGAAATCGGATCTCAAACAGCTGAGTCGCGGACTAGGTCGCTATCTTTAAGGTATTTCGCGACTCTGCCTCTTGATTGTGCTAGCAGTCAAAAAATTGTCGAACACCTATGGGATAAAACAAATGATAACTCTCTTATTCGATTTCCCGCACTATGAGAAATCGAACCAACAAATACTCTTTCTAACACTTGCTCGAACTCGAAATAGATGAAAAAAACTGTATATTCATCTTCTCCAGAAACTTTTCTTATATAAGTCAAAAAAACATCAATACGGTTTTAATGAAAATAAATTTCGCAATAAGTGCGCACTGAAAATCCTCCCTAACAGCCATAAAACGGCAACATTAAATTTACCAAAAATTAATGTAATTAATTAGGAATATTAAGTTGAAGACCCCGAAGGCGATATATAAATATACCTATTCAAATGCATGGGGTGAGACTTGAACCCAAGTCTATAGTGTGGGAGCCCAAAATTATACCACCACACTATTTCTCTAAGTTTGATATAATATTACAAAACTATGTTTTTAAATATATATATCTCCCAACAGCACCAGTATTTGCAAACGCACCTGAATCTGCATATCGATTTTCCAGGTAACATCAAAAGTATGTCGACAATGATATCATCTGGGAGGATCGGCATGATTCTTTTTTCTTCCGCATCTGCTACTACTTGTGTTGGTAAGGCTTTTGTTCTTCTGTTTCCCTTGGTATTCGTCATACCTTCAAACTGTGATGAGACACGCAGAGAAACAGACGGAAAGATTTTCGGTCTGTATTTTAGTTATTAAGAATTTAGAGGGATGGGAAATAGGAAAAATGGGGATTGGAAATAGGGAAAACCTTCAAAAAAAGCTTCTCCAACGGAGATGTGAAGGAGTGTGTGAGGATGATGTGGATGGTTAGTTATTAAGACATCCTCTAGTCCAAGACCAAGACCAAGACCAAGACCAAAGCTCTTTTTCCAGTAACAAGTGCCGGGTAGAGCAGAGATAAACCGCATAACGATCATATCTCCAAAATTACGACAAAAGTTTTTACACCGGCCGTCATCCTGCCTAGACGCAACCCACCAATTGGTAAGGAGTAATCCTTAACCATTCAAAATAAAATTAAACCAACGGAATATTAAAAATAAAAATAAAAAAATATTTCAACCAATTAGATTAATTTAAGTGGATCTCAAAAGATTTACATTGGAGATAATTTTTCACAAATTCCTAAATTGTAGAGAATTTTTTAGTTTACATTCTAAAAAAATGTCTACCAACATCAACCACGTCGGAAACACACCACAAGCCCAGATGCTCTACGTTATCTCTCCTCTCAAAATGCTAGGGGATGTTTTTTTTTTTTTTTTTTTTTTTTTTTTGAACCCAACAAAGAAAATGGTGCAAGCATCTTAACATAGAGGCATATATAATTAGTGCACCCCTTTTGCTCGCTCCAAGTATTGCACGCGCTTCGCCTGCTAAGTTATCTCCCCTCTCCAAATGCTAGGGGATGCTAGCTCTTTCTTCCAATTAGTTGTGCTTTATTCACCAAACGCACTGATTTTCTTGATCCTTGGCTGCATGACCTTGGTCTCTTACGAGACCACCCGATTGACCTAAGTGACACTAGACTCTCAACATAGGCTACTATGTTCCATTTTTCGTCTGCTGGAATATGCTGGATCTTCGTAACTTTAGTTATTTGACTCACCAAGTCATAGATAACAAAACAAGTATTGCTGCCATAAGTTTCAGTTGTCACAAATAAAACTTCACCACTATTGAATTCCCATAGTATCTTCACATAGTCTACGGAGTTTTTAAATACCGCAGGAAGCTCGACAATGAACATCCTAGTCCATGATTCTCTCACTTTGTAATCCTTCATCATCCAAACTTCAATATCAGAACCATCTTTACATAGTTGTATCATGCAAAGGCACCCTTGTAAAACACCCAATGGCTTGGTATAATTGTAGTTCTTATTGCCAAATAGTTCATTGACCTGTTGTGTAAGTGGTACTTCCCTGAAGTTCTCGTCATGGATATCAAAAGCTAGAATACATTTTTCCTTTTTTTGAAGGTTCGTCGCTATCCAGTGAAATGCTCCACATACGACTATTGCTTCAGCCTTATCGTGAAAACCTTTAATATGGTAGGGAAAACTTTTGGGTAAGGTTTTCCAAGAATGAGAACTTGCTGTATAGACCTGAACTTGACAACCATGATAAACTCCAGATAAATTACAACCATAAAGGGTAATTTTCACAATTTTGTAATCATCGATATCCCGATTATGGCCAAATCCGTACGTATCACCGCTTCTCGTGACATTCTTTAAAGACGCTGGTACATATTTAATTTCTGGAATTTCTATTTCATTAAACTCTTCAGTTGCTGGGTTCCAAATGCAAAGACTATCGTGAAAGTAGCCTTTCATCATTATCAACCCATTACAAGAACTAATAATATCAATCCTTCTTAGATTTGTATGATCAACTACTTGAGATTTGAATGGAGAATCTATCTTAACACACTCATAGTAGTCATCTTCAAATGCCAAGGATTTTGTGATATTATTATACATATATAATTCATACTGCGCATGGGCATTGCGTTCCTTGAATACTGAAAAGCAATGTACTTCTTCGCTTTCAAAGCTGTGTTTACGACGACTTTTAATAAAATTAGGGTATTTAAACAAGCACCAGTATTTGCAAACGCACCTAAATCTGCATAACGATTTTACTGGTAACATCAAAAGTATGTTGACAATGATATCATCTGGGAGGATCGGCATGATCATGTTTTCTTCTTCAGCTGCTGCTACCGGTGGTTGTATTCGTCTCTTTGTCTTGGTATTCGTCATTCTTCAAACTGCGATGAGATACGCAGAGAAACACATGGAAGGATTCTCGCTCTGTATTTTAGTTATACAGGAGGTGAATTTCCAAATACGAACCTCTTTCTATAATTGATGAATTTCCAAAAACAATTGAAAATTTCCTCACCATTCTATCCCGGAAAAGTACTCCTAAAAAAAAAATTGGAATTGACGTACGCTAGGTTCTTTATTTATTTTCTGAAGGGACTTATCCCAACTACAACCTTTTTTAGGAAAAAAAAAAGGGAATATTGGGGATATGCCCCAAAATCGACTGTCATCTTGGGGATATGCCCCAGGATTCCAATTTTGGGGAATATGCCCCAGCCGTCCAAAAATCCATCAAAAACCGTTAAGTACTCAATATTCGCACACACTTGGGATCACATATGCGAATTAAAAGACAGATATACGATATATTAACACCTTTACAAGGTTCAGAACATATTTAGACGAAAAATCTCGAAAAAATTAGAGAGAAAGTTCAGACGTTACTTTGGGGCATATTCCCAAAAACTGGAATCCTGGGGCATATCCCCAAGATGACAGTCGATTTTGGGGGCATATTCCCCATTTTCCCCAAAAAAAACCAAGCAAACTCGGCAACTGTTTACATGGCGGCGGACAATATGCAATTCCATCATAACTACACAGTATTTATCTTACACTTATGTATACTTACGGATGAGTTCTTTATCAACAGTTATGCGCAAAATGTAAAACGTTTAGTAACCTAACCAAGCAGATGGGATTGGCTGAAACCTTAACTTAGCACATGCCAATATGTCGTAGTAGTCCATTCCATCCAAGCAATCTCGAAAATCTGTAAAAAGCTTCTCAAATGCCCTCCATTGAACTTTGTAAGATCGCAAGTACGGGTATGGAAGAAACACCTGCAGATGGATTACAGGGAAAATGGGAGTACATAATAAGTGTTCCCGAAAAAATAAATGGATTCGGGGTTTTTTCGGAATATAAGAGTCTTACATCTCCCTCCTGAGCAAGACGCCTAAGTAGAAGAAACGTTTGCTCAATTTCATCCGAATTGTCAATAACTGCTAGCCAGATTTGTGAAGCAACTCATGTGCTTTATCCCTTGATTTGCTGGAAGCAATAAACTGATCTGCAGAAGGAAAGTTGAACGCTAACAATCATCTTACTTTATTTATTCTATAACATCTACTAAATTCAGACTTCTAGGCTACCAAGAAAACACATTGTGCACCCAATATGGAAATACGGAAGCACGCACCGGTTATGGTTCCATGAAGTATTCCTGAAGCAGGAGGTGTATAATATCTGATATCAAAGACTTAATGAAAAAAACAAAAAACTAAAACTCAAACAAACTTCTCTTAATTGATGTGTCTTGACTCATGGCTCAACAGCCTATTTATATGATTAACAAACTTGACTCTCAAGTAAAAAACACTTTCCTAACTTAATCATCAAAGACTCTTCTAGAAAATTCTCACGTAAACAAACTCTCAAACAAGAAATACTTTCAACCCAAGTAAACTTCTAAATACCGTACCACGCGTCAACAACTCTTGTTGATCCATTCACTTCATGTCAAGTGTATTAGTTGATCCAAACATACTCTATCAACTCTCATAGTTGATCCACACTATTGTATCAACAACTCTTGTTGATCCCTTCTGTCTTCTTCATAGTATCTTGGTTTATTCTTCAACATCCTCCCTTAAACCAAGATACTCTTTGCTAATCATTCCCAACTTTCCACGCAAGTAAATGAAAGTGTTAGACTTCAAAGACTTGGTGAAAATATCTGCCACTTGCTCTTGACTCACAACAAACTCAACAACTATCTCCTTATTGCTTACAAGCTCTCTGATATAATGATCTTTGATATCAATATGTTTACTCCTTCCATGAAACACAGGATTCTTATTTAAAGAAATTGTAGACTTGTTATCACAAACTATTGTTGTTGGTGTCTTCTGTTCTTAAAACAATGACTTCCGCATCATTCTCAACCATACAGCTTGTGTAGCACAGTTGCTAGCAACTATATATTCAGCTTTTGTTGTAGATAAAGCAACAATTTGTTGCTTCTTTGATGACCAAGAGAAAAAACTAGTTCCTAACTAAAATCCATAACCTGATGTGCTTCTTCTTCCTTTTGTATCACCAGCCCAATCACTATCAGTAAATCCAAATAATTTTGGATCTTCTGGAGCATTATAGAGAATTCCCATATTGGTTGTTCCTCTAACATATCTCAGAATACGTTTTGCATATTGTAAATGTGATTGTCTGGGTTCTTCCATAAATTTACTCACCAATCCAACTGCATACATGATGCCAGGTCTTGTAGCAGTCAGATATCTAAGACATCCAACAAGACCTTTACAGTCTATTGAATTCACAAGTTCTCCTGATCCTTCTCTTGTCAACTTCAATCTCTCTTATACTGGTGTTAAGATTGGATTGCAATTATCTATCTTGAAACGCTTTAGTATACCTTCTGCATATCTTTGTTTATTGATAAAAATTCCTTTTTCAGTTTGTTGTACTCATAAGCCAAGAAAGTATGACATTAAACCAAGATCTGTCATCTCAAATTCCTTCACCATGTCCTCCCTGAATTCCTTGATCATCTCAGAACTATTTCCAGTAAAAATAAGATCATCTACATACAAACATACTATAATATGATTGCCAAGAGTACCAGCTTTCAAATATAAAGTATGCTCATGCGGACATCTTTTAAACCCTTTCTTAATAAAATATAAGAATCTATTCTTGTATACCAAGCTCTTGGTGCTTGTTTCAAACCATCAAAAGATTTGTTTAGCTTGTATACTTCATTCTCCTTCCCCTTCATAATGTAGCCTTCCGGTTGCTCAACATAAACTTCTTCTTCCAAAAATCCATTCAAGAATGCTGACTTAACATCCATCTGAAAAATCTTCCAATGCTTCTGTGCAGCTAAAGCAATTATCATTCTTATTGTATCAAATCTTGCAACTGGTGCAAATACTTCTGAGTAATCTACTCCTTGTCTTTGTCTATATCCCTTGTGTAGTTGCAGGAAATCCTACACTACACCCCTCACTAGATTTTGCTTAACTAAACCATTGAAGGTGAATTGATATAGATTTTTATTGATTATTTTCTTGAAATGTTTACAAGAAAAGATAGATCAGAGCTAAAGAAATTACAATCACTCTAAATTTTCTCTCTCCTAATGACTTGCTTAGCAATTCAAAAAGATCTCCCCTAACAACAAGCTTACTCGACCCTTTATATAGGGTATTACATAATGGATGACAGCTAAGCTGTTCTTTATTTTCGGGAATCCTTCGTGAAGCGTCGCGAGTGTGTAAGTGTTCGTCCTCGCGACACTCCCAAATCTCGCCAAGTCTTCACACTTTATTCATGTTCTTGCTGTCGTCATTCGATGCGTCATTTATTTTACATCCCTGCGACGTCTTCGCAATATTGTCGTTTATTATTCTCGCGAAATATTGATGTCGCGATATTCTGGTCCTACATCTTGCCTCTTCTCATGTCTTCTCTGCGAAGAAGAGAGTGTCATGAGAATTAATACTATGAAATGCCGCAATCATTCATCTTCTACGCCGCAATCACTCATATTATTCTGTTTTAGTCTTGTACTTTTTTATACAGAATTTATTACAGATATTTCTTCTTCCATTCTATTTTTGACACGTCTCTTTTGACCGTTTATTCTCGACCATTCACGTCCCATCTCTCATTAAATGTGTTTATTTTCCCGAAGGTTCTTTTTCTCTATAAATAGTTTCCTCATCCCTCTCTTCTTCTCTTTTACCTTCTTTCTGCAAATTTCCTTTAACTCTCTCTCTCCTTCCGCAATTTGCGCTCCTGCTACCATAACCCTTCTACACTTTTCTCATTCTTTTGATCTTCAATTCTCTATTCATTCCCATACTTCTAACAATGGCTTCACTTGGTCGTACCTACACTCCTCTTTTCACTGATGTTCAACAGAAATTACAGGAAAAGGGTTTCACTTTATCAACCATTCCTAATCAAGGATCTTCATCTATACTTTCTGCAAAATTGTTCTCTGATCATCAATGTGATGATCATAAGATCATAGTCTCGCTAGGTCAACTCCTCGCAGGAATCCCCATTCCTCTGTACAATCCCGAGTTGCCATTATTCTATGACATTCTTGCTCATGAGAAATTCTCGCGAGCTGTTTACCAATTGAGTGGCGACTGCATCCGTTTAATGCTTGAATTTGCCAATCGCGGTGCTGGTAAGGGATCTTTATATTCTGATACTGTCAGGGATCCTCAGTTTGTAGATTTACCAATAGTTGCTGAGAAGTATATCGTGGACAATTTCTTCGCGAACTACTCAGTTATAAAGATGAGAAATGATAAATCTCGCTGGGGTGCTCGACTGAAGAAGAATGATAATGTTGATGCTGACAAATTGCTTATGCAGGACATTGACTGGCATTCGGGTAAAAATAATACCCCTCGCCACTACAAAGATGAAAAGTGGTGGGTTATCCCTCTTCTTCTAAGTGGGCCTTATATCTCAGGCTCACATGAACTCCCTGCAAATCTAGCAAACTATCGTCCTTGGGAATTTAAATGGCCTGAGAAGGCAAAAGAGGTACATTTCTTTCTTCAGGCTTTGCCTTTGCGACATTCTCTTCTCCTTATTTTTACTGATCTTGCAAAATTTATAGGTGGACAGACTGAAGAGGAATTATGAAATGAATCCAAAAACAAGTACCCTAGCGATACTTCGATCGATCACGGATGAAGTAAGAAACACTTTCTTTTGTTATTTTTAACAATATTGTTGCCTCTGTTTCTTATCTTCATGCGTGTTGTGAAGGTTATCGAAGAAGTAGATATTCCAAGTGTTGCGAAGGGTAAGGGTAAAAATAAAATTATTCCTCCCGAGGATAAGTCTTCTGCCCCTTCTTCTAAAAAAAAACGGAAAATCCACTCTTCTTCCCATTCTAATTCCCAAGCCAGCGAAAGCTCTGGCGAAGATGAAGATGAGGTTGGCACTTTTTCTGCTAAGGGGAACCATTCGGATACTTCTGCTATGGCGTTATTATCTGGTGTCTTCTCCGATTTTATGCAAGGACTGGGAGATGACAATTTATCCGCTACTTGAGAAGCTCTCGCCAAAATCTGCGACGCCCCGCTATTGGAGGACACTGAGTCTTTTCGCAGAATTTCCCGAACAATGACTCCTAGCCTTTTAAATGCTCTCAATGCTTTGGTAAATTTATATTTCTTTGTTTCTTTGCGACTTCGGTTTTAAATTTTATCTTAACTATTTCTTTATTTTCTTTTACAGTCAGGAAGAGCTTCTTTTGTTGTTGCCTCAGACCTTGAGAAGAGACGCAACAACCTTGAAAAGAAGAACCTACAACTTAACAAGAAAGTCCGAGAACTAGAAATTGAAGTTGCGTCATCTCGCGATAAGGATGAGAGAATTCAAAAATTGGAAACCGAGCTTGCTTCTCAAAAGACTAAAGTGTCTACTCTTCAAAGTGCAAATCAACAACTATATGGTATGGAATTCTTACTCTACAAATCATTTTCATTTTTTCATTTGTTTTTTCTACTCCTGATTTATTATTCTCGCAGACATATATAATCTCTCTGAAGAAGCCATTCTTCTCCATTCATTTCCCGAGCCTATGGATAATGATGTTCTTCTTACTCATCTTAACGAATCCTTAAGTAGTTCATCAAAAAAAATCGATTCCCTTCCGTTAAATGAACTTCAAACCAAACATCGCCTCTTATAGATTGAGCATAGATCCAGTTTGAATTTATCCAACCGATTTAAACAAATGTATCTTGATTCCAATAAGAAGATCAAAACCTTAAGGAAGAAAATTAGTGACCATATAGATGACAAAGATCGCATTGCTAACAATGGTGCACAAGCATTAGCAGAATTTCAAAAGTCACTTCTCGAAGTACAAATTAAGCGAGATGAATTACTTCGCTAGAACACCATACTTAGCGAGCGAGAAGATCAAATCCGTTCACTTCTTGTTATAAATGATAATGATGAGTTCGCTTGGGCTGCAAAGGTTTTAGACAATGCCAGAAATAACTTAGGTGTTGATGTTAGTCTTCATGCCGAGCATACTTCCTTGGTTAAAGATATGATATCTGACAGAGAAGGTGGTTTATTACACTTTTTGCTCTTTGCTTTTATAGTATTGTTATTAAGTTGTTAATTCATTGTCATATATCTTGCAGAATCTGAGAAGAGATTTCAGACAAGGATTGAAGAACTTGAGTCTGAAAAAGAACAACTCGCACAGGATTTTTCTCTTCGCAACAACAAGTATTCCAAATTGAAGAAACAACTACAAAGCTACTGATAGCGAACTTCAACAACAATGCTGTTCGTTTTAGCAATCAAACTATTGAGACAGTTTGCAATGATCACAAGATTCCTCTTAGTTCATACCCTTGTATTCTTGTTGACATTCCTGAAGATATACCTTTCTCTGATGTTTTTTGATAGCGAAGCTAGTGAAGAGGAAGAATCTGATAAAGAAGAAGAATCTTCCAAGAAATAACTTCTTTTTCTTCTTTCATCTCTTGTAATATCCGTATATATGTCTTTGTAATCTTCTATTTCTATAAACCTTCACTGTAAATTTCTTGGTTAATTAAATATGAATTCAACCTTTGTTTTCTCGCTTCTTTTAGCATAAATCTCTCATGTGAAGGTAAATAACAAAATTTCATCACATGCATTCCCATACATGCCTCTGTTATTTACTCGCAAATGAGATATTTATTTTGAAGTTTATCACCGCGACAAGATCGCAAGACATCTTCGCCAATGAAGAAATCTATTGATTTTGCCTTAACAATTCTTGTGTGGTCTTATTTTGCCTTCCTAGTTAAAGGTCTTATTTCGCCACCCCTCATTGCGACAAGATCGCAGGACGTCTTTACATTTTCATGTAATAACCCATTGACCTTGTCTTATCATCTTGCAAGTATTTTTGCCTCTGCAGGGTATTTTACTTGCGACAATATAACAGGTTTAAATATTCTGGCGAACATAAATCCTATGACATTGTCGTCTTTGCGACGAAATCGCAGGACGTTTGGACATTTTCATGTACAAACCCATTGATCTCGCCTTACCTTCGTGTTAGTATTTTTGCCTCTTCAGGATCATTGCACAAATATGACAAGCCTAAATTTTCTTGCGAAAATAAAGCCTCATGACATTTGCATCTGTTTTGACACTCTCCCTAATGGAGGGTGCCGCCCTTATCTTCTCCCTGGTTGCCCCTTCAAGGAGGCGTACATCGGCCATACAAGACTAGCTCCTCCCATCCGGTCTTAACAACAACCAGTTGTTTTCGCAGCCTCTTATCCCTTATACCTATAGGGCTTATGGTTACGAGGCTACACCCTAAGTGGAGTTTTCTTCGGGCCGAGTGCATCATGTGCCAAGACTTGTCAAGAGTGGTAAGGAAGTTCCATGCTCCCCGCACTCTTGACTCAACTGTGTACCTCGGCGCCTTGGTCATACACTGACTCCTTGGAAGAGACCCTCGGTCGTCCAACCAGGTATAACCTTATATATATAGTTGGAAATCCAAGGTATCTCTCCTGGATAGGCTTTCATGGGCCCCAAATCTCCATGACCCGTGGCTTCGGGAGCGGTGTAACCTTTCCCCGGGCCATGTCAAGAGATACCCCTTGTACGACGTACTTTAGGTCTTACATTTTCCTCTTGCGAAGTATCATTCGCGAACTAGGGTGTACGCCATAAAAGTTCGTCCCATTCACTCACTCATTCATTTTTGTTAATTCAATCAATCATTCATTTTTGATAATTTCTTATTATTTTGTTTGCGAAGCTTTCGCACAATTTTGCTTTGTTTTGTAATAAGCTCCTTTCAATTCTTTAGTATGATTCTTATACATTCTCCATAGCGAGATTCTCGCGAAACTTTTGTCTTAACTATTATTTCTTATTTCTATCCTTGTCATATCTTCATTACTAAAATGTTGTCGCTTCTCGCAACCATTCATTTCTTATACCTTTTATTCCTGTTCCCCTCTTCCTTTGCATCATTTGACTCTCTTAATAATCCTTTCTCATCATAACTTTCAACTTCCTTCATATCTTCATCTTGCAATGTATCTTCTCTCCTTACATTTATGTTATATACCATCAGTCTTTCTTTTCTCTGTTCATCTTTTATGTTTTTCTTCCATCCCTTCTTCTTTGCATCTCTCTCTTCGCAGCCTTCCACATCAACCTCGTAACATCTTTTCCCTTCCATCCAGTCTCCTTTTATGATTCCAACGCCGCTAGGGTGGGGGAACTTTATACACTGGTGGTAAGTTGACGCTACACCTAGGATTTCATGCAACCAAGGCCTTCCGATTAATGCATTATAAGGGGATTCCACATCAACCACGCATAACAAAATATTAGTAGATAATCCTTGTAAGGGTATTCTCATGTGAACTTCTCCTTTAGGCTTGTTTGCTGTGCTATTGAAACCATATATTTTGTATGTTGATGGTATCAACTCTTCATCCTTTCCTCCCATTGTCTTGTAAGTATGGTAAAAAAGAATGTTTACCGAGCTTCCAGTATCAATTAATATCCTATTAATCGCCCAGCAATTTTCTGCTTCATCATCTTCGCCGTCGACAGTTTTTGGATTAATTTCCAGTTTTACAACCAACGGACTATCATGTGTTTCTCTTCCTTTGGGTACTTCCTCTGCAGAGAAAGAAATAATCTGCAATTGCCACTCTATTAATTGCGATGTTCTCGCGATGTTCATTACTTCTTTGTCATCAGCATCCCTCACGAAAACCCTACTGAGTACATTATCATGAAAATATTCAATTGTGCTGTATGAATGAACAATAGAGTTACAAAATAAATTTTTTGCTTTCGCACCAACTTCTATAACAAATGTTTCTTTCCCCTTTGCTGAGACTGTTCTATGCATTTCTGGTGGTGGAGGTAATTGTTGACCTTTCTCCTCACTCTTTAAAAAATGATTCAGCTTCCCTTGGTCAATCATCCTTAAGATGATTCTCTTTATGTTTCTGCAATCATTTGTTAAATGTCCGTGAAAACGGTGGTATGAGCAAAATTCATGACTTCTGTCTCCTGGTGGTGGTTTACTTCCCATGTTCCATGGTGCAGGTATGTTTTCCATTACAAGTATTGCTTCCCATATTTTCTCTACACTAGTATTTAATGGCGGCATTTTAATTTCTTCCCATGCTACTCTGTGACCTCGCGGTCCTCCTTGATAATTCTGCCTTTGACCTCCATAAGTTTCCTGTAGGCGATCGAGCCTTTGGATTTTGTTATTCCCACCACGGTTGTAGTAGTTCCTTTCCCTTTCAAACTCCTCTTGATCTCGGCTCCCCATTGCTACTAATTTTGGTTGTACATTATCTATACTTCTTTCTTGTTTCCCTTGCGATGTGCTCGCCACTGTGTGTATGAGTTGCGGCAACAGACTTGCATTTGCGACACTTGAGCTTGTATTCGCAACTGGATACGATTCCATTTCATTCTGTCTTTCTTCCAAAGCAATATATTCCTCTTGCATTCCCTTAACTCAGTCATTGTGATTGTATTGTTGACTCTGAAAACTTGAACATATAACAAGTTGGTTGCGAACATAGCATTTATGAATGACAGGATGAGGTATCTTTCATCTACTCGTCCAGCCATTTCACTGCACATTGTCTTCCATCTTACAGTCAGATGCCTCAAACTCTCACCAACTCTTTGTTTTAGCCCAAATACATCTTCAATACCAGGTCGCGAAGAATTGTTACTTATATACGCCCCTAAAAATATAGCTTGTAAATGGTTGAATGATGTGATTGTATTTCTGGGCAAACCCTCAAACCATTTCAATGCTTCTCCTGTTAAACTTGACGCAAAATATTTGCACAGTATAGCATCATGGTTTTCCCACTGTAACATACATCTCACATAATCCTTAATGTGTTGAATTGCACAAGTTGTTCCATCAAAAATGCTGGTAAGTGCTGGTAAATTGCACTTTGGGGGTATTCCTCCTAGCTGCACTTCTAATGTGAATGGATTCTTCGCAGCTTCTGCGATGGCTTCATCTAATTGTCTTCTTCCTCATTCCCTTCTGTTGTTCAACATTCCTCTCATTTCTGCCAATTCTCTCAAAATTTGTTCGTTTGCCTCGGAATTCGGATTTACTAGTCTTTTTAATTCTGCCTCTCTTCTCCTGCGTTCGTGTCTACTTATATTTTATGGTTCATCATTTGTTTCTCTTCTTTCTCTGCGATTTTCTTCTTCACTTCTCTCATGAACTCTCACACCATTATACCTGTTTTCTCTTCTTGGCTGCTTATCAATTCTCCTTTGTACTCTTTCATATTCCTCATTAATGTTTCCATTGCTGCGATTTTGCTCGCGCCTTCTTTCTCTATTATCGTGTTTGTTCTCGCCGTATTGCTTCTTCTACCTCCCGTTCTTCCATTTCTGCTCTTAATCTTTCCCTTTCGCGAGCTAAACGCGCCTGTTCAATATAATGTCTTTCAATGTCATCTTCAATTTCCTTTTGTTTCCTTCGTGTTTCTCTTTCATGCAGTATTCTTCTTCCTTCTTCTTCATTAACTAGATGGCTCTTTCCCTTGCGATGCCTATTTTCTTGATGACCATTTTGTAGATCTTCTGGGTTTGGAATATGATGATCTCCTACCACTTCTCTTCCTTCGCGACCTCCTTCGCCGAGATTCATCTCTCTTTCCATATTTCCTTCATTATCGTTTTCTACAGGTAACATCCTTCTCATATCTGATCTTGATTTTGATCTGGTATGACTTCTTGACCTTCTATTTTGCAACCTCCTATTTTCCATTCTTAATTCATGGTTCTGCCTTGTTAAGTTTGCTCGTTCTTCCGCTTCTAACCGCCTTTCTTCGTGTATTGTTTGTCTTAACGCTTCTAACGCCATGATTTCTTCATTTCCACGAATTGTTTCTCCCATTTCTTCTCGATTTCTCTCCTCTTGTCCATCATTTATCAATTGTTGCACTTCTTCTCTTTCTTCCATAGAATCTGATCTCCATGTATGCACACTCACCCTATCACAATCTATTACTCTATTTGCTACTGATTGAATTGGTGGCTGAATTTGATTTTCTTCTCTATCCCTTATGTCTACTCTTGAAGGTTCACCTGTTTCATTTCTCCTTTCTCCAGCCAATCTCCTGCTTCTTCTAATAATTGTTGGTTGTTCTGATGTATTCCTTCTTCTAGCCATTTCTTAATTTCTGCAACTTGTTATAAATTGTATAAAACTTTTCTCTTACTACACCAAACTTATCCAAATTACAATGTTAATCTTCACAGAGCTTGATCTTCACAGAATTATGATGTTGATCGTCCCTGTTTCTAGCGCATATGTAGTTGCAGGAAATCCTACACTACACCCCTCACTAGATTTTGCTTAACTAAACCATTGAAGGTGAATTGATATAGATTTTTATTGATTATTTTCTTGAAATGTTTACAAGGAAAGATAGATCAGAGCTAAAGAAATTACAATCACTCTAAATTTTCTCTCTCCTAATGACTTGCTTAGCAATTCAAAAAGATCTCCCCTAACAACAGGCTTACTCGACCCTTTATATAGGGTATTACATAATGGATGACAGCTAAGCTGTTCTTTATTTTCGGGAATCCTTCGCGAAGCGTCGCGAGTGTGTAAGTGTTCGTCCTCGCGACACTCCCAAATCTCGCCAAGTCTTCACAGTTTCTTCATGTTCTTGCTGTCGTCATTCGATGCGTCATTTATTTTTCATCCCTGCTACGTCTTCGCAATACTGTCGTTTATTATTCTCGCGAAATATTGATGTCGCGATATTCTGGTCCTACACCTTGGAAACTAACCTTGCATTCAGTTTATCTACTTCACCATTTGACTTGTATTTTGTTTTATAAACCCACTTAACACCAATGGGTTTCTTTCCCAGTGGAAGTTTTGTTAATTCCCAAGTGTCATTCTTCCCAATTGACTTCAGTTCTTCATTCATGGCTTGATCCATCCTTGTTCTTTTGATGCTTTTTCATAGGTTACGGGATCACAATCTCCAAACAATTCAAAGTTCACAACATCCTCATCAGTGTCTTCATCATCTCTTGTTAAAACATAATCATTCAACCTATGAGGTATAAAATATTTTCTCCTTGGTCTTGTAGATTCTTGTTGTGGTATTGCTTCTATTCTTGCTTCTTCATGATGTTCTTCAACATTGTCTTGAATCTGTACTTCTTCTTCAACTACAATTGGAACTGTTTTGACAGCAGCAGGTGGATCATCATTACTTGTTGACCCAGAATTTGGATCAACATTGTTTGTTGACCCGTTTTCTAATTCCATTGTTGTTGATGGTGGTTTTTAAACAAGGGGTAAAATCGTAAAACCCCATGACCTAGTGTTACCCGCAACACATTAATTAAGAGCATTTAACTCAGGTGTAAATAACTAATAGGGGTATTTTTTTCAAAATACCGTTAGGGTTTTTCAACACGTAACCCTAATTCCAAAACCAAGCCGCATACTACGCACCATGGCAACAATCCCAAACCAAGCCGCATATCACAGGTGACCATGGCAGAATGCCAAACCAAGCTGCATATCGCGCACCATGGCAACAATGCCAAACCAAGCCGCATATCTGCGCACCATGGCAACAATGCCAAACCAAGCCGCATATTTGCGCACCATGGCAGAATGCCAAACCAAGCCGCACACTGCGCACCATGGCAGCAATGCCAAACCAACCCGCACACTGCGCACCATGGCAACAATGCCAAACCAAGCCGCACACTACGCACCATGGCAATAACGCCAAAACCAAGCCGCACACTGCGCACCACGGCAGCGACACCAAAACCAAACTACACATCGCACTCATTGCCAACCATGCCAAACTAAGCCGCTATGCCTTTGGCACACGCCAAATATAGCACCCTAGGCTTGCAAGACTTGCAACTAGGTCAACATGGCCGTACATGCCATTGGCACATGCCAACACGTACCGCAAGCCATATTTCCAAGCCGCTATGCCTTTGGCAAACGCCAAATATAGCGCCGTAGGCTTGCAAGACTTGCACCTAGGTCAACATGGCTGTACGTGCCATTGGCACATGCCAACACGTACCGCAAGCCATATTTCCAAGCTGCTATGCCATTGGCCCACGCCAAATATAGCGCCCTAGACTTGCAAGACTTGCAACTAGGTCAACATGGCCGTACGTGCCATTGGCACATGCCAACACATACCGCAAGCCATATTTCCAAGCCACTATGCCCTTGTCCCACGCCAAATATAGCGCCCTAGGCTTGCAAGACTTGCAACTAGGTCAACATGGCCGTACGTGCCATTGGCACATGCCAACACGTACCGCAAGCCATCTTTCCAAGCCGCTATGCCATTGACACACGCCAAATATAGCGCCCTAGGCTTGCAAGACTTGCAGCTAGGTCAACATGGCCGTACGTGCCATTGGCACATGCCAACACGTACCGCAAGCCATATTTCCAAGCCGCTATGCCATTGGCCCACGCCAAATATAGCGCTCTAGGCTTGCAAGACTTGCAACTAGGTCAACATGGCCGTACGTGCCATTGGCACATGCCAACACGTACCACAAGCCATATTTCCAAGCCGCTATACCTTTGGCCCACGCCAAATATAGCGCCCTAGGCTTGCAAGACTTGCAGCTAGGTCAACATGGCCGTACGTGCCATTGGCAGATGCCAACACGTACCGCAAGCCATATTTCCAAACCGCTATGCCATTGGCCCACGCCAAATATAGCGCTCTAGGCTTGCAAGACATGCAACTAGGTCAACATGTCCGTACGTGCCATTGGCACATGCCAACACGTACCGCAAGCCATATTTCCAAGCCGCTATGCCATTGGCCCATGCCAAATATAGCGCCTTAGGCTTGCAAGACTTGCAGCTAGGTCAACTTGGCCGTACGTGCCATTGGCACATGCCAACACGTACTGCAAGCCATATTTCCAAGCCGCTATGCCTTTGGCACACGCCAAATATAGCGCCCTAGGCTTGCAAGACTTGCAACTAGGTCAACATGGCCGTCGTGCCATTGGCACATGTCAACACGTACCGCAAGCCATATTTCCAAGTCGCTATGCCATTGGCACACGCCAAATATAGCGCCCTAGGCTTGCAAGACTTGCAACTAGGTCATCATGGCCGTACGTGCCATTGGCACATGCCAAACACACACGCTGGTAGCCTAACTTGCAAATCCTGCAACCTACCACCAGGGCATTCCGCACATGCCATTGGCACATGCCAAACACACACGCTGGTAGCCTAACTTGCAAACCGTGCAACCTACCACCAAGGCATTCCGCACATGCCATTGGCACATGCCAAACACACACGCTGGTAGCCTAACTTGCAAACCGTGCAACCTACCTCCAAGGCATTCCGCACATGCTGTTGGCACATGCCACACACGCCACTAGCAGCTCTGGCATTACCACTTACGCTCGAAGTGCAACTCGCAACGAAGGCATTCCGCACATGCCATTGGCACACGCCACATGCGTCTCTAGCAGCACCACTCGCACTCAAGATGCAACCAACACTCGAGACATCAACATAAACTGGGGGATGCTTTCTAGGGTTTTGGTTTGGCCGTCACAGCATGCAGCGTACACTACGCTCACATTAAGAAAGCGTGAAAAGGAATAAAGCGGTCAAATAAAAGAGGAAATAATGGTGAAAACGTTTTCATCCATTAACACCATGCGGTTACCACCTCCTCCCATTATTTCACCCTTTACTCTCTTCCTTCATGAGGCCAGGGTACCTTTCAATCTCGACTTGTATAAATAGGTCTTACCTATTTCCACCAGACGACAAGTCTCGGTCAGGAGAAAAATACTATACTCTCAGAAAGGCAACTTTGCAAGCTCTCCCAAAAGCTTCCACCTCTTGCAAGCTTCCAAAGCTTTCACTTTCTGATACAAGTCGAGACGCTACTCTCCTAGAATTATTCTGGTCTCAACACCCTTCTTTGCTTCCCTCCCAAAATCAACCCTTCTCCTCCACTTTGTGACCGAAGCAAGTCTGGAACGGCCATTTCTTGGTTTAGGCCGGACTTGTACAGATTGATCTCTCGAATCTACAAAGTGCTCACGTGCAGCACATTTGTTTAGGGTTTGAACCAATTTCTCACTCACCTACCGAATTTACCGAAATCGGCAGAAACGATTTTTACCCATAAAAAATTGGCGACCACGGCAGGAGGATTGATCTATCGGCTACAATATCAGACTGTCGATCTCGTTCTTCGACCCAGATGTCAAGATGGTAGGGGAAGGCGACTCAATCTGACTCAACTACCAGACGACCCGGTTATTAGTTGTAAAAACTACACAAGAAAACTGGGGACCTGCTGAAGATACTATTACTCAATCCTAGGGACTCGCCGAAGATGCTACCAGCGATTGGGGACTTGCTGATGATGCTACCCGCAAAACGCCAAGGATGATATTACTCAATCCTGGGGACTCGCCGAAGATGCTACCAGCGATTGGGGACTTGGGACTTGCTGACGATGCTACCAGCAAAAACCGCCAGCAAAAAACCGTCTTTAACATAGAGAGGGGCGTGTTCGCAAAACCTATGAAGTGAGTAAATTCAGACTGGGCAAGATATACGATCTATTTTTAGGTTCTTAGTAAAACCGTCATACTACTGAGTCTTGTGCCTATTGCTAGCACACACTTTCATAAAAGCAATATTCCTTTCCCAAAACATAATCAGAGTCATATTATCAAAACCATTCATCCCAGAAATAATCCAATACCCTAAAAAGCTACCATCAAAGGTCAAGTTCTGAACCAGACATCCAATGTCTTTCAAAAAAAGAACCTAAATGAAAGTTTAACGGAGAAACGTTCAAGGAAAATCATCCAACAGAAGTCTGCTCTTCTTGGAGAAAGTCAACTTCGCATTTTCAAGAGCCGCTCTCTTCATAGTCAACATCTTGGAAAGCTTTTCGAGTTCCATCTCTTGTCGTGCAATCTCCTCGGCGGAAAGGCTTTCGATTGCTGCATCTTTTAACTTTTGGATCTCAGCATTGCCTTCGACAAACCACGAAGTGTTGAACTCCTTTTCTACGCACACGTCGCGATGGTGCTCCCAGTCGGCAATAACGTCTTCAGAAACGGTGTGACCAGTCACCTCACGCATATCCTCGATGGAAGATAAAGCCTCTTCCACACGCTTAACCGGCGCAAATCGACTAGTGACCTTCTTGGTTGTAGCCATATGTCCGTGCTTCTCCCGCATTCGGTGTACAACGCCTCAAGCTTAGCCAAGCACGCTGAAGCCGCCAACCAGCACATGACCTGGATAAGGAACCAAGTATGGGGGATCAAAAATGGCGCCTGCACCTGGCCTCACTACTCGCAGAGGGTCTTCTTCCATGTCTACAACAGCAACCATCAGAGAATCATCCACCGTTTGAACCACATCTGTGCCCGGAAATTGGCTAACGCCCATCTCCAAGTCACCAGCGGTGGTCACCAAAGGCAAGTTTTCGTGTGACTCTACCCCAGAATCATCCTCCGAACCGGATTCCTCCTGCTAACTTGAGTTAGATATTTCCCAAAAGAGGAAACAAAAGAAGAAAGAAAAGAAGTGCGAAACTCACCGAACCACTTCCCGAAACAGAACCAGTGCTGCCGGAGGAATCACTCTCACTTGTTGAACCTTCTTTTCTCTCTAACTCATCATCGCTATGAGAAGGCTCAATGCTGCTGGAGTTCTTTGAAGAAATTGCCGTCTCCTGGCAACGTGCAAGGGCCGTGAAAGCATTAACACTACCGAAGCCCTGAAGGAAACAAGACACATGTTCTCAGCCGAAATTCACGTGTTTTGAGGCAAACCAATGAAGAGGAGACACATACCTGGTTATTGGAAGAATTGAAAGACACAAGAGCCGTGGGAGGATCTTGTGAAACCGTCCGGAACCCGCCAGCACGATTCTTCGTTCTCCGTTCCTTGGCACAGGGACTTTCCGAATTGCTAGGCAACTTTCGCTTGGGATCTCTCAATATTGGATACTTCTTCAAAACTGCTGGGGAAGGTTTGCAACGAACGTTCTCCACCACGTTATTCACAAAATCTCGGATCATAATAAACTCGTCGCACCAAAACTCATTATAGCCGAAGGTCATCGAAGTTACTCTTCCCATTTGAAAGAAGGGAAGACGGATACCCGGCTCAAGGGCACTGGCGTCAAGGGCGACACGCAATGAATCTTTAGGGATCACCGGCCGGTAAACAAGAGGCACCCCTTGATCGAAACCCATGTGGCGAGCAACACGGTCAATTTTGTAAGCAGCTATCTGGAAAGACCCCACGAAGAAAGACGGTATATGACCAAGAAGCGACTTTGAATGAAAAAGTTTTCACCAACGCTCAAATCGTCATCGAAGACAAAGACATGAGCGGAGCGAAGCAAAGGTGTCAATTTGAGTCATCGACCTATGGACCGTCCCCATGGACGAAAATTGATTTCATGCAACTTATCAAGAAGACTAACCAAGCTCACGCCAACTCTTGACGCCTTTGTTCACCCATCGAAGAATTCGAGAGCCCCCAACTCACGGGAAGCGAAGGCAGCGGTTTCAGAGCATACATCTCTAAGTGCTCCCATAGCCAGACTTGAAGAAAAGCAACGTGCACATATGAATCCACTTTCATGAAACCATTCGAAACTTGCATGTTCGCAACTAGGTGATCCAGATGCACATACAGGGAACCAAGGAACAACTTGCCAATGGGAAGAACTTCACCCTTTGCCAACTTCACAAAGAATCGCTAACAACTCCTGGTCTTATTCCTTTCTTGCCGAACCGTCATCAAAAATGTCTCTGGACAACCAGAGAGCCAAAAATGCTGCGACATGAAGATCACTGCTTTTCTGTCCAGGCTCAAACTCGTCCGGAAACCATTGAGATATCCACCAACCATAATTGGATTCTAAGATTCCCGATTCTAAGATTCAAGAAGAGAGCCACACTCTCCAAGGAGAAAGTTATCTCACCCCATCTACATATGATCGTATGGGTGTCCGAACACCATCTCGGAGATGAAAGCAACCAAGCCCGGATATCCTTCCTAATCTGGAGGTTTATCAAGCTCGATAAAGATCAATAATCTGCGCTCGAGTCGATTGGTGTTTATGTGCTCCTTACTCACCATGAACTCGACCCCATCTATCAAAAGAACGCAATGGGCTTTGACACATCCCGAAATCAATGTTGGAAGAGGAGTATACCCCTTTTTGAAGACAGAACCGTATGGTGTTCTCTCTGGCGAACCGAGCGTGTCTTCTTTTCATCTTCACCACCCGGTTAACAAAATTGGCACGAAACACGGGTGATTTTTCCGAGCAGAGACAAGTTTTTGGCGAAGAACTCATCATCCGTGTTCGGTTTGGAATTATGGACATCCTTCGATGAGGCGAAATTTTGTTCAGGTAACATCTTGTCGGATTTCTTAAATAACAACTTAGTAACAAGATATCTGCACACAAAAAAAAAAAAAAAAAAATTATCTCCCTGACACATAACCGCGCCCGACAAAAGGAAAACCCGAAATAAAAAAAAAAAAAAAAAAAAAAAAAAAGAGGGCGTATTCTCTACGGGTTCAAAACTGCACACACAGTATTTTCTTCGGGTTCAAGACTATATACGCAGTATTTTCTTCGGGTTCAAAACTATGTACGCGGTATTTCATACGGATTCAAGAGTGTCTACAATATCCTTCTTCGGGTTCAAAATTATATATGGAGCATTTTTCTATTTGTTCAAAAACTGCACACGTGGTACTTCTTTCGAGAAGCAAAAATCATATATACAATATTTCCTGCGGGTTCGAAGTCATATGAAGCGTATGCACAATATTCTTCTTCGGGATTCATACAGTGTTCTCTACGGGTTCGAAATACACACGCAGTATTTCGTACGGGCTCAAATACGCCTACAGTATCGTTCTTCGGGTTCAGAATTATATACGGAGCATTCTCTACGGGTTCAAATACGCACGCAGTATTTTCTTCAGGGTTCAAATATTTCTTTCAGGACCGAAAATTCATATATGCAATATTTCCTACGGGTTCAAACAATATATGCAGTATTTCCTTTGGTTGCATACATACAATATTTTCTACAAGAGGCACGCCAAGAAATCATATGCAAGGATTGTGGAAGCGCCTACTCTTAAGGTTTACACCTACGTAAAAAAAAAAAAAAAAAGAAAAAAAAAAGAAAAGTACTGGAAGACATACCTGGAAGCCGGTTTCTCTTTGCCGCTAGTATGAAAAGAGGTGCAGGATGGGGAGAAAGGGGATTTATATATATATATATAGGCGTGAAGACTTTGAAATAGGGAAGGATTTCCTTTTTTTTTTACCAAAATCACGCGTGTAAGAACGGCCCACAAAGGGTGCGACTTCTCAATGTCGCCCAAGTTACGCCTGCAAGCACGCACGGTTTCTACACTTTGTGCCGGTCCCACCAACTAGCACACTCAGTTTCCCAATTCACGCCGACTTCCCAATGCCGCCCAAAGTTACGCCTGCAAACACCCACGGTTTCTACACTTTGCGCCGGTCCACCAGCTAGCACACTCAGTTTCCCGATTCACGCCAACTTCCCAACGTCGCCCAAGCTGCACCGGCCCCACCAATTGTGCCAGCATCCCGATTTGTGTAAAACTACCAGAGGCAAGGATTCCAAATCCTATTTATAAAAGGTCAGACAAGCCTCCTTCAATTTTCTTTACGGTTTGGTGTTAATAGTTTGTCACCATCTTATGCTTACCTCGCAACAAAGCCCCTGTTCCGAGCTAAGCAGGGGACTTAATGTTGATGGTGGTTTTTAAACAAGGGGTAAAATCGTAAAACCTCATGACCTAGTGTTACCCGCAACATATTAATTAAGAGCATTTAACTCAGGTGTAAATAATTAATAGGGGTATTTTTTTAAAATACCAGATTAGGGTTTTTTCAACACAGAACCCTAATTCCAAAACCAAGCCGCATACTGCGCACCATGGCAACAATGCAAAACCAAGCCGCATACTGCGCACCATGGCAGCAATGCGAAACCAAGCCGCATACTGCGCACCATGGCAACAATGCCAAACCAAGCCGCATATCATGCGCACCATGGCAACAATGCCAAACCAAGCCGCAGATCGCACACCATGGCAACAATGCTAAACCAAGCCGCATCTGCAAGCACCATGGCGACAATGCCAAACCAAGCCGCATATCAAGCGCACCATGGCAAAGAATGCCAAACCAAGCCGCACACCTGCGCACCATGGCGAAGAATGCCAAACCAAGCCGCACACTTTGCGCACCATGGCAACAACGCCAAAACCAAGCCGCACACTCGCGCACCACTAAGAAACGACACCAAAACCAAACTACATATCGCACTCATTGGCAACCATGCCAAACTAAGCCGCTATGCCTTTGGCACATGCCAAATATAGCGCCCTAGGCTTGCAAGACTTGCAACTATGTCAACATGGCCGTACGTGCCATTGGCACATGCCAACACGTACCGCAACCCATATTTCCAAGCCGCTATGCCATTGGCCCACGCCAAATATAACGCTCTAGGCTTGCAAGACTTGCAACTAGGTCAATATGGCCGTACGTGCCATTGGCACATGCCAACACGTACCGCAAGCCATATTTCCAAGCCGCTATGCCTTTGGCACACGCCAATTATAGCTCCCTAGGCTTGCAAGACTTGCAACTAGGTCAACATGGTCGTACATGCCATTGGCACATGCCAACACGTACCGCAAGCAATATTTCCAAACCGCTATGCCATTGGCCCACGCCAAATATAGCGCTCTAGGCTTGCAAGACTTGCAACTAGGTCAACATGGCCGTACGTGCCATTGGCACATGCCAACACGTACCGCAAGCCATATTTCCAAGCCGCAATGCCATTGGCCCACACCAAATATAGCGCTCTAGGCTTGCAAGACTTGCAACTAGGTCAACATGGCCGTACGTGCCATTGGCACATGCCAACACGTACCGCCAGCCATATTTCCAAGCCGCTATGCCATTGGCCCACGCCAAATATAGCGCCCTAGGCTTGCAAGACTTGCAGCTAGGTCAACATGGCCGTACGTGCCATTGGCACATGCCAACACGTACCGCAAGCCATATTTCCAAGCCGCTATGCCTTTGGCACACGCCAAATATAGCGCCCTAGGCTTGCAAGACTTGCAACTAGGTCAACATGGCCGTACGTGCCATTGGCACATGCCAACACGTACCGCAAGCCATATTTCCAAGTCGCTATGCCATTGGCACATGCCAAATATAGCGCCCTAGGCTTGCAATACTTGCAACTAGGTCAACATGGTCGTACGTGCCATTGGCACATGCCAAACACACACGCTGGTAGCCTAACTTGCAAATCGTGCAACCTACCACCAGGGCATTCCGCACATGCCATTGGCACATGCCAAACACACACGCTGGTAGCCTAACTTGCAAACCGTGCAACCTACCACCAAGGCATTCCGCACATGCCATTGGCACATGCCAAACGCACACGCTGGTAGCCTAACTTGCAAACCGTGCAACCTACCTCCAAGGCATTCCGCACATGCCGTTGGAACATGCCACACACGCCACTATCAGCTCTGGCATTACCACTTACGCTCGAGGTGCAACTTTTAACGAAGGCATTCCGCACATGCCATTGGCACACGCCACATGCGTCTCTAGCAGCACCACTCGCACTCAAGATGCAACCAACACTCGAGACATCAACACAAACTGGGGGATGCTTTCTAGGGTTTTGGTTTGGCGGTCACAGCATGCAGCGTACACTACGCTCACATTAAGAAAGCGTGAAAAGGAATAAAGCGGTCAAATAAAAGAGGAAATAATTGTGAAAACGTTTTCACCCATTAACACCATGCGGTTACCACCTCCTCCCATTATTTCACCCTTTACTCTCTTCCTTCATGAGGCCAGGGTACGTTTAAATCTCGACTTGTATAAATAGGTCTTACCTATTTCCACCCAGACGACAAGTCTCGGTCGGAGAAAATACTACACTCTCGAAAGGCAACTTTGCAAGCTCTCCCAAAAGCTTCCACCTCTTGCAAGCTTCCGAAGCTTTCACTTTTCGATACAAGTCGAGAAGCTACTCTCCTAGAATTATTCTCGGTCTCAACACCTTTCTTTGCTTCCCTCCCCAAATCAACCCTTCTCCTCCACTTTGTGACCAAGCAAGTCTGGAACGGCCATTTCTTGGTTTAGGCCGGACTTGTCTGATTGATCTCTCGAATCTACAAAGTGCTCACGTGCAGCACATTTGTTTAGGGTTTGAACCAGTTTCTCACTCACCTACCGAATTTACCGAAATCGGCAAAAACGATTTTTACCCATAAACAATTATGAATCTTCATCAAAGATCACATCTCTAATTACAATTACTTTTCTTGTTTCTGGATTTAAAAACTTATATCCTTTAGTTACTGAGTTCTACCCAATAAGAATACACTTTTAACTCTTGTCATCCAACTTCTTTCTAAGTTCTTTAGGTACATGTGCATATGCAATGCACCCAAAAACTTTCAGATGTCTTATACTTGGTCTTGCACCTCTCCAAGCTTCCTATGGTGTCATGTTATTCAAACTGTTTGTAGGACATCTATTAAGTAAGTATACTGCTGTGTCAACTGCATTTCCCCAAAAATTCTTTGGTAAATCTTTTGTTCTTCTTATAGTTTTTGCCATCTCCATTATGGTTATATTCTTCCTCTCTGCAACTCCATTTTGTTGTGGTGTGTATCTTGCAGTCAATTGATGTTGAATACCATGTTCTTTCATGAATTTATCAACTAAAGTATACTCTTTTCCTCTATCAGTTCTTAATATCTTGATGCTCTTACCAATCTGTTTCTCAGCATATGATTTAAAACTTCTAAATGAATGAAAAGTATCACTCTTTTTTTAAGCAAATAAACCCATGCCTTTCTACTAAAATCATTAATGAAAGATATAAAATAATTATTACCTCCATGTGAAATTACATCAATAGGACCACACAGGTCACTATGAACAATCTCCAATTGTTGATCAACTCTTCTAGCTTTGTTGACTGGGAATGGATCTTTGTGATGCTTGCCAAAAATGCAATTCTCACATCTTGATTCAGGAATCTCAATGAAAGGTAAACCAGATACCATATCTTTCTCTGCTAAGTTTAGTAAACTGTTGAAGTTCGCATGCCCCATTCTCTTGTGCCACAACCAAGCATCATTATGAACATGACTACTATAACACTTTTACTTTTGATACTGAATATTCAAAGAAAAAACTCTATTCTTAGTCATCTGCATTCTTGTAATAAGTCTTCTAAAACGATCTCGAATTGTACAAACACCATTCAAGATATTCATAGAATAACCTCTTTCAGATAATTGACCCATACTCAAAAGATTTTGATGCAAACCTGGTACATAAAACACATCCATAATATATGTTTTTGCACCATTCTTCAGAACTACTCCAATCCTTCCTTTTCCCATAACTAGAATTGTAGAATTGTTTCCAAACTTCACAGTTGAATGCACTGATTCATCAAGATTATCAAATAAATCTTTTTTTACACACATATGATTGTAGCAACCTGTATCTAGATACCACTTTTGTTGAGGTCGTTTCTTCGTCTGTATGACAAGCCAACAACATATTTTCATCTTTCTTTTCTTCTTCATCTTCTTCTTGACTTTCTGCTATATTTGCTTTGAAATTTTCTTTGTAGTTATTAGCAACTGTCTTTCTTAGTTAAGAACACTCAATAGATATGTGTCCAAAATCTCCACAATTATAACATTTAATTTTGCTTCTATCCATTGGTTTTCTTCCATGATAGCCTCCTTTGTTATATCTTCCTTGAAAACCTCCAGCATTAGGTTTTCCTTGATTGCTTCTCCAGCTAACTTGACTCTGAAGTGCCTCTTCAACTTGTTTTGCAGCAGTTGTTTGTTCATAAGCTTGTAATGAACCCAAGAACTCATTAAGAGTCATTGTTGCAACTTTGTTGCATTCTTCTATAGCAGTAACCTTTGATTCAAACTTCTCAGGCAAGCTTCTTAAAATCTTCTCTATAATCGTTGAATCTTATACAGTATCACCATTGGCCTTCATATCATTAACAAGGTTCAGTGTCTTTGAGAAAAACTCTGAAATTATTTCAGTTGTCTCAGTCTGTAATAATTCATATTTTCTTTTCAAAGTTTGTAATCTAACCTTCTTGACCTTGTCAGATACTGTGTAATAGCTTATCAATCCATCCCGTGCTCTTTTAAATTCTTTGATGTAGATAACTCTATCCGTGAGAGATTCATGAATACCTTGATGAAGAATATATGTATCTTTAGAATTCTTCTTTCTATTTTCAGTTAATTGAGTTTGCGCAGCTCCTTCAAATACAGCTCCTTCTGCTGGTTCTACATAACCATCTTTTACGATATCCCATACTTCCTGGTATATAAAAATATTATCCATCTGCAACCTCCAGTGTTCAAAGTTTTTTCTTTCAAACACTGGTACTTTGATTGAACTTAAACTCGTCATCTTCTTCAACTTAACAACTCATAACCACATCCCTAGAACCTGATACCAGTGCTCTGATACCAGATATAGAATATCTGATATCAAAGACTTAATGAAAAAAACACAAAACTAAAACTCAAACAAACTTCTCTTAATTGATGTGTCTTGACTCATGTCTCAACAGCCTATTTATATGATTAACAAACTTGACTCTCAAGTAAAAAACACTTTTCTAACTTAATCAATCAAAGACTCTTCTAGAAAATTCTCACGTAAACAAACTCTAAAACAAGAATTACTTTCAACCCAAGTAAACTTCTAAATATCGTACCACACGTCAACAACTCTTGTTGATCCATTCACTTCATGTCAACTGTACTGGTTGATCCAAACATACTCTGTCAACTCTCATAGTTGATCCACACTATTGTATCAACAACTCTTTTTGATCCCTTCTGTCTTCTTCATAGTATCTTTGTTTATTCTTCAAAAGGAGGCAATACTGAAAGTTGAAGTTGTTCTTTCAGAAATAAGTAAGTGTGCCCCATTATTTCATCACTCTCATCATCAAATAAAAATATGTGTTTGCTAACATACAAAGCTTCATACCTCATGTAAATGTAAATATGTAGAATACAATTAAAACCATCCACTGAACAAAAAAATTTGAATAGGACGGACAACAGTCTTGATTTATTTCCCTCGAGTCATATAGTAATAGTTGATCCAATCATGGGCTGGTTCATAAGATGGCGCACTCACTGGTGCCGATTGTACATTAAACATAAAGATTTATAGGACCCATTTAAATATATTTACTCAGGAATTATCACATACAATTCGTGTTCAAGTATGCATAAAATTTTACCTTTTACTCGATCCTCGAGGAATAGGACCAGGCCATTGATCTCCTTGGTCAGCTAAAGGCCATGCCTTCAAAAGGGCAGATTTCCATAAACATTCACCTCGAAATAGATTTGCCCAATGTTAACACATGCTATATAAACCCATAGTCACACCGGCACACAGACGAAAATTTTAATCAATAGATGATCTGGTAGTGTAAAGACCCTCAAGCTCGTCAACGCTATTAGACCGGTCAAATGATGATTTAGAAATAATCTAACGATGGTCAATGGAATGTTAAGATACTATTTATCCGCTAATGACTCGATTAGTTAATGTAGATTTTATTTAATAGAAATTAATCTAACAACGATTTAGATACGAAATTAGATTTCGAAAAGTTATGCGAAATTAGATTTTATTTAATAGATTTCGAAAATTTATGCGAAATGGACTACACGAACGTGTCAATCGGATACCCGAAGAAGAAATAATGTAGACAATATGAAGGCTAATATCGTCATTTCATGGAAACAGGTATCGGCGCAACATGTACATGTTTTGGCTGCCCATATCAAGTTTTTGGGTGCCTTTAGTGTAAGTTTTGGCCGGCCTTATCCCCAACCCAATCAAAGAGAAAATTCATTCTCTTATATTCTTTCACTTTCTTATTTTTCTTCTCATTTCTTCTTTTTCTTTTCTTCTGCATCTCCTCTGCTCTTCGTGTTTCTTCTCAGAAGTTTAAACTGAGAATCTAGTACGTTAGTTATGAAGAGATTAGGAAACTTGGTTAAGCTGGGCAGGCGTTGTTCAAGAGATTCACTGAATTAAGAAAGTAAAGAAAAGAGTAATTCAGATAATAGAAATTAGGGTTTTCGTTTGAAGTTCGAGTGTGTATGGAATTGATGAGAGTATTGGGCTGTTAAGAGTTATGAACGAATAGGGTTTATGTTTAATTGAGTTATGGAGTTGTTGTTGGATGAAGATCAGATGGGTTGGTGTTTAATTGAAGATTTGAAGTTGATTCAGTGGAGAATCGTTGAAGAGATTTGAATTAGGGTTTCTGTAATTGGATTCGATAATTCGATCAAGGGTGAATAAGGAGAAGCTATAAGATGAGTTTGTTTCTAATTGGTTTTTTGATGGAAGTTGTGGGGTTGTTGAGGATTGAATCAGTGAGTTAGAGTTTGTGTTCATCATCAAAATTAAGAACTAGGGCTTCATGAGAAGAACTCATAGAAGAATAAGAAGATACAGTTGGCGTTCTTGGGGATTGATTTGAGATGGGTTTGATCGATCTAGAGATCTGAGTTCATGTTGTAGACTTAATTTATGAAAGAAGAGGATTGAGATTTCTCTCAGGGTATAAGACTTGAACTGGCAGGGATGAAATGGTATTGTTATAAATGATGATCTGGTTGGTGCTTGATTAAATGAGTTTGAGAGAATGAATATGATACAGGGATTGAATTGAAGAACATATATGTGTTGTTGGTGTCTTACACTTAAGTAGAACTGTTAGTGCTGATATTCACAAAATGCGGGGTCATTGAGTTGCATTGGCAATTTAGCATTTTGGTGGTTTGAGATGATGATTGTCTCAGGTGTTGAGATTGCAGTGTTGTCAATAGAGTTGGCGGTGAACTTGTGTGGTTGCGGTGTAAAACTGCGTAGTATTAGGAATGGTGGTGTTGAGAACTGTGTGGTTGAAGTTTAAATGATTGAGTTGAGCTAGTGGTGCTGGGGTGTTGAATATGAGGTGGTGTTGTTGTATGAGTGATGTAGTTGTGGATGAAGCTGAGGTTGAGATGTACATGGTAAATATGTGATTGACTATGGTTGCTTTTGAAAAATGAATGTTTGTTATGTGGTGTTGAGCTTATATAATAGATTGTAATGAAGGTGATGTGTAATGTAATTGGGTCATGGTGGTGTTGTGTTGAGCTGAGGTTCAAATTTACTTATGATGAGTGAATGTGTATCTAAGGAGTAAGTGGAACTGAGAATGAGTTTGGTAGGATGAAGAAAGATTAGATTATTGTAAAGCTAAAAGTTGCAATTGCAGGTAGGATGTATTATCTTTGTAATTCATTTTGAAGTTCATTTGAATTATTCAATTAATGCATTATTAGATTGAAGTTGAACTTGAGTTAGGTTGTAGAGTTAGAGTTGCAGTTGTGTAAGAAGAACCCTTGGCCTGTCTGACTGAGCTTATTCGGTCTAATTCAGTTTTGTTTAGCTGACGCAGTTAATCTGACTGAGTCGAGTTGACCATATTAACTGAGTTGAATCGGTTTGACTCAGTGGACCATGACCTAGTTAACCTTTGACTGTGTACTGGACTTTGAACTGGACTTACGTTGACTGTTAGTTGACCTGTGACCGTTAGTGACCGTTATTTGATTTAGCTGGACTAGGCCTTGATTTAATGGGCTGTGTAAGGACCCTCAAGCTCGTCAACGCTATTAGACCGGTCAAGATACGTCTTAATCACTAATGACTCGATTAATTAGAGATGAACCTTAATTATTAGAAATTAATCTAACAACGATTTAGATCACGAAAAGTTACGCGGAATGGATTACTCGAACGTGTCATTCGGATACCGAACGAAAAAGATATCACCGGATTAGTGAGAAGGACAAAATATTTTTTTTTTACTATTAAACCGACTGGGGATGCCCTTATCCAATTGAGCGGGTGTTTCATAACTATCTTTGGGCCTTATCTAGACCAAATCGATCAGATAAGCTCATTCTCTTCTCGTTTCTTCTCCATTCTTCTTTCTTATTCTCGTTCTGCTTCTGTCCATCGCCTCTGGCGATTTTGTAAGATGATTCTAAGGTTGAATTAAAGAGAAAACTTAGGGTAAACATTTGGAATTGATTACTGGTGGTGGTGTTGATGTTATTTGATCTTGGGAGAAGAAGAATCTGATGTTGTTTGAAATTAGAAATTAGGGTTATGTTTCAGAGATAAAGGAATCAAGAGAACTTGATGATTCTGTTGAGGGTTTGATGATTTATCGTGGTGTAGATTCGGGAAATTGATTCAATCTCAGAGAAATGGTAAGATCAATTTAGAGTTTCAAATTAATTCGATTTTCTTGTTGAAATTGTTGTTGTTTGATTGAATTAGTTTATGGGTTTGTTTTCATTTGAAGTAGAGATGTTCTTATTATAAGGTTTAATTTTAGTTCTGAGCAGTTCAAATTGAGAATTAAAGATTTTGTAAATTAGGGTTTGAGTTTATAATTGGGGATCTATTGAATGGTACTAGAAAGAAGGAGAATTGGTGATTTAGAATTAGATTTATGTGATCAGAAGATGGAGATGAATTGAATATTGGGTAGTCAAATAAAATGGTAATGGTTGTGGTGTTGTTGAACTGGTGGTGAACGGTGATAGCTGCAGGTGTTGATGCTAGAGTCTGGATGCTTTAAAGGTTGTATTAGTGCTGATATGGTGGTGGTGAAATTGTGGAAGTTACCGGTGGAGTATAATTGTGTTGGTGGTTTTGACTGTATGGTTTATGAAGATTCAGTTGAGATGCTATGGCAGTTGTTGGGGTGATGTTTGTTTGGCTAAGTTGAATGGAGATGTAGCTACAGTTTATAGAGCTGGTGGTGGTGATGGTTGTATTAATCAGTGGTGTAGGGAACTGGAATATATTGTGTGTTTGAACTGAAGCTTGAGTGTGCTGGAATTGGATTAGATGTGGAGGATGAATGAGAATTGTTTAACTGAGTTGCAGGATCGAGAAGTGTTAATAATGTGGAGTTGCAACTGTAGCTGTTGGAGCTGGTAGAGCAAGTAGTGGAGCTGGAGCTGTAAAGGCATCGAGACAGAGGAGATAGTTCTGAGGTATTGGAGTTGAACTGGTGGTGTAGAAATGAAATTGAGTTACGTATAGAATAAAACTGTGATGTAGTTTAGTTTAGAAGTGAATCACAGGGAGTTACTGGTGAATGAATATAGAACTGGGTAGTGATGAATCTGAAGACTTTTTAAATCTGTGAAGAAGAGATTGAGCTGCAACTGGTTGTGGTTTAGAAACTATAGGTGTTGGTGTTGTTTTAATGAGATATTGCAAGATGTAATGGTTCGGTTGGAAGTGTTGTATCTAGGCGCAGATGAAGTTTAATTGGCAAGAAAGTTGAGACAAGTTTGAATGAATTGTTATAGATGATGTTGATCCGGATTTAATTGAAATTCAAGATTAAGAAATAGAGGTTGTGAATTGGTTAAGCTGTAGGGTTATAATTGAAGTTAGAAATGCATTGTTCGGTTTAAGTCTTGGCTTGTTATGTGTTGCATCATGGTTGTATATTAGAAGTTTGGCTTAGGCATTTGGCCTATCAGTCATCCCAGTCAGGCTAGCTGATTTATCTGTCTTAGACCATCTGACCGAGATGAATCAGTCTAACTCGGTGTTGACTCATTAACCAGACTTGACTCAATGGACCTTGACTGAGTTAACTCGTTGACCTTTGACCTGACCTTGGATGTTGACTGTTAATTGACCCTTCTGACCTGACGTTGACTGTTAATTGACCAGATGTACCAGACCTTAATTTAATGGGCATGTTTAGTGGACTTGGGCTTAGTGTGATGTTTTCTTAGTTTGATACTTTGGACTTAGTTTGATACTGTGGACCCTTTATGGTCCCAATTGACCTTTGGTTCCTTTACAAAGTTGTAGATATTCATAAAACCTATTGAATGGACTATAGAACCAACCCAAATTATTTAGTTAAAGATACATAATGAAAAGGTATAAAATCTTAAATGGGCTTAGAACAATTAGATAGTTCACTTAGCCCATAACTAGAGACTTGTTTGAGATTATGTTATGAACCTTGTGTGAGCCTTTTGGCTAATTTCTTAGAGTGCTTGTGTGATTAACAGTTAATATTTATTAAAAACGATCGTTTCAAAATATGATCTGGTGGATCGCAGATCTCGAGGTAGGAGTGGTTTGCCTTCAAAACAGGTGGGAACTCTGTAACCTTCTTGTAATCATTGAGCATTCTTTCTATATGCGAGCATGATGATTCTTTGTTACTTTTGTCACATTGTTAGTATGTTTTACTATCTGTGTAAATGTATGTATGTGTCTTGATGTGCATGTAATATGCGTTGTATGTTTTCCCCGTAAGGGGTGTCGTATGGCGGCTTCTTCGCCGTTTTAATATTATCTAGTAGGGCGACTTCTTCCCCGTTTCGATAGTATATATGCTTAAGAATAGTAGGGAGTATTATTCCCCGTTTAAATATTACGTAGTAGGGCGGCTTCTTCCCCGTTTCGTTATTATATATACTATTTTATTTTGGGGAAATTACTCGTGTGCATATTATGCTTGTTTTTCTAAACTTTCTGATCTTGATGGTAATATTCTGAATCATGGTTTGTATGAGCACTCTGTGTGAATCATGTTAGTGATTACTTGGAAGTTATACGTTTCTTTGGGCACCCTTTGGGACGATGTGCTCACTTGTTCCCACTTCAGTTTCAGTAATCAAAAGGAATGAAGAGTGCGAAGATATCCGTTTTTGAAGCTTAGTGCTCTGCCGAGTATAGTGTTGTCGTGTATCTGTATTATATGTATTCATTCTTTATTCTGTCAAACAACATATTTATTTATTTATATAACATGAGAGACTTTCAAACACATTGTATCAGACAGTTTTGGGTTTGTTTGTTAGTACTTTATGTGAAGATGGTTCTTAATATTGATAATACGGAATTGATGCTTCAATTAGGTTGTAATCTTATAGCTATGCGAGGTTTAGGAGTTGGGGCGTCACAGGCTGGATTAATGGACTTAGGTTTAAAGATATTTTTCCTATCTTAGTGAATTAGACCTTTGTGGTCTGATTAAGCATTTGACTTCTTCTACAAGTTGTAGATGTTCGTAAAACTTAGCTAATAGACTATAGAATCAACCTAATTGAATTAGTAAACCTTAGTTATACTAAAGATAGAGAATAAAAAGGTGTAAAGTCGTAATTGGGCTTAGAACCATTAGTTAGACTTGTATGATTCTTGTGTGAGCTATTTTATCTAGTTTCATAGACTTCTTGTGTGATTAACAGTTGGTCTATATTAACAATGATCGATTCAAAGAATGAACCAGTGGATCGTGGATCTCGAAGTAGGCGTGGCTTGTCATCAAAAGAGGTTGGAATTTATATTTAACTCTTTTGTGATTATTGTTGTTTTCTTTTACAAGAGTTTATGTTTAACAAATGCATGCATTGCCTGGTTGTGTATTCCATGCATTTTTTTATTTAAATTTCCGAAAGTACCGTTGTTTCTTTTAATCTTTCCATTGTTTGGAAAGGAATTGTAATGCGTTGTTTGTCTTTATGAAATGTTTGGGAAATAACAATTTCCACTTGATTGCTTGGAAATGAGAATTTCCATCCGTGGTATATAGGATACCGCTCCTTCATTTATATCTACTTACTTTCGAGCTTTTATGCAATAACTAGGTGGAGGCTGAATCACCATATTAGCTATATAGGTTGAGGCTGAATAACCATATTATACATTGTTTGGAAGGAGTTAGTTCCATATACATGAATGTTTACTCTATGAAATGGTGTGTTTAGTGTTAGGGAAAACATGAATTGTTTTCAAATCATTTACAATGATTACATGCAAGTTAAATGTTATTCCTACTGGGCACCCCTTTTAGGGATGATGTGCTCACCCATTCCCACTTTCAGTTTCGACAGATATCGTAGTTGCGCGGTTGCGCGGCTTGAGGAGTCGAGTCCGTAGTTGGTTAACTTCTGCTATGTTTATTTTGTTGTATATTCTATTTTAATCTAAATGACTATTCTATATGTATCATTTGAGAGAAGTTCTTGTATATATATATTTTAGAGCGGGGCTAGTTTTTGGGTTAAGTTTTGTAGCAGATTTCTTAATTGAATTTTAAGTAAATGCTTTAGATTTTTAGTACCTCTTTATTTAGTTAATCTCTTGGATTAGTCAGCTGCTAGCCTAGGGTGCGCTACAGGTAGTTTCCCAAATGTATGATCCACTAAATCAACATCACTGATATCAACCCATAATTACTTGAAATTATGAAAAATGTATATGCATCCTCATTTTTCAGGGGTATAATTGGCAAGCAAACTAAAATATAACATATCTAAAAATCCGCGTTTTGGAATTTAAATAAATCTCGTTGGAAAGCTTTTAAAGAGATGTACACAACGAGTACAACCAACAATACCAAATTTAATTTTTTTTTCAAATAAGTCGGAGTCATCAATTAGTGAACCCCTTGCTGACTCCAAAGCTTGCAGGCGCTTCGCCTACTAGGTTATCTCTCCTCTCCAAATGGCTTCGTTCTTCTAATTAGTTGTGCTTTATTCGCCAAACGTATTGATTTCTTGATCCTTGGGTGCATGTTCTTGGTCTCTTACGTGAAAACCCGATTGAGCCAAGTGAGACCAGACTCTCAGCATAAGCTACTATATTCCATTTTCCATCTCCTGGAATGTGCTGGATCTCCGTAACTTCAATTTTTAGGCTCACCAAGTCATATACAACAAAACAAGTGTTGCTTCCATTAACCGCGGTTGCTACCAATAAAACTTCACCATTCTTGAATTCCCATAATATTTTCACATAGCTTATGGGGTTTGCAAATACTGCAGGGACCTGGGCAATGAACAATTTAGTCCATGATTCTCTCACTTTGTAATCCTTCATCATCCAAACTTCAATGTTGGAACCCTCATTACATAATAGTATCATGCAAAGGCACCCTTGTAAAACACCCAATGATATGTGAAGTCTGTAATCCATATTGTCAAATAGTTCATAGACCTGTTGAGTAAGTGTTACTTCCCTGAAATTCTCGCCATGGATATCAAAACCCAGAATGCACGTATCGTGGGTTTCAAGGTTCCTCGCTCTCCAGTGAAAAGCTCCACATACGAATATTGCTTCTGCCTTATTGCGATAACCGTCAATCATATACGGAATGTTGGGTAAGGTTTTCCAAGAATGAGAACTTGATGTATAGACCTGAACTTGACAACCATAATAAACTCCTAAAGAATTAAGACCATAACAAGTAGCTTTCACGATTTTGTAATCATTGGTATCGCGATCATAACCAAATCCATATGTAACATTGCTTAAGTTGGTTATGTTCGGTTGTCCATATTTGATTTCTGGAATTACTATTTCCATGGACTCTTTAGTAGATGGGTTCCAAAGCCAAAGACTTTCATCGACAAAGTAGCCTTTCATCATAATCAAACCATTACAAGAACTAAGAATGTCAATCCTTTCTAGACTTGTATCATCAACTACTTGAGATTTGAATGGAGAATCTATCTTAACACACTCATAGTAGTCATCTTCAAATGCCAAGGATTTTGTGATATTATTATACATATAAAATTCATACTGCGCATGGGCATTGCGTTCTTTTAATACTGAAAAGCAATGTACTTCTTCTCTTTCAAAGCTGTGTTTACGACGACTTTTAATAAAATTAGGGTTTTTAAACAATTTATGGAACCAGTATTTGCAAACGCACCTGAATCTGCATAGCGATATTACAGGTAACATCAAAAGTATGTTGACAATTATATCATCCGGAAGGATGGACATGATTCTTTTTTCTTCTGCATCTCCTACTACCGGTGCTTGTAACGCTCCTCTTTGTGTCTTTCTCTTGGCATTCGTCATACTTCAAACTGTGATGAGAAATAGATGGAAGGATTTTGGGCTTGTATTTTATATATACAAGGAGGTGAATACATATATACGAACTTTCTTTCTATATAATTGGTGAATTTCCAAAAACAAATCTTCAATCCCCGTAAAGTAATCCTAAGTTTGACGCTGGGTTCTTTCTTGATTTTGTCATATGGCATGGGCCTCTACCCGCCCTCCTGATCTAAAGCCACTGCTAGGGGTGAGCATGGGCCGGTATGGACCGGTTTTTGCCTCATCCGCGCATCCAATCCTTCACACTACGGATTTTAAATTTGGCATCCGCATCTAATCCAAATCCAACGGATTTGCATCCAATGGATGCACGGATTGGATGCGGATAATCCAATGGATTTGTTTTAATCAAGAATACAAAACAAAGCTAGGCTAAGTTTGCCTGTCTGAGTGGTGGTCAGGATTTGTCCGTGGGAAAGATAAATCAAGGGTTGTGGTTCTCCTGACCACCCCTACAACAATATTATGAATAAAAAATGAATACTCAAGTCAAGATATGGAATTTCAAAAATTATAACGGGGAGGTTCGAACTCGTGACCTATTGTGTCATAAGAGTGGCCTCTAACCAGTGTTCCACCTTGGTTGGAATTGATAGGAAAGATAAATCAACATTGGTGGTTTGTTCAACTTAAGTACCATAATGGCTTTATTAATTAGTGTTTCACTAATTGCACATAATAAATAATCTATTCATTATAAAGTGTTTTATTAATTAGTGTTTCACTAATTGCTCATAATAAATGACTAATCATTTTTTAATTATAAATATTTTCTTAATTAATTATAATATTATTTCTATTAATAAGTAATTTTGATAAATAGAATCAATAGACATTTTCTGCGACAATGAGTAGTGGAAGAGGTGGAGGCCGAAAGATTAGTGGTGGTTAAGGGCGGAGCCAAGCACAATTATATTTATTTTTGTTCTTTTATCGTAAAATGGGATACAAAGTCCATTTTTCACATGTATTCAACTTGCCAAAAAAATTTTCTCCCTCTCTATTCAAAATCCTGTCTCCGCCCCTGGTTTGTGGTGGAAGAATTAGTGACGGTGAATGCTGGTGAGTAGTGATGGACAATATTAATTTTATGTTGTCGTTACAACATCGATAACATCGTAGTGTGGAAGATGTGGTTGGTTGTTTTTAACACTTTTGATAAACAAAGGTACCATATATTTCAGGGATGATATCATACAAGACAATATTTTCATGATCGTAGTTGGATCACCCAAATGGTACCCCCGTTATCTTCTGACTATATCGTATAAATCATGATTTTTTAATGTTAAAATAAAATTGATTGCAATACAAAAAAAACATATATACACGGAAAAAAAAATAATGAAACTAATCAATTGACGAAATTTTGTTCAATCTAAACCTCATACATGGCTTTTGTGATTGAAAATTAGAATTGCGTCCAACAACCTACATGGGATGGGCGGCAGTGGTGGAGTCAAAAATTGACATTGAGGAGGCCTATTTTAAAAAAAAAAAGAAACATGTAAACTTTGGTGGACTAAACCATAAATATATATGGACAAAGTACTATTTATAAAATAAACTAAAAAATTTATGTAGTTATTAAAAATTTAAGGGGTTAGAGCCGTGTTAGTCAACCCTTGGCTCCGCCACTAGGTGGTGGTGGATAAAAAAGTGGATTTATATGGTTTTATGGTGGTGGCGGGTATTGGTGAACAAAAACATATTATGCTAATTTAAATAACGCCACAAAATGTGTAACGTTATATTATAAAGTATAAAACGTGGTTGATCATTCTAATGTAAAAATAAACTCGATAAAACACATGTCCATTTTAAAAAATTGGTGCAATCAATTGCCATGTTATGTAATAACTAAACGAACGACACGAATCAAGATCAGAACATATGAAATTATTTATTATCGATTTGTTTATGTAAAGAGTGGTCAGGATTTGTCCTTGGCAAAGATAAATGATTAATTAAATTTCTATTATAAATGTACCTTTAATAATCTAACATAAATACATAATTTTACTAAAAACTATATTAATTCTAATGGTGGTAGTGGAAGTAGGGTTAGTATAAGCGGTGGCGGGTGTTTGTGAATGGTGGAGGCGGTAACATTACTATTGGTGGAAAAAATAGTGGCGGTGGATGGTTTTTATGGTGGTGCGGGTGTTGGTAATAGTAGTGTATAATAATAATTTTTGCTTTTTAGTGAGTTTTATTGTATTGTGAAAGATGTAATTAGTTGTTTTTAGCACGATTGATAAGGACAAAAACCAAATATTTTGAGGATGATACCGGAACGTATAAGACAATATGATCATGAATGTTCGATCACCCGTATTATATAAAGGCAATTGGTGTACCCGCGTAAGAGAACATTATCGCTCTCTCAAGTACTATTACATTCTTTTTCCTGAAAGACCATCAATGTCGAGTTGTTTCAACAACAACTACCTACAAAGACAACAACTTTCATTCAATTCCCGATATAAAACCTTATTGACCGGGAAAATGTATTTGCATTCTAAAATATCTGTTTGAAAATTATGTTTGTTCATCAAAACCATCATAAAAAACTCTATCATAAATCTAAATTTCGCCTCCGATGTTTATAGAATATTTTTTATATTTTACATTCTCAAATCATGCGACCTCTTGAAGACAAATCAACAAAATCAAATTACGGATCAATATGTATCGGTTTCATTCACTGGGTTAGAAGGTAGAGTAGACATAGATGGGTAGATCACACGCAAAACATGACTGAGAATACTTCAATAATTTGGTCAAGAGATAAGGTTAAAAATTTAAGATTGACTTTCTATTGGACTAATTAGATCCGCTTCGATAGGAGCTGACTAAAATATGGATTAATAATAATTTTCACGTAAGACAATTGCAAAACATAGTTTGGCTAACTCTGCCTATGTAAAGAGTGGTCAAGATTTGTCCTTCCTCAATTGTTATGTTATGTGGGAAGAAGGTGATATCTAAGATTGAGGTATAATTCAAATCTATTAGATTCATACCATTTACAATTGGATGCCTTGAAAAAATTGACGTGTTGTTATTATTATTACGAGGCAAGGATACATTGACCAAACTTGTGCAAATAGCTCACTTCGCAAATGATTGGTGTTGCCTATACTGTCTAGAAACGTTGAATTTGAGGAAACAAGGCACCAGAAGCAGTGTCCGGAGTATTTTGGATATAGTAAATTAGACCCGATGTAATACTTATGTTCTTTTTTTTTTTTAGTTTTTCCACAATCTATTTATTTAAGAAAAATGAACGTTGCAAATACATAACATCAAAAAAAATTAGACATATTGCGTTTGATAATAATGGCTACTGATGGTCCGGAAACGGAAAAAGAAAGGAATTGTTGTAAAAGAATTGTTAGGATATACAACGGATTACTTGATACGAATGAAAGAGGTATAACTATTTCGATTCTGAAATCACATAAAGTTCACAGTAGAAGATGACATCAAGTTTAAAGTTAGTAACAAACATAATATGGATAACTAAAATTTTAAAAACAAACAAGATATATAAACTTAGAAAGCCGTGGGACTTGAAGAGGCCAATTTTGAAAATTACAGTCTTAGAAAGCAACGATCCACAATACCATAATTTTTTTTTTATAAATATTCAACGTAGAATATGTCAACTTTTGGTAAAGGATCTATCGACAATCTATTAATTTGAAATAGGATCATGGAGTACAATATGTGTTCAAGGTTCTTTATGAGGTAATGTGTCGCCAGATTGTATTCCAAGTGAAGGTAGGAACATACGGAAGTGACAAAATGTCCAATACTTTTGAAGTTACCAAATCCTTCGTTAAGACGAATTGTTGGGCACAATACTTTGTTGAAGATTTAATGGCAGAGGTTCGCATATATACAATCCCTTCGAAAAGGTAATGGGTACACATTTTAAACATTGTCATCTAATGGGTGTTGAAAAATTACAGGAAAATCATGTCACATTGGATAGTTTGTATCATTCATTCGATGCAAAAAAATACTATTCTCTCGCCTATTTGGAGGATCGACAACATGACCATGATAGATGAGTCACCGGAGCGAAATAGGAACATGTGGAGACTTTTATGGACGAATTTGATTAGTTGATTTCACTGAGATGAGCGCTGCTGACGACATATTTCCAAAATATATTTAAACTTCCATGTTCATGTAGAGCATTATCTCATTATAAGCAATAAACCTAAATAAAAAAGTGTCTGGAAGTTAAGATTATATTTCTTTCGTTTGAGCAAATCTCCGGCGGTAAAATATTAAAGGAAAAAACAAAGTAAAAAAGAGAGGAAAATCCCAACTATTTTTATGACAAACACATATTAAATCATAAGGAGTTGATAAGTATTCTAGACACAAATTATACGATATATTAAAAATGAACCAACATCGTAGCCCAGTCTGAATTACGGACAGGTTAAGGGCTAGATTAAAATATATAGTAAAGAAAATAAGTGACACAAATGACTCCTTATAAAACCTACATATCCAATATATTTATACAAATATAAAAATGCCATGTACAACACCCCAAGCAAACATCTTAAAAATCCCTAAATGATCCATAGTATTTTCTAGAACTATATAAATTCCCTTAATTTAACGAATATGGATGTCCAACGGATTTTCATGGTTGCATCCTGGCCCGATCCGTTGTCCGTTGGATTTCAAAAATTCCATCCGCATCCAACCCATTAACGAACGGTCCGGGCAACCATCCACAAATGAACGGTTGGTGCCGGTTAAATCCGCGGATTACGGGCCAAATTCTCACCCCTAGCCACTGCTCCCTTAGGGACTTCTCCCAAGCCCAACCTTTTTCTCAAGCAAACTCGGCAACTGTTTACAAGGAGGCTGACTATGTGCAATTACATCATAACTTATATACTTACAGATGAGTTCTTAATTTATGCACAAAATGCAAAATGTTCAGTAACCTAACCAAGCAGATGGGATTGGCTGAAACCTTAACTTAGCACATGCCAATATGTCGTAGTACTCCATTCCATCGAAGCAATCTCGAAAATCTGTAAAAAGCTTCTCAAATACCCTCCATTGAACTTTGTACGATCGCGAGTACGGGTATGTGAGAAAACCTGCAGATCAATCACAAGGAAAATGGGAATACTTAATTGGTTAGGCTTAAAGAGTCAAAAAAGAATTGGATTCAGGGTTTTTATGAACAGATGAATCTTACATCTCCCTCCTGAGCAAGACGCCTAAGTAAAAGAAACGTTTGCTCACTTTCATCCAAATTGTCAATAACTGCAAGCCAGATTTGTGAAGCAAGCTCATGTGCTTTATCCCTTGATTTTCCGCAAGCAATGAACTGATCTGCAGATGGAAATGCGAGAAGGAAATTTGAATCATTTGATTGATAGTCATTCAGATATCTTTACAAAAAATGAGAGAATCTTTGCAATTAAATTGCAATTCAAATCGTGCTTCTGAACATGTTATTAAGGGTACAAACTCGACTACAACAGAACATGTATCCACTGCATTCTAACATTATACCAAATTCAGGCTTCTAGACTATCAAGAAAACACATTGTGCTACCCAATCTGAAAACATGGAAGCAAAAGTTGAGAACACACCGATTATGACTCCGTGAAGTATTCCTGAAGCAGGAGGCACTACTGAAAGCTCAAGCTGTTCTTTTAAAAACAAATAAGTGTGTCCCATAATCTCATCAATCTCACCATCAAACCCAAACATGTGTTTGCTAACGTACAAAGCTTCATACCTCCTGTAATGTACATATGTAAAATGCAAATACTACGACATTGTTAGGTCAATTACTCATCATGAAACCATCCAATGAACAAAAAAAATGAACTTTTCGAATGGACAAGGTTCTTGATTTATTTCCCTCAAGCCGCAAACAGTTGGGCTGGTTATTAAGATGGTGCATTGGTGCTAATTATGATATTAAGGATTCATTTCAATATAATCACTTAGGAATTATCACAGACAATTCGTATACTAATTACGTTCAAGTATGAATGAAATTTTACCTCTTACTCGATCCTCGAGGAATAGGACCAGGCCATCGATCCCCTTGGTCACCTAAAGGCCATGCCTTCAAAAGAGCAGATTTCCATAAACATTCACCTCGAAATATATTTGCCCAATGTTGCTTAACACATGCTATATGAACCCACTGTGAGACCGGCACACGGATGAAAATTTCAATCAAAAGATGATCTGGTAGTTTCCCAAATGTATGATCCATTAGAGCAACACCACTGTTGTCAACCTCCATGAATCAATTTTCTAATCAGAAATTTCAAAGATCAATTAGCCTGATAAACCAGAAACGATGCTCTCACTGCAGTCTGCAAACAAAACCCTTTTGCTATTTAATGAAACTTGAAGCCCCCACGAATCAGATCAAAGTATTTTTCTACTCTTGAGTTAAAATCAAGAATCAAAATCCCAAAATTGGAAGAAAACAATCTCCGAGACACTCATTAAAATCCGTTTCTTCTTCCCCTCCATTCAGTTCACGCGAACAAGATGAAGACAGATTGTAAGAGAGAGATACCTGAAAGAGCCTTTGAGTGGATGTCAACAAGTGAAGAGACAAAGAGACAGAGATGGAGTTTAAGTGTCTGGCTCTCTGAGCCAATCAAACTTGTGGTGGTGAAAAGAAAGAAAAAGAAGTATTTTTTGTTAGCTGTAAAATTACAGGCTAGTACAACCAGATATGGCCCGTAGGGTTACTGCATCATTCATATTTGTGGGTCTACCTGTCTAAGGCCGGACACTATGGTGGTTTGGGGTGAGCCTGTGGCCCGAAATCCGTGGTTTTCATCAGGGCCAACCGTATGTTTGCGGATGGATGCCTGGACCGTTCACTAGTGGATTGGTTGCGGATGCAATTTTTAGGATCCGGCGGATTTTGGATTGGATGCGGATGCACTCTTAAAAAATCGTTTAACATCCACATCCGTTAGATTTAAAATACTTATAAGATTCTTATAAAATATGATGTTAATTATGTATGACAATAGTCCGCCATATAGTCGATTTATATCTTCGTCATTTTATTCCATCAAATTTTTAGGGCTTGAATTTGAGACGCAAAATTAAGTCATATTCTTCTCTTTTTATTCATTGATCGATCATTATTCATGTCATTTTTGTTAGTTTTATTTTTTTTTGGTCTAAAATTTTAATTATAAAAGAAATCCATTGGATCATCTGCATCCAATCCGTTTATCCGTGTATCCATTGGATGCAAATCCGTTGGATGTTGGATTGGATGCGAATGCCAAATTTGAAATCCGTCATTTATTGGATTGGATGCGGATGAGGCAAAAACCGGCCCATACCGGCCCACACTCACCCCTAAATTGGTAGTGTATTTTGCTTGATATAAGCCCAATCACTATGAGTCATCCCCTGGCTATAATGTGGCCATATCTGTCGGATTAGTAGGTTAACAGGAGAACGCATTCGGTTCCGCGTTATAGCTAAGAAATGCCCGATGGAAACTCAGTTTGCATAAATTGCGAAAATTCAGTTCCCATCGTAGTTAAGAGAAGAAAAATTTCTAAATGCAAATCTTAATACTCCCTCTGTCCTAAAATTTCTGTCCTCTTTTTTATTTTCGTCTGTCCTAAAATACTTTGTCAAACACATTTTATAGTCATATTTTTAGTCAAACTCTCAAATATATCCTTCAAACTTTTACAATTATAAAATTATTTTAGATATCACCAATCTAAATATTAAATGACATCTTCCTCAATAGGAAACAAATCTACTAAATCAATCCATAAAGATTTTTATTTTTATCTTCTATTTAAATATTTCTATAAATATTATAATTATCAATGTATTTTTCTTACATACTCCATATGCTCCTTTTAATTTTGGTTATAATATATCATTTAATAGGGGTAGTTTTGTACACTCCTCCGGTCTCCTTAATATCTTGACTTAGTCAAAGCGGACTAATAATTTAGGACGGAGGGAGTATATATTTTCCTATTTATATGCTAACTAGATTTTGTGCCCGTGCTACGCACCGGGCAGACCTCAAAACCAATCCACCACATTTTTTTTATTTTAATCATAATTTTGGTCTGGTATGATGTGGCCACGTCCCATAATGCATTTTTAATCTGGTTTGGCTCGGCTAAGCCTCGCCCTATCGCGATTCGACCTTGCACAATCGCTTAAGATTTTTGATTTGGTGTGGTTCGACTTCGCCTCACCCGTCGCTTTAGATTTCGATTTGGTATGGCTTGGCTTCACCTCGCCTCTGTCCCGTTGCAGCCTTGCCCCTTGCTTAAGATTTTTGATTTTATAGTTAAGGACACTCGGTCAAAAGCATTTGCAAAACAACCATCCAGTTAACCAATATATAGAAGCAACATTTGCATAACATGTAAGTAATAGGTTATGATTACTCATAACCATTGCATTAGCAGCAAAGAAAGTGTTATACAAAAAAGGAAAAAGAAAACTAAAAAAACAAGAATTATACCCGTGCATAGATCTCAAGGTGTATACCCGCCAAAGATCCCACATGAGTCACTGACTTGATTCAAAAAAGTATAAATGTATTTTACAAAGTCACAAAAATATGTAATAGTACATTTTCACACAACAGTCCATCAGAATCAACTAAAATATAAAGTAGACTACTAACACGGTGAGTGATGATTGAATCTCAATCTCTTAACAACAAAAAAAACAACTAACTTATGGTTGCAAAAGTATTACTAATTGGTTGCAAGAAACCATTGTTGGAGAAGGCTCATTCCGCCAGGAATCGTTGCCAACGTCAGCCTACAATTTCACTGTACAAATTTAAATTGAACATAACAGTACACTTCATGCATATAAATGCTCATCCAGATGATTTACTTAAAGAAAGCTTGTAAAATTTTATACGTAGATTTAGCACATACCAACTACTAAATATAGACAGTTAGTTACCATTCGATCATTTCATGTTCATACTAAAAAATGGAGTTGTTAGACAATTAGTTGAGGAAGTCACAGACATGTATTATCTGCATATAAGCATTGTACAGGAGAAGTGGAATAACAGTGAGCTAGCATACATGTTTCGGAATGCTTAAAGTCGGTATTTTAAGCCCAAAACATCATATGGAATCATGGATCAAGACTTTAGACCGTAGTTCAAACCCAATTAGTACATGAGTCAAGGACTGATTAGGCAATATCTTTAGAATATATAGCTAAACCTTCAAGTACAATGAACGACGATTGCGAATCATTTAAGTCAACTTTATCATCTTACAAAAGTTATAAGTTTTTTAGAAGTTGGTGGCCCTAGCCCCTAAAAGCAGTGTCATCCTACAAAATTCATATCAATAATTAAAATTAGAACTAAAAAAACTAATTAACAGGTTAGAACAATTTTTGGGTTTGAGTATAAGCAAAAATGGCCACGGTCTCGTTCAATTTTTTATAGAAATTGTTACTCAAAAATCACAAAAGGTTACCGAATCAAGTAGTGGTTTCTATTTTTGATAATAGGCTGCGATGCATAAACAACATGAAGAGCCTACAAAATTTACAGTAACAATTTGGAGGAAAAATGAATCGCTTGAAAGGTAGGAATACCTTCTTCCTGCAATCCTCCAGGTTGTGTTCAGGCTTGTGACTTCATTTCTGGACACAAAGTCTACATCTTCCCACTCTCAGGAGATTTGCATCTCAGTAGTCCACGAAGTTATATCCTCCTATCGCAAATTTCAGTGAAAGTCCTGTAGATAATGGCTTGGATCGCGTTTTTTTCTTCTTCTTTGAGGAGCCATTAAACTGTGTTTCCATCTTCTTTTCCTGCATTTAGAATGTTTAAGTGTAAGACATGACCAACGGGAGTTAACTAATTTTCCAAAATCAGTGGTTAGTTAATTTTGTTAGCAAGGAAAATGGAATATGTATCATTGAAGGTAGCGTTAGCTTGATTGTACCTGAAGTACGATTATAAGATTAAGCAAAATCATAGTTTCATTAAGACTGGATGAATACAGATACAAAAATTAAATTGCGTATTTGGCATCCTCCTGCTACACAAAAAAGAGTAATATAAGGTTTATCCTATACTATATGAAGTGAAATTCCTTGAACACCAAGAATCAACACCAAGAAAACATACTATGAAAATCTAATTGAAATGTACATCCACGGTAAACTGACTAATCTTCTTGCGCACCCAAACCTCACATTTGGTGGATGCTGGAGTAATACATAGGCAGAGAATGGAGATCAACTTGGGTGATGTATAGCAACTGGTAGCTATTTTCTGATTCATGTTGAGTGCAAAAATCTATAAGTCGGCATGCAATTTATAAAAAATTAGAAAATTTCAGACGGAGAACATACACGTCGAATCGGATTGGAGTGATGATGAGAGACTCCAATTTCTTACGAAATATAAGTAAAGAGCAAAAACAAAAATGCATTCACTTGCCAATTAGCTGCCCCTGATTTCCATACATAGAATACCACCAGTTGTCGCTGCTGCTGCCGAACTACTTTCGTATCCCCGGTGAATATGGATGTGTTGCAAAATTAAAAAACCCTGTCAATTCCCCTGTAAAAAAAATCACAGTAGAGTTTAGAGGGATTTCTGTAATCACCTCCAAAAACAGCAAATCAACTTCATCCTCTCCAATCATCCACTAATAGCGCTTTTTCTCTCGTAAGGTTACACATGTTAAGTTTAAGTAATGGACAGTCCCAAACAATTATTCGGATGGCACAACCTTTATTATATATTCTGAAACCGTTCATTATCACATTCTAGATAGCCATGCAATAGGCTTACACAATTTGTAGTTAAGAAAGGCTTACTCTGAAAGACTTATTGATCTGCAATCACAAAAACAGAAAGACGGAGTCTTCTTGCACCTCTTTAGAAAATAGATAAACATAATTATGATTTCCTGTACCATCTTGTCGTAGCATGATCCTGCAGTCAATACCATTACGTCAACAAAATATTGTAAGGTACTTAACTCGATTCATACATAAAACATTGAGTAACAACAATATGCTAACATCATTGAATTTATACATGAATTCGGAAAATGAAGTACAATACCTGCATTTGTTCTACCTTTTCCTACCTATCATCTGATGCACAAACCATTTGAGAAGTTAAGTCAAGAACATAATTTTTGTCCATATGAGCTCGTCAGTTAAGATAAGTACATTGAGCCACCGGTGCAATAACATTTGGGTTTCTTTTCCTTGAAACAGTGTTATTGTGAACCTGCAAATTAATTAACAAATAATCAAATCATGGGTATTGTTCTTAAGCGGTGAAATTGGGCCTCTCCTACAACTTAAGCTTTTAATTCTTCAATTGTAACAAAGATTGGTATATTTATGCATAAATTCCTAACAAAAACCCTAATCAAAATTTAGCCTAAAATTTTTCGCTGCATCAATCCGATTATGACAACCCTAAACCCTAAATCAATCCGATAACGACAACCCTAAACCCTAAAAAGCTGCACATCTTTATGATTTAGCATTCATTAATAAAAAAAAAAAAAAAAAAAATAAATCATAACCTTAACTGAAACAAACTAAAACCCATAAAAACATTGAAATAATAAAAAATCATAACCTTATATGATCTTGATGATAGAGATGGTATAGATGAATGAATCGAACGTGATTAAATATATTTAGGGTTCACTGGAACATTAGTTGATGTTGTTGATGGTGATGGCAGAAATTGGGATGAAATTGTTGATGGTGATGGCAGAAACGTTATTAAGTATACGTGGGATTGTCAAATAGAGGATGAAGAAGATGTGAGAGAAGAAATTGAGGAGGGCGCCATTAGAGAGAGCTTTTGTTTTTTCTGCTGATATCTATTTTTTTCTTCTTATTTTCGGGATGAAACGTGGGTTTGGTATGTGTTTTTTATGTTTTGTGAGCGAAACAAAAAACTTGTTCTTAGGGTTTGGTATGTGTTTTTTCTGGTTTTATGTTTTGCGTCCGAAATTTGTGTGGGAATTCCTCTTTTTTCTCTCCTTTGAGGAAAAGTGAAACGGACCAATTCTATGTGAGGGTGAGGGTCACCGTTCAACGTGGAGCCTAATGACCTTAGGCTTTTAAAGGAGCTAGATTAATATTTGTCATAAAATTGTGGAAACTCAGTACAAACAGATGTAGCCCATAGGTTAGCTAATGTCTCATTCATATTTTATGGGAGTCTAGGACCACTGGGTATAGAGCAGATATTGAGTCTTCTGAATTTTTCTTGCATTTTATTTTTTTATTGGTAATTCAATTTTCATTAATAGAAATCATGATTACATGGATCTCAAGTACATCGAATTCAAAAGGTAACAAGAAACAATACGCTTGTAGCGGTGCATGATTCAAAATTCCGACAAGGAAAAGAGAAGGAATTCTAAATACTGACCTAATACAAGTATGTGAGAACCGATTGAATCGGAGAGAAGATGACCTTTATAATATTTATAGACCATTTGATAGGTCGTCTTCCTCTTGAAGTAATGCTCCAATGGTATAGGAGTAATCTGTAAATTTGTTGATCAGCGAATAGAGAGTAACGTGAATCTGGCGACGCTGTAGCGCCCCCTAAGCTAGCAGCTGACTAATCCAAGAGATTAACTAAATATACAGAGGCACTAAAAATCTAAATCATATACTTAAGCATTCAATTAAGAAATCTGCCACAAAACTTAACCCAAAAACTAGCCCCGCTCTGAAATATATATATACAAGAACTTCTCTCAAATGATACATATACAATAGTCATTTAGATTACAAATAGAATATACAACAAAATAAACATAGCAAAAGTTAACTAACTACGGACTCGACTCCTCGAAGCTTTCGCTGCGCAACTCTGATCTGTCTCTGAAACTAAAAGTGGGAATGGGTGAGCACATCATCCCTAAAACGGGTGCCCTGTAGGAATAACATTTAACTTTTAAGTAATCATTGAAATGATTTGAAAACAATTCATGTTTTCCCTAACACTAAACACAACCAATTTCACAGAAATAAACAATCATGTATATGGAACTAACTCCTTCCAAACAATGTATAATATGGTGATTCAGCCTCCACCTAGATAATAATATGGTGATTCAGCCTCCACCTAGATACTAATAAGGTGATTCAGCCTCCACCTCGAGGGAAACTAGGTATAAATGAAGGAGCAATATCCTATATACCATAGATGGAAATTCTCATTTTCCAAACAATCAAATGGAAATTCTTATTTCCCAAAAAATTCATAAAGACAAACCAAACATTTCAATTCCTTTCCAAACCATGGAAAGGTTAAAGAAATCAACAGTTATTTTAGAATTTTAAATAAAACAATGCATGGAATACACAACCAGACAATGCATGAATTTGTTAAACATAAACTCTTGTAAAAGAAAGCAACAATAATCACAAAAGAGCTAAATATAAATTCCCACCTCTTTTGATGACAAGCCACGCCTACCTCGAGATCCACGATCCACCGGTTCATCCTTTGAATCGATCGTTGTTAATATAGACTAACTGTTAATCACACAAGAACTCTAAGAATCTAGCCAAAATGGCTCACACAAGAATCATACAATTTCTATCTAATGGTTCAACACCTTTTCATTTTCTACTTTAACTAATCTAAGGGTTTACTAATCCGATTAGGTTGATCCTATAGTCCACTAGATATGTCTTATGAATATCTACAACTTTGTAAAAGAAGCCAAAAACTAATTCAGACCATAAGGGTCCAAAGCATCTAATTAAGAAAATTGGCCTTAAGCCCAACTCTACTATTCTGGCCCATTAATCTAAGGCCTGGTCCAACTGGGCAACTAACGGTCAACGTCCAGTATAACAAAGGTTACTAACGGTCAACGTCAATAGTCAAGTCAGGGTCAAAGGGTTAACTCGGTCATCTGAGTCAAACTAGAATCGGTCAATAGTCCAACTCGGGTCAAGACAGGTAACTCAGTCAGACACACTGAGTCAGCTAAACTGACTAGGATGACTAATAGGTCAAATCTTCTTCACAGGCCAGAGCCGTTGCTCAGTCCAAAGAACTCTAATGAACAAACATGTGAACTCTTAACTATACTTCAATATCAATCTATTCAAACAGAATCCATAATTCAATACAATTGTAATTTAAGCCCACCTGCACTTGCAGTTCCAACCTTTTACAGCAACACTAACAGCAACTAACACCAATTCAATCCACTCATCTAAACCTTAACTGCAACTCACACATCATAACTCAACATTCCAGTTTCATCTACAAATCCTCGATACATAACCATTACACCATGAACAACAACATCACTATTACTTCATGAAACCCAACTCAGATCCATTACAACCACAAGCTGCACTCCACAACTTCAACATAACACTCATATCCCCTGTAACTTCAACCATACTACTATAACTCTGCAACACTAAGCAGTTCTAACTCAATTCCATGCTCTGCACTTGCGTCTCCCTTGCAACAGCAAGATTCCACTAAAACTACCACTAACTACAACCATAACATCAACACTCTATTCTGCACAACTTCAATACTCAAGAATTCCACCATTTCATCCATATGACAGAACGTGCACCTCCACATACAGAACCACCCCTAATATCTTCAACAACTCATTTATATAAACTTACTCAATACACCACTTTCTTACAAGAAGTTCACCAGCACAATCAGACTTCAACAACTGCAACCTTAATGCGATACATAATAACCTGCAACTCCATTTCACCGCATCACCTGAATCCTCATTCACCACAGACCCAATTAACTTCAACACCAACAATCATAACACCCAAGTTACAAAAAAACTCAATTTTAAACTTTTAACTTCATAATCAATTTCACACAATCTTAATAATAATCTTATCTTACTTATACTAATATAAAGAAAAGAGGTATTTTTGGTAGGAGACCCCCTAAATTACTTAGTTGTCCCCATTTTTTACATATTTACATAAATACCATTGTTTTAAAAATATATCAAATTTTTTAAAAACTTATTATCTTTCAAAATATACATTGTATTTTTGCAAAATTTATATATTTGAAAAGCTCTTTTAATTATCTACGTAACGAGTACAAATAAAGAACAGTAAATTTTTGTTTTAGGAAAAAAAAGTTCATGGATTTCAAATTTAGTATTGTTTGATGAGTAAAAATTCTAGCATGTGCATCGCACATGTGTCCTTACTAGTCAAAATAAAGAAAACTAATTCAATTTACCTTTTCATCGCATTCCAGACTTCAATAATCTCACCACCAACTACAACTTCCTCTTCTGAAATCCCCTAAACAATCCTACCAAACCCTAACTTCTTCAATATCGAATTACACTTCATCCTTGACCCAAATTCACTTAATTGGTAAATACCCATCTCAAATCATTCCCTTTAAACATCAATTTCATCTTCCAAATCTTCCCTGAGTTTTCCCGTGAAACCCTAACTCTTGATTTTTCATCTAACTTCATCAAAACAACCTTACACCATCAATTAAACAACAACCCTTTTAATCTTCATCTAACAGCAACACGAATCACATCTCAACTCACATAAACCCTAACTTCAGGAATTACATATTCAATTTACAGCAACAACTCTAACCTCTTCATCCCGTGCTCAAACAAACTTCAACACCAATACCAACAATCAATACTCGATCTGTATCTTCTTCCCTAGATCTCAAAACCACTGTTTATTTCCCAAAATCGTTGCGAGTCATTTGCATCGGAGGAAGGCAGAAAAGAAAAGAAAGAAGCAGAAGAAAGTGAAGAAGAAAGAAGAAGGAAATGAAAGAATGAGCTTATCTGCTCGATTCGGTTGGTGATAAGGCCGACAAAATTACTTGGGCGCCCATCGCTCTGGATAAGGGCAGCCCTAACTCCTAAGGTCCATCAATGGAATGAATTGATACATCTTCTTCACCCGGTATCCGATTGACACGTTAGGGTAGTTCTTTCCGTGTAACTTTTCGAGACCTATTCAAAGATACTAGTTTCGTATCTAAATGGTAGTTAGGTTAGTTTCTATTAATTAGCGTTTGTGTTAAACTAATCGAGTCATTATCAGATAAAATGTCTCTAGATCAACTCTTGACCGGTCTAATAGCTTTGACGAGCTTGCACCCTCAAGGTGAAGACAAAAATCACCATGAAGGTGAAGAAAAGAAGGCAAACAAAGTCAAATTAAAACCATATTAGGAAAGAATCCTGTTATTCTAAAACTAAAACATAAAATCTAAGATCCTTGCTCATAGATCTGGCCCCAAATAGATTAGACCTGAGCAAGAAGATGAAGTTGAGTTTTTTTTCTCTTTTTTCTCTGGAAAAGTGGAGACTGGACTTTTTTCTTCCATGGTGGAGTATTTCTGATCTTATGGTGGATTTGGATGTAGAATTTTAAAGGTGGAATTTATGGGTCCAGGGAATTTGGCGGAATTATGTTTCCCTCGGTACATTTGGTTGCTCGAATCCTTGGAATCATGTTTCCTATGGAAATCAGTTTTTCAACAATCCTCCATATGGAGTCCGACCCCTCCCCCATAAGATTTGCTGGAAAACTTATCAAGGGATTTGTGGATCCACTATTTTTTAACTCTAAACATATATGCAATTTTAAGATTTGAGGGGTAATACCAAACGATACAAAAACTTTAAAACAATAAAACTCTATAAATCCTAAGAATTTTAACTGGGTTACCAAACACACAAGAAATTTATATGAATCCCAGAAATTGTAATCCCATGGAATTATAAATTCCTGGAAATATGGATTTTGCAAACAAACCCAGTTAATAATTCGGTGTGCTGTGAATATTCGGTGCTGGTAATAATGCACGCATTGATTGGCAAAGCAAAACAGGAGTCGGTCAACTCTTCGGTCAAACATGTGCAGGGCAGCGAAAAACCAGGAACTCGTTAATCTGCATTTATTGCGCTCTAGATATAGAAATGAGACACAAAAATTTGACATATGTTAGGAAAACATTTTGCAATGTTGGAATTAATAGTACAATATGTGGTTTGAGTGAAGTACATGAGTATGCTTTATTTTAGTCAAAGAAGATGCGGCTCAATTGGTTATTTTGCAAGTGTTATCATAACCGTAAATATGTAAAATGGATTCATATACTGGGTAGCGTTCAAGCAAAAATATTCCAACTGTCCCAGTAACTACTAGTAGTGAGATCTGTGCATTATTGGACTAGATACGAGTGCAATTTGTGGGGTCCTACGAACTTTAAAATTGGGTGCCAACTGCCAACGCTTCTGTAAAACACCTCCATTCATTACCTTATTATAGGGTGTATGTGTATACAGAGTAGTGCTATGTTGACGCCCAAAAAAACCGTAAGCAATCCCGCAGGATGATTCAATGGCTGAGAGAGGGGAGTCCTGAGGGAGATTTACAGGGGGTGGGGTTTAAGGTGGGGGCACCATTTTCTTTCTCTCACACGGTGGTGGTTGCGAGATTCACTCCCGGTACACCGAGCATTATTGGTGTATATATGAAATTTTTGTAACCTCAAACTCAAACCTTTTGTGCTTGAATATAAGAGGACGAGAAAAAAAGGTAATAACTCTTGTAAGAGGAGAAGGAGACAAAAAATATGGAGTAGAAAAGAGAGAAATTTCTTATTAATGTAGGGACCAACCTAGTAAGAGGCTATATCCCGTCCCTGATTTTCAAATGACATGTTTTTGTTGTTCAAAAATTTATGGATATACTCTACACTATTTAGAGTTAGTAATCCATTTTATATTAATATCACGATTTTTGTTAGTTTCTCTAATATCAGATATCGATACCTATATAATGAGTGGGATTTTTCATTTGACTATAGGAAATTGGAGCCTGGAAGAGCAGTTGAGTTGTATCATTTAACTTGACGCAAATATAAGATTTTCGAAGAACACTACAAGAAAAGGGGTCTATTGCCTCATTACTTTGCCACACATCTATAAATAATGTGGCAATAAAGGAGTTTTAGCCTCACACAACAATAGGTGTGGCATGAAGTAAGATTTTTTGCTACACATGCGAACGGATGAGGCAACAGATACTTTTTTGCCTCATATTGTTGGATGATGTCGCAATAGTTTAATTTTTAGCCATAGAGGCGTGGCAACAAGTATACATAATTAAAAAAAAAGTATACATAATACGGAATATTATTTCAGGGAATTATTGAAAACATATTACTCCATCCGTCCTAAATTAAGAGTCCGCTTTGACTAAGTCAAGATATTAAGGAAATCCTATAAATTGTCATGACTAGCCCTTGACTAGCCTATTTAATGTTATATTATTACCAAAACTAAATTATTAGTGTGAAAATAAGTAGAAGTTTATTAGGAATTTTACAACTATTCATAAATGTTTTTATTTAAAAAAAGGAATGACAATTAATACAAAGATATTGAGTAAGTTTTTTTCCATAAATATGGTGATATTATTTAAGATTTGGATATTAAAAATGATTTTATGATTATAAAAATAAATGGTATATTTGATAGTTTAAGGGAAAAAAGTATGTCTAAAAACAGAGCGGACAGATAAAATTGGACATACCAAAGTAGAAATTAGGACAGATAAAAACGGACAGAGGGAGTATCACAGACTGCAATATTAATATATGCATGCATAATACGGAATATTATTATAAATAATAAATTTTTAACTTTCCTTTTACGTCATACATGAGGCTAAATATACTCGTATTTATTAAATATTGTTTTTATTTCCTTTTGCCGCACCAAGTTTTAATGAAAATGTTTATTGCAGCGGTCCTTTTCTAGGTGTAGCAAAAACGTACTAGTATTTTAATTTAGTTTCCTAAACTACAGAAATGAAAGTAAATCGGTTTCCGTATTCATAGGAAGAAAATAAAAGAATTTAATATATTTTTGGAACCACCCTTATTATCCCTTTCTCACATATTCCCTCTCTGTAATCTCTCGTGTTCTCTCTCCCTCCTTTTATTCCTTTCAGATTTAAGAAAAGTTATACATATTTTGTTAGTAATCAAATCGCCAAATAAGTTTTTGAAGTATTAATCTCTTGAAGGTTTGGTCTTGTAGGACTTCAAAATGAAGGTTATTCAATCGTGATATTGATCATATTCGCATAAGTTTGCTTGTTTTGGAAAATCTTGGGATTATTTAACTTTCTTAATGTTAGATGATAGCGAGAGAATCCATTGTGTCTGTAATAGATACACGAATCGAGATAGTTATTTATTTAGGGGTTTGTTACTTTACATAAACATTGTTGGTGTTTGTTTCGATCAATAATCTTTTAATCCCTTTCATTTTTGTTTATTAACCAGGTGAGTCTAGTTTATGAAATTTTTTGATTTTCATGTCACAAGTACATACAGCTAATCAAGTTGGGGATAATTTGTTGATTTTCATGTCACAAGTACATACAGGTAATCAAGTCGGGGATATTTCAATTGCAGGGTAAATGTCATATCTTGCATACATCCAATTATTATGTATAAATATTTTTTCTTTGATGGTCGTATTATGTATAGATGTCTACAACGATTCCTGATTATGAAAATGATTATTTTCCTTGAACATTGATTTTGCAGGAGTATTTCATTCAAAAAAGAAAAGAAGAAAAAGATTTCCGCTTTTCATTCTTCTTTTCTTAAAAGCGCGATTATTCTTTTTTCCTTGTAACATTTATGCATGTATTGTAGTGACTATTGAATAATAACAACTTATGTTCTAAATTAATCTTAGGGGCTCTTTGGAGCCCTCATTCCTTCAAAAAAAATTAAAAAATAATTGTATATCAAAAATAAAATTAATACAAGAAAATGATTTTATATCCATCAAAAATTAATACAATGAATTAGAATTTTGCTCTTATCTTATATCCATCAAATGACATCAAATAATTTAGAAGAGAAAACTTGGACCTATAAAGTATTGAGATTATGAAACGGAAAACAAAAAATGGAAACAATAAAAATACCATAAAACTGGCTCACCCCAAAAGATTTTAAAGGAATATAATAAATTAATATTAAAGGAAATAAATTTAAAAAAATAAAAAATTATTAAATAAGAAAATACTTTTTGCCCCATTTTATTGCTACACCGTTTAGTGTGGCAAAAAATCTAGCTATTGCTACAGGGTACTAAAGGTGTGGCAATAATTTTTTTTCCACCCAGGTTGTTGCCACAGGTGTGGCAAAAGATTTTAATGTGGCAAAAGACTCTTGCCACATGAAACAGGGGTTCCTGCCACACATTTAATATGTTTCAATAAACATGTTTTCCTGTAGTGGAAAGATACATCAGTGTATTTTCTT